>CM053580.1:367861343-367890559 GCA_028627135.1 Pseudochirops cupreus
TTTTTTTTTTTTAATGCTGATCCCCTTTAGGCAACGCTAAAAAAAGATTAATTAATTATGTAGATTGGTGAATGCAAATCAGCTGCTTCTGGGATTCCCAAGGAGCTGTGGTTGGCTTACACACATCCAGCTCAAGATTGTGTGTGTGTGTGTGTGTGTGTGTGTGTGTGTGTGTGTGTGTGTGAAAACATATAGCTCTGATAGCAGCAGCCTGGTTTCTGACAAATAACAGGCTTTTTACACAACAGGAACACGTGTAAAGAGAACAAGATTCCAGATGCTTTTAAATCTCCATTAAAAATGAACAAGAGCAAAATGGACAAATCATTCTCTGTGGCCTTTTTGTCATTGAGCTCAGAACCTCTTTCATCTTAAATACTCAAATGTACCAACCTTTTAGCTTGATTGAACATTCAGAAAACATTGGCACTCAGAGAGGACATTTATAGATGCCCTCCTCCTTTCCAAGGAGGCTCATGTGAAAAACTATTGGAAAATAATTGAGATAGGGACAGGGTTTGTGATTTCATTGGTCTAGGTAAGTGGGTGAACAATCTCTCTCTACCAATACAGATTAGCACCACCCTTCCCCCCACTCTCCAATTTATAATCTCAGAAAACTGGGAGGTTGTTTTTCATTCAGGTTCACACAGTCAATACATGTTAGAGGTGGGATTGACTGCTGATCTTCCTGACTCCAAGGAAAGGAATAAGTATTTCTTTAGCACCAAGTACTGTACTAAGAGATTTTACAATTATTATCTCATTTGATTATCATAACAACACTGTAAGCTAGGCACCATTTTCATCCCCATTTTATAACTGAGGAAACTGAGGCAAACAAAGGTTAGATGACTTGCCGGTGTAACATGGCTAGTGAACGTCTGAGGCCACATTTGACATCAGTCTTCCTGACTCTAGGCCCGGTGCTCTATGCCCTGTGCCCTATTCCCTGTGCCACCAGATGCCACCAAGGATGGCTCTCTATCTAGTCTGCCAGGCTGAGAAAAAAGATGCTTTTTGATTTGGGTCTAAATCCTGCCTTTGACATTTATTAGCTGTGTGATCATGGGCCAGTCATCTCCTTCACCTCTTTGAGACTCGGTTAGGGTCTAGTGCAAAGAGAACTGGGTTTGAATTCTAGCCCTTCCTCTTACTACCTTTGTGACCTGGGACAATGTCATTTAATCTTTCTGAGTCTCAGTTTCTTCATCTGGAAAAGGAGGGAGTTAAATGACCTCTTTGGTTGGCTCTTTCCAATCATAGTTCTGGGATCTTTTAGCTACAAGGTGGTAATGGGTGACCTCACTTCTAATATTTTCCTCCTAGGTTTGTTGTGCATTTTTTTTTTTGCTTTTTGGAGGGGGGTAAGGTAGGGCAATTGGGGTTAAGTGACTTTCCCAAGGTCCCACAGCTAGTTTTCTGTGTGTTAAGTATCTGAGGCTGGCTTTGAACTCATGTCCTCCTGATTCCAGGGCTGGTGCTCCATTCACTGCACCTCCTATTTTGCATTTCGAATGAGATCATTCATGCAAAATGCTACATTTATTATTTCTTTTAGTTATTATTTTCCATTAATAATAATCTACTAAACACTACTTTGTTATTGCAAAATTATCTAAAAAATTGAGAATCTTTGAGATTCAGTATATGAAAATATATGACTGAAATTATAATTCCTTTAATCTCAATAGGCTTTGGAGGAAAAGAATTAACAAACAAATTCCTGTTTAGACATCATGAGAAGCAGCCTCAGTTCCATGAAATCCTACCTTGGACACATACCTCTAGGTGCTCTAGGCAACTCTATAAGACCATAAATTGAAGAAAAGGTGCTGATCTGCTTTGGTGGAAGGAGTTTGGGAGTTCCCTGTGTCAGTGAAATAACAAGTCCAGTCCCTATTTCCTTGGACAGCCTGCTGAAGATAGAGAGGCCTAGCTCTGTCTTCATCACACTGGTTATTTAGGAACTCTTGTGTTTAGTGGTACATTGGGAAAATATTGGATTTGGACTGAGAAGACCTTAGTTTAATACCTAGATCATCCACTAGCTGCCTATGTAATTTTGGAAAAATCACTTAATCCTTCTGGATCTGTTTCCTTATATATAGAATTGGGGGGGGGGGTGGCAATAGATGGCCTCTAGGCTCCCTTCTAGCTGTAAATTCAGGATCCCAGGATCTTACCTTTGGAACGGATGTTTAAACTTTCAGTTGAAGGAAATTAACTCTTAAACAAAAGCTAATCCCTTCTCCACTTGAAGGCACAAGCACTATTTATTAATAGGAAAAACAGGACCTTTTATAGCAGCTAAACCTGCATGTAGTTCTATCAACTTGCTCAAGGTAGCTCAAGGTAGCCATGATAACAATACTAATCACAACACAGAAGGGAAATACTCTATCATAGCCAATACTTATAGTGGCCACTTCCTTTCTGTTGCTGATACTTCAATTGACACTATCAAAAAAAAACTGCTGTTGGAATTGCAATTATCTGTATACCAAATGTTGTTAGGAATGTACCTTTCACCAAAAGCGTTATTTCCATAAAAACTCAAGCAAATCAACGTGAGTCAACTTCTTGAGCACTCTCTTAGAGGGTTTGAGACCAATTATATGAAAACAGTGCTTTACACTCTGTTGTCCTTCATATACTAAAAAAAGCAATTACTCACTACCCACTCTCTCAAAAACTCCTTTTCATGGTAGCACCTGCTGAATAGATTATTTTTAGACGACAATTTACAAGTACTACCCAAAGTAAAAATGTCAGTATCTGGATGGTATCATGCAGAGGCTGGATAATCACTTCCTATGACCTATGGATCTAGTCTAGCCTTTTTGTCTCACACCCAAGGGATTCCAGAATAGGACTCCACTCTGCCTGTTGAGCTATGTTTTACAGTCTCACAATTCAAGCCATAAGCTCTAGTTGGGACATTTTGCTTAGAGTACCCTTCCCATGTGTCTCTGAAAAGCTGCATATTATAGTAACTAAAGGATGTGACAGAAGTCACAAAGATATGGGTTCAAATCCTACTTCAGATGATCAATGTGTAACCATGGACAGATCACAACTGCCAGAAGCCTCAGTTTCCCAATTTGTAAGATGAGGATTAAAAATATACCTGTAGCATGTCCCTCAAAGGGTAGCTAGAATGTTGAAATGAGATAATGCATATAAAATATTTCACACAATTTTAAGATTCTGTAAAAAATTCAGTTATTCTTTCTTTTGTGTCTTTGTTCATGACGTTCTCTTTGTCTCCCATTGAGCTACATAATAAGAGGATAACTCTTATCCATTCTGAGTCCCACTTCCTCTAAGACTCAAATACACATCAACAGCCTTCTCTGAAGGTCTAAATTTCTTGTAAACAAACTTAAAGACATGGACTCAAATCTTCTTTTTGATAATCACAAACTGAGTCAAAGGAAGTCACTCAATCTCTAGAAGTCTCAGTTTTTTCATGTAATGAATGAATGCAGTGATTTATGGTCTGCTCTTGTTCTTTAATCATTTCATATGAAGTTCTTGCCTCTAAATAAAGTTTTAATTCTTAAAGAAATAGCTTGAACTAATCCCTCTATTGAGTTCCTCATTGGGGTAAGGCTGCACTGGCTACAGGCATACCTAAGAAATATTGAGGATTTGGTTCTAGACTACCACAATAAAGTGAATATCACAATAAAATGAGTCGCACTTTTTAAATTTCCCAGTGCATATAAAAGTTATGTTTATACCATAAACATAGCTATTAGAATAATTACTTTTATTAATAATTAATAATAATTATCTATTAAATGTACAATAGTATTATGTCTAAAAGTGGTGCATATACCTTAATTTAAAGTGCTTCAATAGTAAAAAGTGCTAGTCATGACCTGAGTCTTCAATGACATGTAATCTTTTTTGCCAGTGGAAGGTCTTGCCTCGCTGTTGATGGCTGCTGACTCACAAGGGTGAGGGTGGTTGTGGTTGGGGCAATTTCTTAAAATAAAAAAACAATGAAGTTTGCCACATCTATTGATTCTTCCTTTCACAAAAGGTTTGTCTGTAGCATATGATGCTGTTTGATAGCATTTTTATTCACAGTAGAACTTTTTTGAAAAATCAAGTCAATCCTTTCAAACCCTGCTGCTGCTTTATCAATCAAGTTTACATAATATTCTTCAATATTGTGTCTCAGGGAATAGGAAGGCCAGAAAAGATGGAGAGAGATGAGGAATGTCCAGTCAGTTGGAGCAGTTAAGAACATACATAAAACATTTATCAATTATATATATCTTATATGGTCATAGTTTGTGGCACCCCCAAAACAATTACAATAGTAATAATATCAGCTATCACTGATCACAGATGATGATAACAGACATACTAATAATGAAAAAGTTTGAAATATTGCAAGAATTACCAAAATCTGACACAGAGACACAATGTGAGCAATGCTGTTGGAAAAATGGTGCTGATAAAATTGTTTGATACTGGGTTGCCAAAAACTTCCAATTTGTTAAAAAAAAAATACAATATTCCCTAAGTGGAATAAAACATAGCACAATAAAATGGAGTATGCCTGTAGAATATTGGTATTTTTCTCATTCTGTGGACTCATTTGCATTATCTCAAAGGATTCAGGATTTCAATCCAAACTTGAGGTAAACCTCTCTTGTAGATGACACTTTGCAAGAATTAAGGTGTAATATAAATGCTAAAAAGCCTTTTTAGTGAAAACTGAAAGTGTTGGACAATTGAAAATGACTGACTCTTCACCACTATTACACTAAAATTTTTGAGATTCCTACAAGATTCAAAAGCCTTCTTATGCTGAGAGTAGTTCTCAAAGTAATAATTTACAGATTATTAATTCAAACGGATCAAAATCTCCCCCTGAGTGACTTGGTGGCAATTGACATTGGACAAAAGTTTGGATGAGGCACTTGATGGAAAAACAAATGTAAAATCCTGAAAAGAGAAGCATCAGAGAAATAGGAAATGTTAAGCTGATAATGGAGCATAACTGGATACAGTTGAAGAGTACTAATTAAAACATTTCCTAAAAAGAAGCAGTGTAAAGAGATCGGAAAATGCTTACAGTCTTATAAAAATAGGATATGCTACACAAAAAATTAGTATCTGGCTTTGCCTTTCTCTAGCATAAGTTCTCTGGTCATGTTTTATTGTGGTAAGGAAACTAAGACTCAAACCAGTTGAGTGCAAGACTCTACCTAATGATGGATTGCATGCCTTCCTAAAAAGACCACTGTGGGAGGCAGGGAAGTATGGTATACAGAAAGAACACTGGACTAGGAGTCTGAGAGGGTCTGGATAGGGATCTTGGCTCTGACACTAAGAATTTATGTGACCTGGAAGAAGTTTCTTTACTTCTTCAGGGCTTTTCCAAAGAGTCACTGTGGTTTATTGCAAAGCTGGATTTCAGTAAGAAGACCGAAATTTGAACCTTGGCTACCCCACTTACTACTTGGCTACCTTGAGCAAGTACTTTAATCTTTCTAGGCTTCAGTCTTCATTTGTAATTAGATAGCTCTCCATTCTATCTCCTACCTTAGTGATATCCAAACAGATCCATTCACCACGAAGTTGGTCATCAGATCATTCTTGGTTTGGTTTTTTTTTTGTTTTTGTTTTTTTTTTTAGCTGCAGTCTTGGTAGCTGTTTGCTAAAATTGGATTATATAAACTATAACCTAAATATCTCACTTGGGGACTCCTGAGAGAGAGAAGATTGCTGGACCAGGAAGTCTCTTCATAATCTCTTGGGGTCTGGAAGGGGACTAGAGGTCATCTGGTCCAACCCCTTCCTTTTGCAGAAGAGGAAATTGAATCCTAGAGAAGTAAAGTCACTTTTCCAACGTCACATAGCAGCAGAGCCAGAATTTGAACTCCAAATCCAATACTTTTTGCACTATCCCATGCTGTTGCCTCCATTCTTAGAGCAACTGTCTGAAGCATCTTCTTACAACTGACCTTAGCCCTGAGTCTCACAATCTGTCTTTTAGACATTTAAAACCCTTGCTCCACAGCCATAAGGCTTGAGCTTGTAGGAAGTAAAGACAAGAAATGAGAAATCAAGATGAGGAGCCTGGGGGAATAAATGTTCTCAAGAGAGCAAAGCTGGATGGAAGGAAAATTAGCTGAATATCTCCAAAACCCTCATGGGTGCCAAGGCAGGGTTTTAGAGGATGTTTATGCATTGCTAGGCCAAAACTGATCATTTGGACGAGAATCAAATTGTCATCAAGTGTGGTCCTAAAGGGCACTGGTCTTAGACTGGGAGGAACTGAGTTCTAACTCTCAGTTCTACAACTTCATGACTACCTGACCCAGAGGAAGTAACTTAATCACTTTGTGCCTCAGTTTCTTTGTCTAGAATGTGATACTTCTACAACATCAAGGAGAAGAAAATTCTTTGTATTACTCCTTAAGGTGCTTTGTAAACATGTTATTATCATATCATTGTCAAACTTTCTTACATATATTGTATTCATAGAATCATATAATTACATATGTATTTAAAATTACATGATAAGGTAAAAAGGTTCCTTAAAACAAAGGTTCTTAAACTGAATTTCGTGAACCCCAAGGGATCCATGGATGTATTTCTGTAGATCTGTGAATCTGCATGACAAAAAATTGCACTTTTATTGTGACTAACTTTGGGTTTTCTTTGTAAACCTATGTATTTGATTCTATGTATTGAAAAATATTACTCCAAGAAGCAAACCATAGGTTTCGTTAGACTGCCAAAGGTTTCCATGGCACAGAAAAGGCTAGTAACTCCTGCTCTGAGAGCATCAGACATTTGCTAAATAACTAAATAAAACTGCTAAACTTGATATGTAAGAGGTTTAAGAATTCGTGTAGTTTAATATGTGGTTTTTCTAAGTACATAAAAGCGTACTTCTAGTATCTTAGAATGATTGTATGAAATAGACACAATTTAAGAGACTATTAACACAATTTTACATAAAGTTGTATATAACTAGCACTTTAAAAACATAACTCACAGAAACTTAAAATATTTATAACAGCTCATGCACTGGAGTTTGAAAAGTAAAGACCAGCAAGTGCTTAAAACAAATCCTTTGCTTTAAATTTTATTATTCACAACATAATTATATTGCTTATATAATATGGTGCTTTTCACAGCTGCAAAACTAATTTAAGAAAATGTGAGTGAGCTTTTTGATTCAATAGCAAAGTCATGATATGCCAGATGCTGGTCTATGATTCTACAGGTATTATTTTTTCATATGTAGTTCACAACAGGCAGTATAGCAAAAGAGGTAGTGAGAATTAGGAATTAGGATGACTTGGCTTTGAATCCTATCTCAGGCACCTACTGTGTGACCCTAGGCAAGTCATGTAACTCTTCATCTGCAAAATGGGGAGAATAATAGCACCTACGTACCAGAGTTGTTGTTGTTCCATCATTTTCCAGTCATATTTGACTCTTTTTTGACACCATTTGGAGATTTTATTGACAAAGATATTAGAGTGGTTTGCCATTTCCTTCTCTAGCCCATTTTAGAGATGATGAAACTGAGAAAAACAGGGTGAAATGACTTGCCCAGAGTCACCAGCTAGTAAGAGTCTGAGGCCAGATTTGAGCCCAGGAAGAGGAATCTTCCTGACTTCACGCCAACTCTTAAACCACTGTGCTGCATAGTGAGGCTTAAATCAGATACAATATGTAAAACATTTTGCATATCTTACAAGCTTATATAAATGTGAACTATTATTGTTATTACTCATATGACGTTTTTGGAGACAAATGATCATTTTTTTAAAAGTCTGGGCTACCTTGTGAATAGAGCACCAGCCTTGGAGTCAGGAGGACCTGAGTTCAAATCTGACCTCAGATACTTGACACACTTACTAGCCATGTGACTTTGGGCAAGTCATTTAACCCCAACTGCCCTCCAAAAAGCAAAAAAAAAAAAAAAAAAAGCCTGGGCTACCAATCATCATTTTCTGTCTCAAAACCACAAATTTCCCTATATAATAACACAGATGGATCACCTTAGGCTTAGTATGCAGAAATAGAAATAGCTAACATGAAAGTTTTCATGCTACTAATGAAACAAACATAATCTGTCACAATTGTTCCTACTTCAAAGGTAGGTACAGCTGGGTTTCTTTTCCTTCCTTCCTTTCTTCCTTCCTTCCTTTCTTCCTTCCTTCCTTTCTTCCTTCCTTCCTTCCTTCTTTCCTTCCTCCCTCTCTTCCTCCCTCCCTCCCTCCTTTCTCTTTCTTTCTTTCTTTCTTTCTTTCTTTCTTTCTTTCTTTCTTTCTTTCAAAACAACATGGGGAAACCCTGATTTTCAAGTGCCTGTCTTGACAGTGCAGCTTTAGCTGGAGAAAGAAATCAGAGTTAACTTTACACCTTTAAAAATGCATGTTTTATCATCAAGTAGCAGCCTCCTAGATCTGGTGTTTAAAATCAATGACACCAACTGAGATGAAAGGCTGGAAGGCAAGGAGTATCTGAAATCACAGACTGGGGGTAGTTTTGTACTGGTATCTGACACCTTCATTCATGCATGCATACACACATATACATATATATATGTATATATATGTATGTATATATATACACAGACACAAAGTTCATACTTATATATGCACACACATGCGCGCACGCGCACACACACACACACACACACACACACACATACATCCTTCATCTTCAGAGAGGGGAATCTCCAAATGACTTAGAACCACAAACACTGTGATTAGGTGGCTGCTGTTGGAAGTGCTTTGCCTTGGGTTATATTCATGCTATTTTAAGTGGCATTCAGATCTTGTGGTGGCATGAGAGGATGACTGGATGAAAGATAAGTGTAAACTTGAAGTCCAGGTTCTCATTGACCTCTAGCATCCTGTACTGAAATCCAATGCTGCTGGGAAAGCCCTCATTCTTTTTTATCTTTGTCCATTAAACAACCTGCCTTCCATATGTGGGTTTCATTGCATTTCACAAATATTGGGATTTTTGACAGACTACCCATCATCTTTTATGATGTTGCACCAGGTTTAAATGACAAAAAAGGTTCAAATAAAGGAAACTTTTTGAGTTTGGGGCCATAGATGTCATTCTTTAGTGGGAGAAAGATCCCAGTTTTAAATGTGTTTGGGTATATTCATACTACTGTTTTGATTTTAAAAAGCATTTTCTAACTTTAACAGTGAGAATTTTTAGAATAAATTTTTAACTACAAAAATTTATTTTAGTCAAATTCATCTGACTAGACAATATGTGGAGACAGCCTCAGTTAAGAATGACACAATTATTTTAAAATCCTAGTAATCAATGAAGTTTTCTAGTATAGAGCTGGGGGTAGGCGGGGTGGGGGAAACATATGCACTGTAGTAGATTTGAACTTGAGCAAATTCTGCAGTTTCTTAGTTTTGGGTGTATCATGGATCCCTTTGGCAGGTCCATGATGCCCATGGACCCCTTCTCACATAGTGCTTTTAAATTCATCAAATAAAATGCAAGGGATTGTCAAAGTGACCAATTATATTAAAATACAATTATCAAAATATTTTTAAAAAGCAAGTACACAGAATCCAAGTTAAGAAAACCTTGCTCTAAAGTAATCTTTGAATGACTGAAAAATACTTTTGAGTACTTTCTTCTTTAAACCTAAAAAAGTATTTCTAATTTAATTTTTAGTTGGGGATTTTCAATTTGTTCATTTCCTAGCTTTTTCAGTTGCAAGCCCAATTCATTGATCTCTTTTTTCTCTATTTTATTCATGTATGATTTCAGAGATATAAAAACTTCCCCTAAGAAGATGGCAAACCACTCCAGTATTTTTACCAAGAAAACTTCACAGACAGTACAGTCCATGGGATCATGAAGAATAAGACAACTGAACAGCACACTTTAATAACAATTGAATGCTTCAAGCACCAAATATACCTTCCCCACCTATTAGGTACAAAAATACTTCCCACAGGAAAAATATAGTTTAAGGATTTGTGAAAATCTGTCAGAAGTCACTAGCTGGTTTTTTTTTTTTCTTTTTCTTTTTGGTTTTCCAGACACGGCTTTAGTCAATGGCCAAACACTTGTAAGCAAAGAGATTGTGTGTATATTCCCAAGAACAAAAAAAGTGTTCTGCTTATTTTTGAAGAAGTTAAAAAGTCTTCTTCAATATTATACAGGTAGCTAGGTAGTGCAGTGGATAAAGTACAGGAGTTAGGAAGACCAGAGTTTAAATCCTGTTTCCAATAGTAGCTGTGCAACCCTAGCAAGTTATTTAACTTCTGTCTGCCTAGGTTCATCTGCAAAATGGGGGTAATAACAGTACCTACCTCCTGGGGTTGTTGGAAAGATAAAATGAGATAGTATTTGTAAAGCACTTTGTAAATCATTAAGTGCTAGGTACTATTACTGTTATAGAAGTATGCTGATAATATTAATGATACAATTATTATTAATGCCAACAATAATAATGCTATTCTTATAAAAATTTATATATATATATATATATACACATACATATATAATGAATACAACAGTGTTAGTGGGGAAAAGCAACAATGACAAGGACAGCTGAACACTGGTTGTTCAAGTTCAACCAAGCTTGTCTTTGAAGAAGAGATGAGAAAATATACCTCCTTTCTCTATAGAGGTGAAGGGGAACATTGTGCTTACTGATGGATTTTGTTAATATATTGACTAGTTTTGATGAACTGTTTTTCCCTCATTTTTCTTTTTTTTAAAATTCCATGTTATAAAGAGGGGCTTACAGGTTAGGGGAGGTAGAGGGAGAGATTCAGAAATGAAGGTGATATAAAAACAAGACATCAAAAATTACAAAAGATCTTGGGGCGGCTAGGTGACGCAGTGAAGAGAGCACTGGCCCTGGAGTCAGGAGGACCTGAGTTCAAATCCAACCTCATACACGTAACATTTACTAGCTGTGTGACCTTGGGCAAGTCACTTCACCCTAATTGCCCTGCCTTCTCCCCTCAAAAAAAAGCAAAAAAAAAAAATTACATAAGACCAAAGTGTGATTTTCTAGCCTAGAATTATGGGTTTGGAATGCAAGGGCTGGAGTTCCTGTCCCAGTTCTCCTCATTAATACCTGCATACCCTTGAGTAAGTCCCTTCCCAGTTCTCATATTACCTTCCTGTAAAAGGAGATTAGATTTCATTATCAAAAAAATCCCTTCCTGCTCGGAAAAACCTTAAAACACATCAATGTGGAAAAAATATTCAAATCATTCTGGATTTTCCCAAAGTAGAAAAATGTAAAATATTAGGATGATCCTTTCTTAATGCTTTTACTAACCAAGAATAGCAGATGATTAATTTTATGATGTCTCACAGTTGAAAAACAGAAAACAAATCTGTTAATGACCAAATCAGTGTACATGAAATTTCAAAACCAAAGCAATTAAATACTGCCAATGTACTCTGTTCCATGATAACATTGCTTAATAGGAAAAGAAGCCTTCAGCTTTCTTGACTTTGGAAATAATAATCACTTATTGAGGCTTATTGACCAGTGTTGAAAGCTATCTTAATGTCTTCATTAATGTTAATGGAAACCAAAGGGTTGTATGTTTGTTTGTTTTCCTGAAGAGTCAGGGAAACTGCTTACACATTAAGATTAGCCTTATTTGGGGTTATTTGAAGTTATAAAGAAAATGTGATACATACACATGACTCTAAGGCATTCTTTTTTCTCAAGAATATTGATGTAGGTAATTTTGTATCTTCATTCTTCCTTCCAAACAAAGGGGAAAGAGCTGTGTCTCCTGGAATACTGCCTCCTCCCTCCTGGGTATTCTCCCCTTAATCAACATGTGCAGGGCTACGGTAGCCTCACACTGTGGGTTTTCAGGACATACCAGCTGTTGTGACAAAGAAGCAGTCACATGTCCATGTAAAGTGTACCTCGGGTATCTGTACGTCGGCCTTTTGAAAATAGGAACTGACAATCGCTGCAGGGTTTTAAGAAAAGTTTTCCAGTATTCAGCACAGGAAGCAAATGAAATGATCTCAAGAAAAACACGAAAAGTGATCACAAGGGTACATACCTCAAATTAAAAAGGAGAATGGTTTATACTAGGAATTACTAGAGTTTTGTTTTGCTTTGTTCTAAGTCTAGACAAGTAATTTCATCAGTATGGGGAACTTCCAGTGTAGATATCCCTTATAGCACGGTAGTGCAAGTGAAACCAGACCTGGAGTAAGAGAAGACCTGATATTCAAATCCAACCTTAGACACTTACTGTGTGACCCTGGGAAAGTCACTTAATTGCTATCTGCCTCAGTTTCTCCAATTGCAAAATGGGGATAATAAGAGCGCCTATCTCCCAGGGTTTTGTGAAGATCAACTGAGATAATATTTGTAAAGTGCTTAGACAACACCTGGCTATGTAAATATTAGTTACTATTATTGCTATGATTACTTCATATTCTGTGAAGATCTCTAACTCCTCTGTGACTTGTGTCTTAGAGATTTGTCTGGAGCAGAGAGGTTAAGAGATTAAAAATCTATAGTCTCACAGCTAACGAGAGTCCAGGGTAGCACTTGAATGCCAAGTCCAGTTCTCTGCCTTCCACATCTCACTGCTTTCATGCCACCATTGATATGGAGAGTAAAAATATATGAGCAGATCTGTTTCTTAAAAAAAGATCTAATGTTTAGAATTTTTGAAAGTCTGATCTGATTAAATATTGAGTCTAATTTCTTTTCAGGTTTGCAGCTTAAGAGTGTTTTATTTTGTATAAGTGACATTTATACCTAAAAGATATATGCATGAGAGAACAAGAAAATAATATGAAGCAATCTCCAAGTATGAGACAGACAAGAAAGCTTTTGGGGTCTTCTGAAGACTAAATCTTCTATCTGAGCACCTGTGCTATATTATCAGAAGAGAATCAACAGTTTAATCTTGATAGCAGCAGGCTGCAGGGAGAGAATAAAGGGAAAGAAAAGAAGCCTGTAAATAATCAATACAGTAAAACCATGATTAGCAGGCTAATTACTCCCTTGCTGAGCTGAGCTGAATCAGACAGGGTTCAGGAGCACAGCAGCAGCATGGACAGGTGTTTCTTGTGTCAGGGACATCAGCATCTATACTCACTCTAACCTGGCTCTGCTTTCTTGACATAAATAAGGTTTTAATGGATCACATCAGTATTTACCTTCCAATTTTGTTGTTGTCAGAAGCTTAAATGGAAGAAGCAAGTTGCAATTGTTTTCATTTCTCTTTTCCTCAAGCTCCTTAAGTTAGAAGCATATGGGGAGGACTATAATTCCTTTCTTCCAGAAAGGATAGGGAAAATGTTGCAAATAAACACAAAAACCTCTCCATCCTCCCTCCACTCCTGGGCGGGTGGACTTTTGAACAAGGAGTTAGGAAGATATGAGTTCAAATCCTGCCTCAGATACATACTAGGTGTGACACTGGGAAACTCATTTAACTACTCAGGGCCTCAGTTTCCTTATCTGTAAAACGCAGATAAGAAGAGCACGTATTTCACAGGAGTTTTTTTGTGGGTAGCAAATGCAATGACACATAGCTATCATTTTTCTAACCTTAAAGAAACATATAAACTGTCATTATTGTCATTATGACCATCATTATCATTGTCATTATTTCATTTCTAGGAGAAATGACTTCTGAGCCCTGATTTCTGTTTTTCAGGGTGTTCTAATCATTGCTCATACAACAGCTCCTGGTTGGAGCCTCCTGGCTGCTGGCCGTGACTGCTGGTCTCACATTAACCAATTCAATGCCAGTTGGCCCACAAAACCCCTCCGTAGCAGATAATAAAACTTCACTAACCAAGTCAACATGTACTGAGTATATACTAAAATTCTGGAAATAAAAATGATAAAGGCTGTAACAACAGGATATCAAGGCTATCATGTGTATGTATGTATGTATGTGTGTGTGTGTGAATACATATTAAATATATAGTTTGGGAAATAAACTACTTTAAGTCCATTGCAGAGTGTGGAATTTGTATGTCATAATTATAATTAATATTTCAAGTTTTTATTGAAACTAAAAACCTTTTAAAATCAGAGTTTGCCAATGGTAAGCAAACCATAAAATCAATCAAAAAGAAAAAATACGGGACTATCAGGGGAAGCTTTAATCAATTGTGTCTCATCTTGTATGATCTCAGAAATTAAGCAGGGTTGGACCTGGTTAGTAGTTGGATGGGAGACAACCTGGGAATATCAGGTTGTTGTTGCTGTTTAGTTGTTAACATTCCTGTCTGGCTCTTCATGACTCCATTTGGGGTTCTCTTAGCAAAAATATTGGGTAGTGCCATTTTCTTCTCCAGCTCATTGTACATATGAGAAAACTGAGGAAAACATGATGAAGTGACTTGTCCAGGGTCACACAGTTAATAAGTGTCTAAGGTCAGATTTAAACTCAGGTCCCCCTGACTCCAAGGCTGGTACTCTATCCACTGTGCCACCTCACTGTCCCTATCAAATGTTGTAGACTTTTCCTTTTAAAATAATAATTTAAAAAATATACATCATAACGCCGAGCACATCCTTTGCCATCAGTTTTCCCTTATCACTCTATTAAAAGTGCACAAATTTTATTTACTGAAGTTTCTTTTTAAAGAATAGCCTATTCCCATTTAAAAATATTTTACCTATCTTTAAAAAAGTGATTGTGATAAGCATTTTAAAGCAATCAATTACAGGCACTAAGATCCAAATGAATTCAATATGAGTATTATTTATTATGCACCTACTATATGCCAGGCATTATGGTAGACAATAGATATATAAGACCAAAAGAAATGAAACAATCTTTTCCCTTAAGAAATTTTATTTTCTATACACATACAGACATACAGACAAACAGACAGACACACAGACACACAGACAGACACACAGACAGATACACACACAGACAAGTACACAGACACACATAGACAGACATACATACAGACACACAGACACACTCACACACAGACACAGACACACACACACAAGCCTATGGGCTTCATCATGATCAGCCCAACATAGTGGAAAGAGGACCAGTTTTAGTCACAGGACCTGAGTTTAGATTCTCCCTGTAACACTTACTTATGTAACTTTAGGCAAGTCACACTTTCTCTGAGCCTCAATTTTTTCATCCATAAAATGAAGGGAGTGGCTGAAATTGTCACTGAGGTCCCTTTTAGTTCTTGGTGTCTGGACCTATTTAAACAATGGTTTTATGATCATGTTGCCACTAATACTATATATCAGTGCACAAAGTACCTAGAATCAGTACATTTTTACTACCTACCTCACGGGATCTTTACGGGAAAAGTGGTATGTAAATACAAAACATAATTATCAAATCAGTGTGATAATTGCAGTGGCCATTTTTCCAACAAATATTTATGGAGAACCTGCTTGTAATAATGATTCACATATAAGCAGTACTTATTTCAAAAAGGGCCTATACACTGTTTTGAGTATAATTCCTGTTTTACTTATCATGAAACTGAGATCCAAAGGGTTTAAGTGGGTTGCCTCTGATCCCACAATCAATATCAGCAATGGGGTTTGAATCCAGTCCCTCCAGACTTATAGTTTCCTTACTCTGCTCCTCATATCACACTGACTCTAGACTATCGTAGATTTGAGAATTTACATATACATACATACATGCATACATACATACATATATATATACACACACACACATACACACATATGTGTGTATAATATATACAATTTGTTTTTTTAACTTTCCATTTTTATTAGTGTTTTTGTCTCACCACATGCTGTATGAGTTCTGATATTAATGTTAAGCACACTGGACCTCAACTTACAGTTCAAGTCCCTATTTTGCCACTTTCATTAGCCATGCAACCTCTTTGAGTCTTAGTTTCTGTTCCTGTTAAATACTTTGACCTCTTCCCTTATAGAATTGTTGTAAGGAAAATGCTTTATAAACTCCATAAATATGAGCTCTGGTCACAGAAATGGAGCAGTTTTGCCTTTGGCTCATTTCCCTGCAAAATAATCAGAGCACTAAAACATCTGATTCGGATATCAAAAATATTATGTGTTTGATATAGGTCCTTTTCCCAACACTGTGTACAGAAGCATTATTTACAGATTTCCTTGCTTGTTAAGCACTCAGTTTTGATTTGGTCCTCTTCTAGGTGTGCCCCAAATTTTATCACACCAGGGTCTGTGTTAGGACACACAGCATGCCAAGAAGAATAATTTTTAAAGACATCTAGAAATATACGAAGGGGTGCTATAAATCTGGATTTCATCTTAAGATGACTATTAATATTAATATTCTGCTTGGACAGGATTCAAAACAAGTTATGAAGGTGCAAATGTGGCTGAAATAAAAGTCTTTTAAACTTGCTTTTGAATTTCTAAATATGGGATAAATAACAGTGATGTGGTGGGAGAAGAAGGCATCTAGTTGTCAAGGAGGTATCCATAAATCAATGCTAGGCTTCTATAATAGCACTAACATTTTGGCATCTACAAAGACTCATCCAGGAACTAATGAAATTTGACTCCCATATCTAGTTTATCCTATGATTCTCATTCCCATTTTGCAACTCTCACCATACCACAGACACTAGGGAGTATAGATATTAATAAGACATGATCCCTGTCCTCAAGGTGCTTTCAATCTAGTCATGGGGATGATGGGCACATATAATTCAAGGATGAAAAATTCATGTGGGAGGTATAAAAAAAATTCTAAGGAGGGAGATTTTTCTGGCCAGGGAGATCAGGGAAGTTTTATGGAGGAAGTAGCTTCTGAAGAATGTAGAATTTCAACAAGTAGAGAAGGCAAAGAGTATATTTCAGGCAAAGGAGATGTCATAAGCAAAGGCATAGAGGTAGGAAAAGAAGGGAAGGCATCTTGGCATGATAAATAGTCCTGTTTGGCTGCATACATAATATGGGAAAGGAAGTAATGGAAGATAAAGCTGGAAAAATAACTGGTGTCAGATTATAAAGGTTTTTGCATGCCAATCATTCACTAAGCATTTAATAAGTGCCTACTATATGTCAGATACTATGCTGTGTACAGGTGATACAAAGACAAAAAAAGAAACAGTCTCTGATTTCAAGGAGCTTACACTCTAACACAAGAAAACAAATATAATTAAGTGTACATATAGGAAAGAATACATACAAGGTAATCTGGATAGACTAAAGAGTTTAGACTTAATGTGAGAGGCAATAGGGAACATTAAATGATAAGGAAGAGGAAGTGACAGTGTGTGATCTGAGCTGCCCTTTTTTAAACACTACAATTCTTTTTTTGTTGTTGACACTTTTTCTTTGTCTCACACCCTTGCTCCCTTCAAGTTGGGGAATATTTTAGAGGAGGGGTAAAAAAAAAAACTATTTGAAAGGGGGAGAAAATGAAAGATAAGGGCAAAACATGGGATAAAATAAAGGGGGAATGAGGACAGCAATAACTAAGCCAAAAGTCCCAGTCCTCTAATAGCTATCATTGTATTGATCCAGTTGAATTGAAAGGTATCCTAGTAGGTTTTTCAATATTTGCTTCTTTCCAAACTAGATCATTCTAAAACTTGTACTCCTGGCTTCACTCCATATTAGAGGAGAACAATTACTATTATTATTATTATTTTTTTTAGCACATTCATCTTCCAGATTGATCCCACCCATGTGGTTTGTTTATCATAAGAAGAGAATTCTAAGGCTCTCCAGAGTTCAATGCCCACCTTTTAATCTGGATTTGCATGACAAATATCCAAATGAAGACTCTTATTTTTCTGGGTTCTTCTTAGGCTAATTTTCTACTTTTTGGTTCTGGTTCTAGCTAAATATACTGCTTTCTAATCCTTCCTCCCCCCCCCCCCCCACTGGATGCCTTATACCAGGAGAACCATGTCGGTGCATAATATAGAGGCTCTTTCCCTTAACTACATGTCCAAAATGTTCCTTGTAACACTTAAGTCTATTTTAGTACCAATTGAAGCGTCTACTTTCCTCTAACTTTGCTGTCTTCCTCCCTAAGTCACTGCCCATTGATCTTTTTTCTACCTTCATATGGTAAGTGCTTCACCTCTTTAATAATAATTTTTTATAACTTTGCTGTAGGATTCTAGGTCTATTTTGTTCCTCCAGTATGGTTACCCAAACTATGTGACATGATCAAAGTCAATGCAGCATGATTTGGTGCAAAGGTGATGCTGATGTTGATTGATTTTCTCATGTCAGACAAGGAGTTTAATGTCATTGGTGAAGGAGGTTACCAGGGTCAGATAAATGTGTTACTAATGGGCCTATTCTTCTGATAAATGAACTACTGATTACAAGAAAATTGTTCTCTTTGGAAGGGAATGAACTACCATGATTTCAGTGTTCTAATTAGTGGATGACCTCATTCAATGTACTTAAGGAAGCTAGGACCAGGCGAGTACCTATGGATACCGCACATTACTGAATAGCCTGACTCAGATCAAAGAGATTTGGTTATTGTATGTTAGGTTGTCTTGTTTTCATATTGAATAAATAAGAAGAAAAAAAACTTTGTTCTGTAAGTACTCATTCGTATAGTTATAGTGACATAGACACACAAATAGTTCTCAATAGATAATGGTACAGGAATTGAAATAATTCTCCCTTTTTTTTAAAACCAGCTCTGAAATTTCAACCATGTGATAAATTCCCAGTGAGGAAACTCCCTTTAAGGATGCAGATCAGCTCTTGTTTTGCAAGTTATGGTTTTAGAGATTGGCCTAGGAATGGATCTCCTTTAAGGCAGAGGTGCTGTGATTCATGAAGAGTTGAATGAAGGGTAAGTATGCCTTAAAGGTGGAGTTTGAGCCCAGGTTTTCCTTACTCAGAGGCCAGACCTTTATCATAGATTATCCATCATAGCTGCCTCAAGCTATTATGTGGCTATCATAATTAATGTTATTCAGAACATTTTAGGAGTATTTTAGTGCTGTTTTTGATAATTAAAGTACAATATGTAGAAGACAACAATTATTGCCAAGGTTTAGAAAAGAGGAGTAGTACCACTGAGGTAAGGTTCAAGGAACAGGAATTATTTAAGCTAGAGAAATCACTACAAGTATTTAAAAATAATATCCTTCAAGCATATGAATTGGTATTAAACAAAACATAGTAAAAGCAGCCAAAGGTTTTCCATCTGAAAGTTAGACCTATTCTTTTGTTGAATATGAAAAATGACATGATCAGGTCTCCTTTAAGGCAGAGGGTAGCAGTGGTTGGGTTCTTCCTATTCTTTATTATTATTATAGTTCATCACTATATTATTATTCTAAGCTTTACACAATCTCAACATAGAGAGTGATTTAAAGCATATAACCTAGCATCTTGTACTCAAAACTAGTGAACAGGCAATTCGATTATTTAAACCAGGGCATCATTTAATATGTAAAATTCTATATATATGTATGAATGTTCTGAATAACAAAGAAACACAAGTGTAATGTCAATAAATACTATATTCCTCGAAGATTGTACCTGGTTTCCTAAAAGTAAATATGAAAGTTCCTGTACAAGAAAAACTCAGAAGAGCTCAAACTATATCATAGGAAGTGCTCTAGTATATCCAAATATATTGTGACTGTAACAGCATCATCTATTAAGGCTTTCCTATGGAGTATAGGTGCTTTCTGCAGATTTAAGATACTAACATAGCTCTCCTGGTAGAGCCTTTAATTGAAGTGTGTGTGTGTGTGTGGGGAAGGATTTACTATTCAATTTATGTCATTTGGCTTTGGAAAAGCAAGGGAATAGATAACAATTAATATGGAATCCATTTAAATAGAAAATTATTTGAACAGGTCTATTGACTGTATACTTTAGTTGTATTACTACATATACCAGTTGTACTACTATGTATACCAGAATACCAGTAATTTCCATAATATTTGACCATTAAAGCACATGGGACAATACAGATATTTCAATAACCAGCCAACAGATTCTTTCATAGCAATACAGTAAACAGATCACCTGGTTTGGCAAAGATTCCTTTAGCTTGATAATACAAGTTTGGTTAAACTATATTGCCTGTGATCAAGAAAGCTCAAAATCAGTCAATGTAGTTTTAACCCATGACAGATAATTGTGCTAACAAAAGAAAAGAAATGAATGAGAAACTTTTTTTAAAAGATCTAAAATGAAGGGTATGCTACTAGAACATTCAGTATTATTAGATATAAAATATTTAGGTCTTAAATCTATGGTTCATGATTGCTATTAGTCTGCAGTATTTTGACAAGCATATGAATTACTCTTATAGGTATACAGTCAATGTTAATTCAATAAATTTTTAAATAGAAGAAATATGCTATTACATTCATAACAAAGTAAACCTTAGTCCTCTTAGTGAAAACCACATTCTGGGAAATCAGCTTATTTACATAATGCCATTTGTAACATAAAAAAACTAGAAATACTTTCTATAATTTTTTTTTCCAAAAGAAAACCTTTCCCCTATAACAATGATTAACTTTGGTTATACAAACAAATTATACAAACTATAAAGCTGTCTTGACCACAGAGTTTCCTTTAATAATATGCATATTATTACACAGTTGATCACCTCCTTACTAGGAAGCTTACCAGAACAAAGGATTTACTCAATGGTAACCGAAAGGCCTAGATGGGTTAATTTACCTCCCAAGGTGCCACTCTTCAAACCAAAGTGTACCACACTTAACCACTGAGTCCAGTCCATATATGTTAATAGTCCTTGAAATCATCTAACATTGAGAACGGCAATTAATTTTCAGGACAAAAAAAGATAAAATTGTAGTCTTGACTATTCTTCTTTTAGGGGAGAAAACAAATTACCCAGAACCATAGGCAACTTAGCTGGAAGCTCTCATTTATTCTGTATTTATATGCAGGGAATAATGTGTAACAACCTTTGAAACACTTTTGCCCTCCTGTGTGAGGGCAGATCTCTCCTCAGTTTCCTCTGCTTTCAAGTTGGGAAGAACTAGAGCTCACAGGGTCTTGCTAGTCAATACCTTACCAGAGGTTCTTATACATAGATTTCCTCAGTATGCATGTGTTACAGGTGCCTTTTCTTCTATTGCTACTGATCCTTCTACTTATATATAAAATTTCCTTCCAAGCCACTAGGATCTCTGTTCTAAGAAGACCAAACCACAGGGATTCCCAATAATACAATCTGGTTTATGGCCAGGTGCATGCTTCTGATTATTTAATTTTATGAGGTTCATATCATCATGGAGAATACTTGGTTCCCAACCAAAAAGACATTTTGTAATAAAAAAGTAAATTATTTTTACAAATACTGTTGCTTCCAGGAAAGCAGGGACTTGAAAAAAAGCCCAAACCATTTTCCCATTTCCTAGTTCCTATTCCATGGTCCATTTTTTTCCTACTCCAATAGTCCATTTTCATTTCACATATAAATGAAAATTATTGACTCTTTGCATTTCTTCCTCATGGTGTCTATCCATACACTTCATTTTATAGTTCTTAATGGGAATGAAAATTTATGTAATTTATTAAATTTGATGCTCCAAACTATAAGAAATGAAATATTAAACCGAGGCACAGAATTCATGACAATTAAATACCTGAATCATTTTTAAAAGGTAAAATTACAATAAAATTTAAAATGATATGCAATAAATATCTAGATTTGATTTGAAACAGTCCACAATAGAGTAATCCTTCTAGTTACTGGCCAGTTGTATTCCTATCATAACGTTCACTATGAGTGTCCTGTTTGGGAAAAATTCTGCCCCTGGAGTAGGAAGACCTAGATTTTAATGCCACCTCTGATACTTACTAACTCTGTGACCATAAGGGAGTAACTTCATCTTCCTAGACTTCTGCTTCCTTATCTATAATAAGAGGGAATTGGGTTAGATGGTCTCTGACTAGCCTTCCAGCTTGAAATCTATGATCCTATAATCAGAAATTTAATTACTTAGTAGAAGGAATAATACGAGAGGCATTTTATTTCAGGATGTAGATTTCTCCCATGTTTTACCTCAACAAGGTAAAGTCTCTTCTTTGCAAAAAAAGCGCAGTCTATAGCTTTGCATTTCTTGGATTTTAAGGGAGGGGTGAGGAATTGGGGGAGGGGGAAGTAGTATTATTCCTAACTGTCTGGATGGGGCCTGACTCAGTAACACAGAGGCCATATAAGGCCTTTGCCTAATGGTGTTTTCCCCCACTCCCTGCTAACCAACAAGATGATCTTCCCTCCTCTTTCCTTCCTTCCCCTTGCTCCCAAGTGCACCTTCCCCTTAGATACACCCTGGCCCTGGACACAACTTATGAATCCTATATGACAGAGTCACTCTTTCTGCCTCTTCAGTTTTTGCCACTGTAGATCCAGTGCCGGGGAAGCTGGATCATCAAGCAACCTTTACACACACAGGACAATGTTTTTCCAAATGATCCTTTTTCCCCAATGGAAACCCAAACAAACTCAATGAAAAAAAAATAAAAGAAGATATTTCTTCATTTCAAAAAATAATTCTTTTCTAAAAAAAAAAAGCTCACTAGTAAATTTAATTAGAAACCTCACAGTGCAATTAAACAAGACTGGTCGGTAGTGCGGGGGTTTTGTTTTTATTTTTTGCTAAATAATCATTTATGTAGAATTTTTCAAGAATACATTTGTTGTAAAGTGAAGTATAACTGTTGACAATATTTGACACCTCTACTTTGAGGGAAGTGCCACATTAACCAACTATTGCAACAGGTAGAACTCACTGTATAATATGTTCAATTTTTAAGAGTTGATTTAATATGGAAAATAATTCCATTTCAGATGGATTTGGGGTTAAGTCTTTTTAATGATTAGTGCTATAAAAATATGTTCTTCCTTGTAAATAAGCAAACAAAACATATTGTAGCTAAAGATAACCAGTTCCCTGAAATATATAAATAGCATTAAGTTCCAACCACACAGAATAAGACAATGCATTTTTCATACCTTTGCAGCTACTGATGAATTAGGCTTCTCTAGCAGGTCCCAGAGTTTCTTCCTTTTTTCAGGACAGCAGGTATTATCAAACTCTTCTCCCTCTCTTTCTCTCATAGTCTCTGCCTCTCGTCTCAACTCTTCATTCATTTGTTCTTTCTTTTGATGGTATCTTGCTTGGCAACAAGACTCTAAGTATATTTCATCAATCCCCCAGTAATCAAGCTCTTGACCAAAAGAGAGGGCACACATTTCTTCCATCATGTGGAGTTTCCCTGTCCTGTAGAAATTTAAAATGGATGTAAAGGCTCCTGGATGCCGATCAAAGAAATATTCATTCTCATTCAAATTGTAGTCATCACACACTTCCAGCAGGGTTTCATGAGTATTGCAGTCTCGGAGCTTCCCTAATCGTGTTCTTGGAAGTCTGTCCAAGGTCCTCCACAGCACTTCATGGTTTAAGCCCCCTACATTTATTTTAACTCTCCGGGAACAATTTTTGCTTCTGATGATCTCCACAGGTTCTGGTGGAAGGGAAAGAGTAGACCTTGAAGTCTTTCGGTTCAGGCCAGGGGGAGCCTTCTCTGCCATTTTGAACTGGATGAGCCTGAAGAGCCAATATCCTTCAAAGAATGAGTAGTGGGATTATCAATTGCAGCAATAATCCATCTCGAGGTGTATTTCTATCAGCATAACTGTAAGAAAACAATAAAAAATATTCATTGTTTATTTCTCAAGCAACAATAATCATAATATTTTTATAGAATTTAATGAATCTATTTTAACAAATTGGACAATATATGGAGTAACTATTATGTGTGAGGTAGTGTAAAGGGTGTGGAGAAGAATAAGACATGGTCCTTGTCCACTTGGAGCTTACAGTCTAGCAGGCAAGATAATACATGCTCAAAAATGACTATAATACAAAGTACACTTAAAAAGTGCAATAATAGAGATATCAAGTGTAAGCTCAGAGAAAGAAAAGAGAATGTACAACCAATTACATTTAGATATAAAGTCTCCTTCAAAGAAGGCTTTGTTTGCATATTTCAATTTAATTCTATTCACTAAACATATATTAAACATCTAATAGGTTCAAGGCATTTTCTTAGATTCTGCAAATGAAAAGGCAAAAAAAAAACAAAAAACCTACCCCAAACAAACCTCTATTCAAGAAGCTTACTGTTCAACTGGGGGATGCAGCATGAATACAGGTAATGAGGATACAAAGTAGAGAATGATGGGGAGGGGCAAAAGAACTCAAAGTACTTTAAGAAAGTCTAAGAATGGAAGATCTTGATTACTAGAAAGAATCATGAAAAGCTTCAAAGAAGAAGTGGCACCTGAGTTGAGTCCTGAAGGAAAATCAGAATTCCAAAAGGAAAAGAAAGGGATAGAATGCATAGTGGGCATGGGATCAGTTCATAGGAATGCACAAGGATATGGTGATGGCAGTAGATGATATACAGAAGAAAGTAATGTGCAATAAAGTTGGAAAGACAGTTTGGAGACATTTAATGAAGGATTTTTAAAAAGCTGTCTTAAGGAGTTGGTATTTTATATCTTAAAACCAATAGGGAGCCACAAATATGGGGAGGGAAGTAGGGAAGTAGTAGGATGGTTATTTTGGCAGTTCTGTGAACTGTTGAAATGGATTGGAAAAGTAAAAGACTTGGATCAGGTAAAAGGAGACCAGAATAATAATGGACTGAGTATAACAATTGATTGTTGTGAGTGACATTATGGAGATAATTAACATGACTTGGCAGGATTGGGTATGGAAAAGGAAAGGGTAAAGGAAAGTAAAGAGTCAAGGAAGACATGAAAATGATTGACCTGCCTGACTATGAAGATGGTAGTACTACCCACAGATGTTGGAACCCTCAATACAAATAGGGAAACCTTTTAAAATACACAGAAAATTGAAAGATACAGTTAGAAAGACTGGCCTTCCAATCAGAGAGAATATCCTAAACAAGAAGATGGAGGTGGGAAATATTACAGGTACAGCAAATAATTCAACTTGGTTAGAATGAAGAGTATATGAAAGTGTGCAAGAGATAAATCGAAAATATTGTTTGGGCTAAATCTTTTAGGGTCTTGAATGCCAAGTGAATGAGTTTAGGTTTTACAGAGTGATTAATGAGAAGCCAATGAACATATCTGAACAAGGAGATGATGCGACAATATGATGTGATGAATTCTACATACAGTTTAAACGTTTTAGCTTCCAGAAATCTTTTTTCTCCAAGTACTCATCCTTTATGATGTTTGTTCTTGGATATGTGTTACTATGACCTGTAGTAGGCGCATCTTCCTAGTTTGGTCTTTCCCTACAATCTCTTAGCAGTGAGCCCTGATGTTTCAAACACTTTCCCCAATACACATTCTTTTCTTTAAAACCCTATGCCTTCTCAAAGCTTGCAGCTTAAGCCACACTATAAAGAGAAGCTCCAGCTTTTAGATGTAAGGAGGCTCTTATAATTAGCACCTTCCTTTGAGGTATGTAGCAACTCCAGCAGGAGTCAGGCTTCCCTGCCCCTGTAGTGCAGCATCCCTGCTACTGGATGGATATCTTTACCAATCTTGAGGTCATACTCTCTAAAATAGAAAACAATTCAAGTTTAAGAGATTTAGACTTGGCAAATTCAATGGATTTGTTAGGCTCAACAAATATTTTTTTCAATATGAATTTTATTGCATTTAATATGTATGGGTTCAAATTTAGGCTTTTTAACATACTTTGCTTTTTTAACATACTTGAAAGAATACAATCCAGGTTTATAAAATTCTTACTCATTTTGCAGAAAGATATTTTGTTTTACAAAATGATTAAGTATAGTTGCTTTATAGCAATTTCTACTAGGGCAAATGACTAAATTGCTAAAAAAAAACCCTTTAAAATAATTCAGTTGCTGAAAAATTTATTTACATAAAGCTTTACATGAACACAGATACTCTATGTTGTGTAGGATACCCATTTGGATCAAATCAACAAAAGGGCTTCCTAATAGTCACCATTTCCAATGTCCACTTCCACCTTCCACCCCTTTGAAGTAGTGGAATAGTACTAAAAAATGTAGGTTAAAGTCCATTGCATATGTAGCACATTGAATTGTTTGTTATCTTTTTTTTCTCTCAGTTTTATCTCTATAATTAGAGTTCAGGTCAGGGGTTATGTCATTGTATTTTAAAGCCTTCTGTCTTCCCCACAGTGACAGGCAGAGTGTCATGTAATATTAGGAACTCACTAGATATGTATTGATAATGATGACAAATCTATCTCTGTATGTTGTTGTGAACACAAAATTACTAATAATACAAAATCTACCTTTACAGAACAGAAACATCTGGAGAATGGCACTACCAGCAAATCATATTACAATCTTATGCTTCTGTGGCCCATCTACTTTATATGGATAGATATGCTATAGTTGCATTGTATCATTCTGTGATCCATGGGGGCATTTGTAACAACCATAGTGAATGATCAGCAGGACTATCAGCCATTCACTGACTCCAAGTAAGCATGGACCCATATTTATTGTTTTTGAATACCCCATTTTCCACTTAGGCTCTTCTTATAAGTACAAAACCATGACTTATGTTGCTTAAACTGACTTCAGTGTATTAGAGTAGGTTCCCAGGAAAGTCTGAGAACAAAAATTTGTAGCAGTGAAAATAGCTCATATGTAACCTATGTATTACTATACTGTACTTTGCTAAAAGCCATATGGTTAAGAGCAGATGCAATAATATTTCCATCATCAAGGCATTAACTATTTTGGATACTTAAAATGTCATAGATTAAACTGATTTTCATTTCTGATAGTAGAGCAAAAATTGAAATCAATTCAAAATTTTGAGTCACTTAAAAGGTTATGGAGAGAGCATGCTAGATATAAATGGATTTCAGCATTTTAATAATGAAGAACTGTTGACAAAAAGAAGTGTAAAAATATTTGTTAAAGAGATGTGTGACTGGAAAGGGAGGTGAATTGGCCAGTTACCAGGAATTATTAAGTACCTACAATGTGTCAGGCACTATGCTTATGTGCAGAGAGAGAGGGAAAACTGATGGGAAATCCAAGAACTATCTACAAAAAGCACAGTACCTGATACATAGTAGGCACTTAGTGAATGTTTGTTGAATTGATTTGAGGACAACAAGGCATGAAATAGTTTGTGATCTGTATCATTTGAAGGAGTAATTGCACCAATGAGGTCACAGATTCATTGAAATGTTGACTTAAGTCTTTTTGTAGGGTATGTCCTTAGTGCTAGACCATTAAAAGCAGTAATAGACACTCCAAAGCATTTTCACCCAAGGTCTGGAGAATTTAATGGAACTGAAACAATCACCAGTCAGTGGAATTAAGGGAAAAATAATAAAGAAATTCTGAGTAGCATGTAAAGCTACTTATTTGCATCAGAAGTGGGGACCTTCCAGTTAGGGGTGTATGTGGGGGCCAAGTCAGATCTAGGCCCTGTTTATGTCACTGGTCCTCAGGGAGGATATTGCTCTGGTCACTACATTTGCAATCTAGTGGATAATTTCCTCTGCCAGCTTGCTATCTCCTTCAGAAAAAAAAGTTTCTAAAAGATTAAAACTGTTGACCAACTAAAAAAAATCAGTTAGCTAATCAACATTAAAAAAAACACCAGTAAACAGCTTAATATAAAGGAAAATTGGATTGCAATCTTTGACCTTAACTTTCAAATCTATTGGGTTCTCTGTGTCTCTCTTCTCTCGCTACCTCTTAACCTTTTCCTTCTTTCTCTGTCTCATTCCCCTTTCCTCTTTCCTTGCCCTATAGCCTCCTTTCATACAATGTATATATTAATAATTATAACGTGTAATATGTATTTAAAAAAAACCAAATGACAGTTTTTGGATTTGTTGAATGAAGTTTATGTTACTTGCTCTTAATTTTCAAAGCAGGTCAGTTAAACATTTCATGTTTCTGTCTTCAGGAAAAGAAAACACCTAAAGTGAGTTGTTTTTTGTTTTGTTTTGTTTTGTTTTGTTTTGTTTTTTTGTAAGAGGCAGTATGGTGTGTGAAAAACATAAGACAGTGTTAGGAGATAGCCAGATCTGCTATTAGCTAACCAAAGCCACTTCTAGTGCCTCAGTTTCCTTAACTGCAAAATAAGAAAACTGGATTAGAAAATACAATTTCACATTCATATAGAGCATTCTCATTTTCACAATGCCCTTTCCTCACTGAAACCCTTTGAGATAGTATATTCTCCCCATTTTACTGATTAGGAAACTGATGATTAGAATTGAGTGATTTACGTAAAATTACATAGATCATAAATTACAAACCTAGAACTCAAATATTTTTTTCTTACTTCAAATCTAAATGATCTCTATGATCCTTTCCATTTGAAGATTATGTGATTCTGTATGTCCCTTGATTTAAGCAGGGTTACTGGTCCTCAACAGAAAAAAAAAAAAAAAGTATTTCTCGTTTAACATGATAGCAAGCATAGAAGGTCCATTATATTTAATGAATGTTTTCTGAAATGTTGTAACTGATTTTCTTACTAAAACTTCTTCCATCAGTTTCCTCATTTATAATATGAGAAGGTTGGACAAGATAATTTTACATTTCTTCTACCTCTAAAATTGTATAATTTGATGTACGTTTAATATCATTTACTCCCTAAGGCCAAGCATTTTCAGAGCATAATCAAAGGTACATTCACTTTGCTTAGTTTTTTGTTGAATCCTTATGCTGTTTTGCTTTAGCTTTTCATTTTTCAATTTAAGCTTTGTTTGTTCTTTTAAACTTCATTTCTAATAAATAATCTCCCAGTGTTATTCCCTCTAGTACATTGCCATAGTGGGGAGTTTGTAAAACTTATGATTTTAATTTTAATAACCAAGTGTCTACAGCAATATTTTCCTCACATATTTTATAACAAATGAAATTAAGTATGTTATGATAATTTTCATTCATAACAAATAAGACATTAGATCCTTTTAGACCATGAATATAATAAAAAAGAACTTGCCATTTTATGTTTCTACTGTATGAATCTGTAACAGCAAGCACCCCAGCACACCCAGGGCGGCTACTAGCACAGGTTCTTAGATCTGCTTTTCTAAAGGAAAGCAACTCAAAATGGGTTAACAATCTTACTTTAATTAATCAAATACCATTTACCTAGTTCAGGGGAAAAAGTCAGCGCCCTGAACTTCAGAGAATACAAACAGAAGTTACAAACAAACAGAAA
>CM053580.1:367891059-367925844 GCA_028627135.1 Pseudochirops cupreus
CTCCAAAGAATAATGCCACTGCCTTGTTTTCAGGGGAGAAAACTGCTCATTAGTGGCAGAAAAAGGAGAACTTGGGCCCCCTGGCTGCTAGGCCAGGGTTCTCTTCACTACTCCATACTACTTTACTATGCTTTGTTTTTCTTTGGATGCTCAAAGTTTCTCTAAATCCTTTATTTCATTACCTAGTTCCTTGTCAAAATGTTGGGACAAACAATAGCTGTAGCTCAAGCAGTATGTCTCTCACATATTGTCATTTCTTTATTTTTTTGTAAAGGAGTAGGGTGGTTTCAGTCACTGAGCTGAGAGCATCCTTGGAAGGATACATTTTCAATTGTAATTTGTTGATTGCATCTCCCATTATTAGTTGCTTCTCTAGCGTTGTTTTTGAAAGCAAACTCTCAAATCTTTTCCAAAATGAGTATCAAAGGCTTCCCTCTCCCAGATGATTCTCTTATCATTAATATTTTTTGGGGGAAGCATTGTTGGAATATGCAGTGTGTCATATTAATCAGATAATTGTTCTTTCCTTTTTGTGCTACTGTTGAGATTTCTGTGGACAGCTAGGTAGCACGATGGATTGGAGCCCAGGTCTGGAATCAGGAAGACCTGAGTTCAAGCTGGACCTCAGACACTTTCTAGCTGTGTGGCCCTCTTTGTCTCAGTTTCCTCATCTGTAAAATGAGCTGGAAAACAAAATGGCAAACCACTCCAGTATCTTTGCCAAGAAAACCCCCAATTGGGTGACAGAGTAGGACATGACTGAACAACAACAACATTGAGATTTCTAAATGTTTTTTTCTAATTGAATTGAAATAAATTGAATTTCTGCATTTTTTTCTGGATTGATGTAGATAAGCAAATAGTCCAAAAATGTCCATTTTCTCAAACTCATCATTGATTCAAAGCTGAATTTTTAGTTTTTCAATGAACATTTTCTCCTGTAAAAAATGTCCACATCCAGAGTTTTTCCCATTATGTTCCCTTGCTCCCCATATCTTTCATTTCCCCTCCCTTCCTCTTTCCTTTTCTCCCTCCATTCCTTCCTTTCTTCCTTTTCTCCTCTTTCATTCTTTTGTTTCTCCCCCTTTTATTAACCTATTGATCTTTTTTTATTAATACCAGTTTGTAAGGAATACACAAGAGAATAAAAAATAGGATTGTATATGAAACTGTGAAGTTATTTTTATGTATAGTTTTTAAAAAAAACTAATATTATGAACTGAGGAAATGCTGACACTCATGTTCTAAGATTACTGCGCAGGTCCTTATCTACCAGTATACTCACTATACTTTCTATGCATAATACATTATTTTAGGTGCTGGTGATGATACTCAGATAATGGGATTTCTGTCCACAGACTAGATCACATTAAAACTTTTTGATTCAATCTTTGTTTCTTTTTAAGGGGATAAACTAATATTTCTTGGCAACAAACAGCAATAATCTTTTCCTTTTTAAGACAAACTTTTGATACCACAACACTGAAATTAACTTACCAATGTTATCTTTCAAGAGGAGACTATTTTTGTCTGTATTATGAAATTATTTCCATTAAACCCCTAAAAACAATATGGGTCACATTTCATCACAGCAAACTTCAAGACACTGTTTAAAATCATGTGACTTGAAATTTGTTATATTAAACATTGATTCAAATATGATACCATTGGCTTGGGTTTAGCATTTTTTCCCCCTCCCAGTCCCATTTTCCCTATCTCATCTATGACATTTTCTCAGTCATTTTCTCCCATTTTGAGGTACCCAGCACCTATAGCTTGAGCATTCTGACTATGTGGCATTAAATTGGATGCTGTTTCCTACTTTTATATGTTTATCTCAGTGATGGGTAAAGATCCTCTAAGGGACCTTAGAGTGAATGAATGTCAACATTTTCTCAAATACATCATGTTAAAAAAAAAAAAAACAACATGCCAGTCATAATAAGTATTTAAGTGCTTACTATGTGACATAGACAGTTTGATATATAATCCTTTAAAAATATTTCTTTATGTTTATTGATGAATGAATTCATAATAAAATAATTTTTAAAATATTGTAATGTTAAAACAACAATAATACTATGGTAGTACATAGGATACAACATGACATAGTAGAAAGAATATAGGAATTGTTGTCACAAAGATTGGGTGTGAATCCCAACTCAGATCATTACTAGACATATGAACTTAGGCAAGTCACTTAACTGCATAAATACACATTTTCCTTATCTGTAAAATAAAACTGATAATAGCCCCTACCTCAGAGGGTTTTTGTGAAGACAGAATGAGATAATATATGTGAAGTGCTGGGAAAACCTAAAACATTAGTTGTTAGCTAAGAATGTGAATGTCATATTAAAAAAAAAAACTTTTTCTTCTAAATATTGAAAGTAGTCTTTTTGTTCTATCACTTCAGTTACAAGTTATTTTTTAATTTTTATCCATATTTGAAAGTTGAAACAAAAAAAAGGCATTACTACTGCTCTATTTTTATTTTGGAACATAACAAGAGTTTGTAAATCTGCAAAAAAAAAAAACATTCAGAAAATTCACAAAATATATGGATTATAAATGGAATGAAAATGTAAAATGAAAGAAATGGAATTTCATGAAATAAAATTTTAAAATCTTGAAAAATTAATGTATTTTACCACACCCCACATAAACACACCAAATAACACACACATTATCTCATGTGTTGTCAATAACTATAATAGCACAAAGTGTCTAATCTGAAGACAAGGAATAAAGTAGAAAAAGGGAGAGTTGATCCCTATGATTAGTGTTGAGCATGGGCTTTGGACCTATGAATATGGCATTAGTTTTGACACAACACAAGATGTTACCTGGGGGGGAAAAAAGATTTTTCTCCCATAATCACATAGTCAGGACACAGAATCTTCATCTCTCTATCACAGAAACATGGCAAGCTAAGAAGGTGGGGAAATAGCTAGCATGTAAGTAAGTATTGTATCATCTGGACCATTTGGCAAAGTTTTCAATGATTTTCCATTTGGTAATAGTTTCACTTCAGCTAACTTTGAGATTCCCTAAGAATGTGGTAAATTTAGGGTCCCCTAGACAAACCCACATTTTGTCTATTATTTAATCTGGAACTAGCTCATGTTGCCTATATGGTCAGTTCCACTATAACACTTGTTTTGAAAATGCCAAGTTATTCTAACATGACTAATAAGGAATGATTTGAGCAAAACTCAAGAGTTTGTGAATTTCTCATTTGCTTATGTTCAATTTTATCCAAGAATATGAAGGAGAATGCAGAACTGTAACACTTCATGACAACTGACTATAAAATCTCAATTACAAATTTTAGAACTCTTGAGGATCATTTATCACCCAGAACACCTAACAAGATACTTCAGTTACTCAAATAACAATGATGGGCTTGAAAAATCATGATGGGGTTTTATTGTTTTAACATCTGTAATTGGCCTCCAATTTCCAGTCTCCTCTCCAACACATGCGCTCCACACAGCTGGCAGCAGAATCTTTTTAAAGAACAAGTTTAACTTTACCCCTCTTCTGCTCAAAAATATCCAATGACTCCAATCCAGTCCAACTCAACTCAACAAGAATTTATTAAGAACCTACTATGTGCAAGGGACTGTACTAGACAATGGGAATAGAAAGAGAAATCTTGTAATAGTCTGTGTCCTCAAGTAGCTTACTACAGTCTCTATTTTACATTTTATCCTCTTGTTTCTAGGATAAAATTCAAACTCCTCAGCCTGACAATTCAAGTCCTTCATGTCCTGGCCCCAGCCTGTCTTTCCAGATTTATGGCCTACTTTTCTAGTCTTATTTCACATTAGTCCTTTTCACACTCTGTGTTCCAGCCAAACTGACCTACTTGCTGGTTCATGAACTCAGCATTCCATCTCCTGTCTCCCTGTTCTTTCACGGGCTGCTTCCCATGTGTAGAAAGCCCTCCCTCGTTCCTTACTTCTGTTTCACAGAATTGTTACCTTCTTTCAATCAATCAATCAACGAGCATTTAGTAAGGATCTACTACATGCCAAGCACTATGCTGGATACTGGAGATAGAAAGACAAAAGAGAAAAAGAAAAGAAACAGTCCCCACCCTTAAGGAATTTATACTCTTTCATGGAGATGATAAGGCATATATATGTATATAAAACACACTCATACATAAAACAGCAATAAGAATAACAACACACACACAACAAATACATGGTAGTTTTGGGAACAGGGCACATATAGCTGGGAAACATCAAGAAAAGTTTCATTTAGAACAGGGTCTCAAGTAGATCCTTTGGCAGTGTGGTGCTATGGATCCTCAGAATAACATTTTTAAATGCATAAAATAAAATACATAGCATTACAAAAGCAATAAATTGTACTGAAATAGGTTTTTTTTTTTAAATTATTTTTATGCAAGTAGACCTGAGGTTAAAAATCTCTTCATTTAGAAGGTGGTGATTGAGCTGAGTTTTAAAGGAGACAAGAGATTTTGAGAGGTGGAGGGGAATGAGTATAATCCAGACATGGGGAATGGCCAATGCAAAGGCATGGAGATAGATGGAATATTGAGTGTGAGGGACAGCCGGAAGGTCAGTTTGGCTAAACTGCAGAGGATAGAGAATGAAATAATGTGTAACAAGTATGGGAAGATAGGTTGGTGATAAGTTATGAAGGTCTTTGAATGCTAAACAAAGGAGTTTATATTTGATCCTATCCCTTGTGCCTATTACCTGTGTGAACCTTGACCTGTTGCTTAAGCTCTGTTGAATTCATTTTCTTCTTTACAAAATGTTGAACTGGAGTTGATGGCTTGAGATTCCCTCCAGCTCTTGATATATGTATATATATATATATATATGATTCTGTGATCCCTGGGGCAATAAGGAGCCATTAGGGTTTATTAAGTAGAAGAGTGACATGGTCAGACTTGTATTTTCTTTAGTAATCACTTTAGTAGCTGTGTGGAGCATGAATTTGTGACAGAAAAGATTTGAGGCAAGGAGTCAAATTAGAAGGATGTTATTATAGTCTTCAAGGCAAAGGACAATGAAGGCCTGTATGAAGGTGATGATTTGTGGATGGAGAGGGGGAAAAAAATACTAAGAGAGACATTGTAGCAGCAGCATTGACAAGATTTGGCATACTGGATATGGAACTCTAAGAAAAGTAAAGAATTGAGGACAACACCAAAGTTGTGAACCTGGGTGGTGGTCTTCACAGAAATAGGGAAGTTCAGAAGAGAGGTAGATTGTGGGCAAAAGATAACAAGTCATGTTTTGGACATCTTGAATTTGAGGTTTCTACAGTACATCTAATTTCGAATGTCCAATAGGTAGTTGGAAATAACTGGAACTCAAGCAAGAGACTAGGTCTGGGAGTTATCTGCATAGAGACGATAATTAAATCCAAGGGAGCTGAGGAAAAAGGACAGAGAGAAAAGTGCCCCCAAGACACAGCCTTGATATATACACACTGTTAGGTGGAATGATATAGTTGATGAACCAGCAAAGGAGAAAGTGAAGGTGGCTCAGATAGGTCAGAGAAGAACCAAGATATAACAGTGTCATCACAAACCTGAGATGAGGGAATATTCAGGAGGAAAGCATGGTCAACAGGGAATTGAGAAAAGGCATCTGATGTAGCAATTACAAGGTCACTGGTAATTTCAAAAGGAGGAGTTTCGATTAAGCAATGAGGTCAGAAGATAGATTGTAAAGGATTGAAGAATTTCAAAAGTGTAAGTTATGAAGATAACTAGCTTTTTCCTCTAGTATAGATTGATGTTCCTAGGAATCTGGCTGTGAAAATGACTCAAATTCTTTCCTGATCCTCTAATACGATAATATAAGGTGTCCCAAAAGTCTTAGTGCAGTTTTAAGCTTTAACAGCTGTATATATAAAATCCTTTGTAAATTTTCAAATCCACATAAATGTTAGTAATCAGTAGCAGCAGCAATTAGTGTTCTTTTTCTCATCAAACTGTCTTGTATTTATTTATGAATATGTGCCAGGCACACAGTGAGAACTTAATAAATGCTTGTTAAATTGAACAGAATCGAATCTCTTTTAAAGTTATATCCTACAATAGAAGGTAAGGTCTTTGGGGGCAGGGACTAAAAAAAGGTCTTTGTTTCACCAGGGCCTAGTATAGAGCCTTGGACATAAAAGATCTTTAACAAATTCTTTTTGAGTCAAATTGAATCTGCATTTATACTCTAATAAATAAGGAATCTTTCATCTCTTCAAATTTTCTGAGAAATAAAATTGAATATTGATCTTGATTGAAATTTAGTCACAAAGCACAATTTAAGTATGAACACAGAACCTCATTTAAAATAAAGGCATATTTTTTCATAAGGAATTATTTTCATTATATACTTCAGCTTTGCAACTAACTATGTGCAAGAAAAGGGAAGAAAACCTACTGTTTATATTGGCACAGTTTGCTCTTGCCAGAAGCAGGGATTGCTGGACTAAAGAACTTTCATTTTCTCTTCTCCCAGGATGCTGTAATTATAGGTTTTCCCCACTTTCTTTCTTCCCTCTCTCTTGTATAATAAGTAAGAAAAATGTTCATTGGGTCATCCTCTTATGATCTCCAGATTTTCTCTAAGAGTAAGCTTGGCTATGTGGTCTACAAAGTCATGATTCCCTACACATCCTTTAAAGGTACCTTGACGACATTCAGTTATGTGCTATAAAAAGTTTTCAGGGCTCACTGGCCCCTATTAGACACTTCTTTGTAGATAATATATCCAAGGGCATGGCTGGCTATCGGGATAGATGACAGAGATGGATTTTTATGTGTAGTCTCATGCCTTCACAATGCCTATAACTAAGCCTTTCCTCTGCTATTTGGCATTAACTGACTGTGGAAATGACAGGGGTGGCAATGCTCCAGCTCTGGTTTTAGGGCTCGTAGCCTCGGATATATTTTTTAGTTTCCAGCCTAGTCCATGAATTCCAGTTTGAATTTTAACTTGAGTCATAACCACTGGTAACATCAGCCTCTTGAATACAAAAATGGATGTATTAACTATTAATTCCTATCTGGAGGAAGGGCCAGCCCTTACTAAAATTTCTGCCTTCATTTTCTCTTTAGGTTCCATTCCCAAGTACAGAGAACTTTTTATGCTTTGCAGAATTCCTCCTACTATGAAGGAGAACAATCTGATTAATCATTTATTAAGAGACATGATTACGAGAAGCATTGCTGTAGGAATTTGGTGACAGTATGGTCCAGTAGCAAGAGGGCTACATTTGGAGTCAACCTGAGTTCAACTCTTGACTCCGAACCTTAGTGATGTAATGTTGGACAATTTGTTTAATATTTCTTGGCTTTAATTTCCTTAACTATAAAATGAGAAAGTAGGACAGGAGAGCCTTGAAGGTCCATTCTATCACAAAATCTAAGATCATATAACTAGAGGAGGAGGGAAATGATAAACCCAAGAAAATTATGTTCTAACAGTGCAATATCAAGAAATGTGCCATCCGAATGAGAGCGGTATTTTGAGGTAGGAAGTACTATTCTTGGTCCTTTTAAATTTTACCACATTAACTCTTTTTGTTCTGTCCTTAAAAGGCCTAAAATCATTCTTCTTAAGTGAGAAAACATGAACAAAATAAGATCTGAACCCTTCTGTCTTTCCAGAATTGCCTGATATCATTATCCCATTCAACCACAGCCTATTTCTTCCTTTTTCCACAATATTTCCTCTTCTTCTATTTTTCTCCAATATTTCTAAAAAACAAATTCTTTTTGTTGTCCTTAGAATTCAAGGTATGCTTCAGCTCATTTTGATCTCTGGTGCTCCTAATAAAATTTTTTGGGGGTGGATTGATGAGTCAACCTTTCTTACCCACACTGGAAGATCAGTGCCCATTCATAGTACCAATCCCAATATTGATTGATGTTGAAACTTTTACCTGTTTGATTTCTGACCTGAGCCAGTTCACCACTTCTTTAGTAGCCTAGTGATCCCCATCCCCCCTCAGTGGGATTCACCACATTGGTGCTAGACTTAGTGTAGAACCCTGATTCACTTAGCCAAATGCAGCTCAGAGTTCTGAGGTTCGAGAAATCCACAAGCCTCAGATGTGTACCATTATACCCCACTCCTAAAATCATTCTTAAAGTGCTGTGCCACATTTTTTTCCCATTTCTATTCTGTTACTTGTCCTAGCTTTCATGATTTAGATGTGTCTTTAAATCTAAGTTGGTCAATGAGACTTCCCTTATAAAACTGGCATGGAGATTGGAAGCAGGTACATCACAGAAGTTCCATTTAAATTGTCTCCAGTAGCTCTGACTTAAGAAAATCAGGTGGAGGAGTTATATTTTACCTGCTCATCCTCTACAACTGCTTATGACTCTTCTCTTTTTTTTGGAGGGCGCAGGGCAGGGCAATTGGGGTTAAGTGACTTCCCCAAGGTCACATGGCTAGTAAGTGTTAAGTGTCTGAGGTTGGATTTGAACTCAGGTCCTCCTGACTCCAGGGCTGGTGCTCTATTCACTGTGCCACCTAGCCACCCCTATGACTCTTCTTTCACACTCTAAATTGAGCCATTAGCCAAGATGCTGCTCTGGGACTCTCTACATATGCTCTAAAAACTAGAATATCATCATACAATCATAGATTTAGGGTCTAAGGGATCCCAGAATCCATTACTCTAGTCTTTCATTTTACAACTGGGCCCTGAAGAGGGGTTTAAGTGACTTTCCCAAGGTCACACAGGAAACAAGAGGCAGAGTTGGGATTTGAATGCAGGTGTTCTCCAAATAATCACATTTTACACTTTACCAAACTGCCTCAGAAGATATGACTGAAGCACAGTCTCTGACACAATCATTTATTCTCCTGACTTCAACCATCACCTCTAAGCAAATGACTTCTAAATATATATCTTTGCTGCAAAACTCCATCCTTGACAGCAATTGTTTAATGGAATTTCCAGTAAGATGTACCCCTGACACTTCAAACTCCACATTTCAAACCAAAACTAACTTCTTATCCCCAAATCTGCCTTTCCTTTTGAGTTCTCTACTTTGTTAAGGTCACTATCATTTCTTGTTACTCAAGTTCAAATATTGGAGTCATTTTTTTTCACTTTTCCCTCTCCTTCATTCCACACATCTATAAGGCCTCAAATACTATAATTTCATTCTTTAAAAAGTCTTTCAAAATGTCTTTACCACCAGATTCATTATCTCTTCCCTGGACTACTGCAATAGTCTTCTAACTGGTTTATACCATTCTAGCACCTCTCTTCTTCAATCTACCCTTCAGATCATTTCCAGAATAAATATTCTAATATAGAGTTCTTATAACACTAATCCAGAGTCATTCCTAGGAATACTTGTACCTGAGGAGAGAGGAAGGAAAAACACAAGTATCTTGGAAAGGAGATAAAAATGCAGGAATATTGGTTTGACAGGATGGTGGTGGTGGGTGAGAGAAAAATCCACCTCTTTGGATCATCTACTACCTCACATTCTGAATTAAATCAATGCAACAAGCATTTATTAAGAGCCTGTTTTGTGCAAGTTACTGTCCTAGATCCCAGAGTTACAAGAACAAAATGAAAAACAGACTTTACATTCAAGAATCTTGTATTCTATTTGGGGATACAATAAGTAAAGAAATAAAAATGCAAATTAGAGAGGAGAGAGAGAGAAGAGGAGAGGAGAGAAAATAGGAAAGAAGAGAGAAGGGAGAGAAGGGAAGGAAAGAAGAGAATAGGGATAAGAGAAGAGAGGAGAGAAGAGAGAGTGGAGGAGAGGAGAAAAGGAGAGAAGAGGAGAGAGAGAGAGAAAGAGAGAGAGAGAGAAGGACAGGAGATAGAAAGAGAGTGAAAGAGAAGAGAGGAGGGAGAGGGGAAAGGATAAGAAGAGAAGATGGGAGAGGATGGAGGGGAGGAGGTGACAAGAGAAGAAAAGAAAAGAGAAGAGGAGAGGAGAAGAAAGGAGAAAAGAGGAGAAAAAAGGAGAAAAGAAGACAGAGAGAGAGAGAGAGAGAGAGAGAGAGAGAGAGAGAGAGAGAGAGAGAGAGGTCAGGGGATCAAGGATGGAACATAAGCTGAGCCTTGAAGGAATATGGGGATTCTAAGAGGAGGGAGCATATTGCAGCTGTAGGGGACAGATGTGCAAAGGTTTAGAGGCAGAAGAGGCAAAGCTAAATTCAGGGAACAGCAACTAGGCCAGCTTAGCTGGAGGGCAAACTGTGTGAAGGAGACTAATATGAAGTAAGCTTGAAAAAGAGACTGGAGCCAAGCTGTGAAGGACTTTAAATACCAAACTGAACAGTTTGTATTTCATTCTAAGGTCAATAAGTAGTCACTGAAGTTTCTTTAGTAGAAGAGTTACATGGTAAAGCTTGCTTTATGAAGAATATTTTGTATTTTGGGGTAGGATAGAGCAGAGAGAGGAGAGGCTGGAAGCAAGGAATCTAATGAAGAGACTCTTAAGATAGTTCAGGTGAGAAGTGATAAAAGCTTGAATTAGCTGGTGGCCTTGTGAGTTGTAAAGGAAAAAGTACCTCTTAGAGATGCTATGAAAGTAAAATCTGTAAGTCTTAGAAACTACTTAGGTATGACATGTGAGGGAGAAAGAAGCATTGGAAATAATTTTGAGGTTATGAGCCTTGGTGACTAGAGTGAAGGTGTCATTATCATTAGACATAGGTAAGATTGGAGGATAGCTAGCTTCTTGTGGGGAGTATAGTTTCATTTTGAATATTTTGAAATTGATATGCCTTTGGGACAAGCTAGTTGGAAAGGTTAGATAGTTCATGTTAACAAACTCAAGATAAAGACTGGAGATATACTTCTGGAAGTCATCTACAAAGAAGCTGAACCCAGGGGCATTGACTTCACTAAAAAGAGAGTGATAAGAAAACAACTGGCAACAAGTCCCCTATACTTTGGTAGAATGGTGGTGACAAATTATAGAAAATGCTGAAAGGAACAGAGAAATTTGGCACTCCTAATCTATTTCTATTACCCTTCACTGTAAGGATCCATAGCTACTCTATACCTACAGATCCAAAATGGGATCCTCTAAATTTGCTAGCCCTCTGGAAACAAAACCTTGACTGCCCTGCCTTGAATACTCTTATCTCCTTCCTACCCTGAGTATGGGTTTGCATCAAGCCAATGATCAAAAATCTTTAATAGCTCCCCAGTGTCCAGTGAAATAAGTCCCAACGTCTTAGCCTTACACTCAAGGACAACTACAATTTGTCTGCAACACATTTTTCTACCATTATTTCAAATTCCTCTTTTTTATGTAATTTAAGTTGATTCAAATTGAGTAGCTAGCTATTCTCTAAACAAGATCCATACTTTTCTGCTTTCCTGACTTTGGACATGGCTTTTCCTCTGCCAAGAATGCCATGCCTTGATCTCTACCTATTGAAATCATATCCATCCTTCCTTTATCCAGGTCCAAAGTTGCTTCTTTCAAAATATGGACCCTCATCTCTTCAGGTGGATATGATATCTCTGTCCTCTGAACTTTCAAGTTGCTTTGTATGTCACCTGAATTTATTATATACTAACACTGTTTGAGCACATATATCTCCTGTTCAATAAAAAGCTACTTGAGAATACCAATTGCACCATATTCATCTTTTTACCCCCAACAACACATCTAACTGGGTATTACATATAATGGGCATTCAAATAATGGTGATAATATAGGATCATGGGGATTTTGTCCTGGAAAGCTCATGATGGATTGTTTATTCTTATCCTGACATTTAGCAAATAATTGATTCCTGAAGTAGTTAAATGGCTTGACCAAAAAAAAAAAATGTCTATCAAGTAGAAGAGAAGGGTTTGATCCCAGGTCTTCAAACTCTGAATCTAGTAGTCATTATGCTACACTATGTTGCTTCTTCCAATTTTGTAAAACTGTTGTTGCTAAATTAGCAGAATGGGTTATCTGAACTATACACAGCCCTACCCAGTCATCCACTGCAAACAATCTACCCATCCTCATATAGCAAAAACTAGATCATTAAGTAACATTTATTAGGAATCCCATCTGTTCATGACACTTTATAAATATTCTTCCTTTCCTCTCCTCCTCCATTTCTTTCCATCCCCACTCCCAATGTAGCGTGTGTTTCTGTTCTGTAAAATCCTCAGAAGCTTCAATGATGATAAATAATTAATTGCAAGAATACAAGACAGATGGATTGAATGACCTGTTAAATTCCATGAATCCTCTGAAATACTTTAAAAGATTTGTGATCTCATTATTGTGGCCCCTCCTTCCATTAATGCAGATCACAGCCTTTCTGTGAGTTAGTAATTGGTTTAATCAGTTTGTGGCCATAAAATGCATGACCTGGTGGTCAACCTTTTGGTGATTAGCCTCTCTGCTCTGCTTTGGGCTAGCTCTTGGGTGATGATCTGTCATGAGGCCTGTATTCGAAGTCTTTCTAGCTTGAAAATACATGTCAGAACTTATTCTATGCTGGCATAGCATTAAAAAACCCAGGGTCACCTCAGTGTGGGATTGAAGAAGGACTTGAATCTTCACATGTTAAATTTACTATTACTAATAGAATTTGGCAGCATTTGATAAGACTCCATTAAAGTATTTGATAACTAGCATGAACTCACCAAGACTTTAAGACAGAAATGTACAAACTATGATGACATATGAAATGCTAGATCCACTAAGAAGACATGTTAATGTTCTAATATTGCACAATGTCACCATCGAAAATGTAATATAAAATTTATATCCTCTCAGATGACAGTGTTAAAGAACACCTTTAGCTTCCTAAGTCTACGGAGTTTAGTTGATAATAAAAGTGGAATTTCAAGGTAAACTGAGCTTTCAGTGTTGGTCTGTATTTGGATCTCATTGTGCTTAAGTTAAAATTGACTTAAATTAAATGTTATACTCTCAGAAGTTAGGGAAGGAAAGAAGAAAGGAAGGAAGAAAGGAAGGAAGGAAGGAAGCAAACGAGCAAATATTTATTAAGTGCCTACTATGTGTCCAGCAGTAAGCTAATCACTTTACACATATTATCTTATTTGAACCAAATTTGAGTCATGTCTTCTTGACTCCAGGCCCCGTGTTCTAGCTACTGTATAATCTAGTTGCCTCTAAATTGCACAATTGCCCCACCTGAAAAATGCAATCATGATTTCATTTGTCCATTTCCACAAAATATCCAGATTTCTGTGCTGAGTTTCAGAATTTCTGAGTACTTAGATAAAATAAATAGAAAGACTGAACAATTTGTAAGAGAAACTTGAATGAAAAAGTCATCTTTGTGCTACTGATAAGAGAACCTATCTTTACAGTTCTCAGGCTTAGCCCATTCAATGTATGGCCTGTTTTTATTTGTATGTTTCTTATGGATGAAAGAGGAAAAAATGATCACTCTTTATACAGCATGAAGACTGTTAAACTAACAAACAAATTTAGGTCTTTGTCCTCTACATTAATGCTAATAGATGCAAGTGCCTTAAAATTTAGAGGCAAGTCCATGATAAGAAAGACAAAAAATAACCAAAATGTGTGATTATGAAAGATGCATATGTACCTACCAGTAGGAAGCCTTTGCAGTGCACACAAAGACATGTAAGACATATTACCTATACTTCAGGAGTCTGGAATCTAAGAGGAGTACACAAGTACAGTATAAGACATAGAATATTAGAAATATCACAAGAAACACACAAAATGGTACTCTTGGGATTCAGAGCAAGAAAAGAACATAACCAGTTAAAGAGATCAAGGGAAATTTCATGGAGAAGGTGACATTTAAGCTGGGTTTTGAAGGATGGGTGTGATTTAAACAATTGAAGACTGTAGAGTAGGATATTTCTTTCATTAGATCATTTGACAAATTTGAATTTGTGATCCTATATTTCCATGAGTTTAAGTACCTTCTTTTGTTTAAGACTCCTAGAATCTGAGGAAGCTATATGTAAAAATAAAATATATCCTCCTTGGTCTGAAGAATTTTATAATCCAGAGGGGCATGTGAAATATATACACATTTAATACAAATAGATTATCTGAACAATGAGCAAGGATTGGAGATGAAGAAATTGAGCTTCATTTTGCAGGTAAGGAAACTAAGATTCAGAGAAAGCAAGACTTATTCAAGGCAATAGAGGTAACAAATGCCTGTCAAGACAGTGCTTTTTCTACTTTATTACAACAGCTTCAATCAGGCATGATTAAAATTCACAGAGGGAAGTTCAGGAGTGAGGAAAATGCATGAATTCAAATATGGAAGGGAAGAGACAGCATAAAAGGGATAAGCATGGAAAAGAATAAATAATAGCAATGTTCAGAATTGGAAAAAAAAAACTGTCATTACCAATGGAAATCGACCAAAATCCTACTTTAGGTTCACTGTTTTCTGGCATTAGAGTTACAAATGCCTTTATGATTTTCAAATTAGTTACAGAAAAACCTAAATTTAAAGAGTCAGGATTTTTCATTTGATTATTTAATGTGTACTCTGAGGTTCCATGAAGGATGGGTGTGATTTCAGCAAGTGAAGACTGTAGAGTAAGATATTTCTGTCATTAAGTCACTCAACAAATTTAAATTTGTGATCTTATTTTTCCATGAACGTGAAAGTGCTTCTGGTTACCTGTGGCTATGACAGCTTCAGCTCCAGAACCATCCTCCAAATACTATCTAAACAGAACAATTAACAGCCAGCCCATCTAGACTATGAAAATCAGAAACTATATAAATTTTATTAAAATTATTAGCACCTGAGAGTTTCTAATGTTATCAGAATCTGAGTCCACAAATTATATAGAGCTCTTTGTAAGGTTCTCTAGCACCTATCCCACACAAAAGGGAAGAATTTCTCATGTCAACACATGGAATTTTTAAAAAGCTTTTTGAGGAGTCTAAATGATGCAAAATGTTTCTAGGATGACTTCCTTCTCGACTAAATAATTCTAGGCGCAAAGCTTTGTTTCCAGCTTGGTTTAAAACAATACAAAATACTAATACACAAAGCTGCTTTTGGGGAAAAAAAGACTATTTCCCCGAGTTGAAGTATCACCCAAAACCAGGATTCAAGAAACGCTCACGTGAACACACACACACACACACGTGTATACATACATACCCATATATATACATATATACATATGTGTATTTCTATTAAGTTTTCTACTTCTACTCTTTCTGTAATATCTGATGACACTTTTCTATTAGGATTTGGAGAAAGACTTCTACTACAATTTTAAAATGAGCCTTATTTCATAAGGGAATAAATATTTAATGATAGAATGATTAATAATTGTGATTTTATGAACCAGAGACATTCAGCGTGAGAGCTACTTGGCACATTTGCTTCAAAACCTCCAGACTTACAAAACAAGAGCGAAATCTACTAACACTCCATTATTTGTTACTCTTACCTAGATGCAATTCAGGGCTTTGTTTTCCAAGTGCTTCTATCTTACCTTGACATTGTAAAACTGGCAAGGTTTTTATCTGCTAAAGTATCAAAACAAAGGCTCAAAGGGACATGCACATGAGAACATTTCAAAGATTCAAAGAAGTGATATTTGTTATGAGGGGGAAACAGTGAACAACCCAAATGTAAAGCTTCCATAGCCATGATTCCTAATGCAAATCAGTCTTAATTTTGATATTTCTATGAAGTTATTTAAATTGACAGACTGGGAACTGCTATTATTTTCAGAATATTTTAATCTGACTTGCATGTTGTCTCCGTCACCAGAGTGTAAGCTTCTTAAGGGCAAAAGCCTTGTTTTTGTGTTTCTTTTTGTCTATGTCACTTAGCACAGTGCCTCACACATATTAGGTACTTAAAAAATACCTGTTGACTGATTTCTAAGACTTTTCAAATTTTTATAGTGATCTGAATTGATAAAATGGCAGAAAAGAACAAAAGAGATGAAATTTATGTATGCTGTATGAGTGTATGTTAAATTGGTGTTGTAAACTACTTTTTTTTTAACTTATGGAATAAAACAAGCATTTCCATAATATAGTACAATAATACCTCCTGTAGAAATTATAATTGACATGTTGCCATCATATCTGGCACACATCTGAAGGACAAATGAAATAAAATATTTAATTATCAGGATGTGGGCAAATAATCTGGATGCTTATGATAACTCAGAAAATAATGCTAGACTAAATTTCTAATTTTTTAAACCATATGTTGAACATCAGGTAAAAACAAGTCAAAAATTTTTAGGAGAAACTGTCTCAAGGATAATATGAGTTTTTCTTGATTAAGGAACTCATGAGATTCTTTTAAACTTTTTTTTTTTTGGTTTATTTTAACTTATACTTTCCGGAGTAATTTCACTTTATTGCAGAGCAGGGATATTGTCTAGACCTGTGGTTTCACTGGTACAGGGAACTCACAGAGATAAAGAAACTGACTCTGCCAAAGCAAATCACCACCTGTAACTTAATAGTCTTAGAGAGTTGCTTAAAGCACTCAGGAAAATGACTTGTTCAAGGTCATACAGCTATTTGGCTCCATTGTGGGACTTGAAACTAAGTTTTCCTGGCTTTGGGGGTAGCTTGATGTCTACTACAATACTGTTAAATCTAACATATATTTCTTTTGGAGGAGACTTTAATCCATGGGTTTAAAAAAATTATATTTGTGAATTCAGCAATGATCTTAGAACACGAATATCACAATCATAGAAATATGAATTACATTAAGATATTGATGTTTGCTATATTTGAAAAAATTCACAAAATAAAAACATTAAAAGTAAATTTATGCTATTGTAGTAGAAATTTTAACCTTTCTGAAATCTATCATGCCCTATAGATTATATATTTTGTAGATGAGAAATTTCTATCATTTTAGCAATCTAATAGTTGTTCTTCAGCCTCAGACAACCTTACCACTTCTAACTTACATCTCAAGTGATTGTTTCTTTTTGCTTAAATTTTCCCTATTACTTGGCTTCTTTACAAACACTATCCCTTGGCAAACTCTAAATCACTAATTATAAATGCTAGCTGTTGTTGTTGTTGTTACTTTGGATAGTAAGTCCTGATAATTACAAACATCAAATAGTAAACTGAAGATTAGTAAATTAGGTTTCCATTACAATTCGGTTCCTAAGCTAATGCTCTAATTATTTTAACTGATGGCAAATGTCTTCATCATGCCTTTTAATTCAATGTTCTATGGAGACACAGATGAGAAAATTTTTTATATCAAAGTGCTTGGCACTGTCAAATGGTTCAATATCAGAAACTTATAGACCAAAATTTTCTCCATATATATACATATATATACATGCACACACACACACACACACACACACACACACACACACACACACACACACACACATATATATACCCACACACACATATATACACACACATGTATATACACACATATATATAAAATTCTGAACTTCAGAAATAAAATAAACGTTTCCATAACATAGTAGAATAGGAAAACACATGATTACACGTGAAACTGCAAATCTATTATACATTACTTGCTATTCCTTTCTTGGTTGAAATAACATTAAAGGAGAGGCATTACCACCTGCTTTGTCACAACATGGTAAAGATCATGGGACTTTTCCATTTGACCTGCAGCTGAAACCTTCCATTAGAATGCAAGCTTCTTGATGGCAGGGATAGTCTTACATTTCTATTCGTATTTCTAACATTTAATGGATTGTTGTTCATATAGTTGAGTGCTTAATAAATAAATGTTTTTTTTCCCCCTTCATTCACTAGAACAGTGTCGAATCTGGCAAAGTGTTGATCATTGTCAGGCACTAGCTAGTTCTCACAACACAATACATGTGGGACGTGAAGTTGGGTATGCTTCTCTTTTAGACAGTTGTAGGCCCCAAATGATGGGAACAAGATAGAGTATTCTTATCCCAGATTCTGGAAACTTATAAAATAACAGAGAATAAATTTAGAGCAGGAAGACATATTAAAGGTCATCTAACCCAAATTCCTCATTTTATAATTGGTGAAACAAAGATCCAGAGAGGTTAAGTGACTTAATCTAAGGTTGAATAGGCAATAAGTGAGAGAGCAAGGACTAGAGCTTGGTCTTCTGACTTTACTTCCAGATGGACAGCATAATTTGGAGTGAATCCAGTATCTCCTTCAAGAATGACTTGAATTTCAAATTCTCTTATGCATATCTGTGTATACCAAACGATATCTGATTTTGTATTACACATTAAATAAGTCACTTATTTGTTCATTTTTCTTGATTTTCCTGATTGTAAATTCCTTTAGGTTAGGGACTATCTTGTACTTCTTTTGTAGCCATCAGTCTAATATTGTGGTGCATTTTTAAATTTATAATTGGCATTAAGATAATCATATGATAGATACGCAAGAAGAGTAAAACGAACGAATGAATGGAATCAGTCAAGTGAACATAGAGAAGGTCGACAAACATAGAGGAATATTGCTTTTAAATCCATTTATCAAGAAATCATGCTTTGGCTTAAATAAGGAAAAGATTATTATGCCATAAACTCCATTAAGGGCAAAAACTCAATCTAGATTTGTATCTCACTTTTCAAATATGTGTGTGTGTGTGTGTGTGTGCACGTGCATGCGCGTGCGTGCGTGTGCATGTACACATGTGTCTAATAAGCTTCTGGTGAATTGGAAAGACTTTTGATCTTACAGGATCAATTCTATATACTGTATACCTACTTTCAGGCAATCTATGTACATAAAAGTGTACATAAAACAAGAAGAAAAGATTTACTTGAGTTCTATTTAAAAGAAAGGAGACAGAAAGGGGTGTAATGATAAAGTTGGGTTAGGGATCTCAGGAGCATCATATATCATTTAAATTGGAAAGCTAGGTTTCTTTATAATTAAAATTCTAGGTTTTTTCTGTCTCAGGAATGGGTGTAATGAAATACTGTTCAAAACTCAGTTTGCCATTTACTTTCATATAGCACATATAACATTCATGTTGGTTTCGTCTTTATCTTTGAAAACTTATGAAAATGAAAAAGCACCAAATTTTGTGAAAATTTTCATTTAAGCAGCATTGACAAATCTCCACAGTCTACCATACCACATGTCCAAAGCAAATGGATTTTTAGTAAACAAAAAATATTTCCATTAAAATATATGAAAACATTTTAAAACTTTATACTGACTACCACAACTTGAAGGATGTTCTCTAGGATCTGATCTCTAAGCAGTAACAATCTTCAAAAATTATTACTCCTTATATTTTATTTTTAAAACAGTGTAGAAAAGTAAAACATACCCCTGAGGGGATTATACATTACTGGATTTTCCATTGATATTTTCTAAGAGTTCGTCACTAAATTGTGCTTTTTTAAGCATAAATTAAACAAAGTGAAAGACTCCTGCTCCCTTTAGGACACCATTTAAAAACAAACAAAGAAAAAAATCATAAAATATATTCTTAAAATGCTTAATTAATAAAGATGGTCCACAGACTAGAGCATGTTAATAAACATGACACAAATCTGAAAGAGTTGGATAGAGATAAAAATGGGTGCTAGATCTTGTGATTTCTGCCTTTTTTCTAGCTGTCTCACTTCTTTCTATTACACTATGAATTAGGTGGGAAAGGTAGAGGTTTATAAAACACCCAGCAAATTCCCTAGAGTGTGTATGCAAAATATGCATAAAATAAAAATTTATTGTAACTTTCTTAGTATTTTGGTAGGTAAGTCTGCATACTTGGAAAGTAGAGGTTGGTGTGGTGGTGAGGAGAACAAAGTGAAGATGAGAATGGCATCAAACACATCAATAGACTGGTGTGTGTTTGAAAAAGGTAGAGAAAAGCCAAGACCAGGGGAGAGAAGAAAAATACCAAGTCCAAAATCTAAAAGTATAAATTGCAGGGTTTTTTCCTGCTTTTGGTAAGGAAGGCCAAAGAGAGCTTTCAAGGAAGGGCAAACAGAAGCAGAAGGCAAAAAGAACTACTGATTCCTTCCTTCTTTATCTAAAAGTATGAGTAAATGTTCATGAAAGTAAAGGAAGAGAAGTACATTATGCACAATTCTAATCATTATGAATATTCAGTGTACTACTACAGAGTCCACTAGAAGAGAGCATTCTTTTTATTTTTTGGAGGCATATTAACCCTTTTAAGTTCACAGGATACTTTTAGATGAATAGCTACCATTTATTTATTGCACACTAATAGTCTGAGAAAATGAATGTAACTACAATCAATTAGTAGTTTATTTATGCTCTACTTCTTGGAGGTGCATTAACTCTTTCGAATTTAGGCTCCCTTTAGTTTATTAGAAGAGTTTATTTATTTAATGGAACCAAATAGTTTGAGAAAGTTAATGCATCTACAATAAGTGAGCAGCACACTCATGCCCTAGGTGCCTTATGTAATACAAATGATAGAATTATTTAGTAACACTCCTAGAAATAAAACACACCTAGGAAAAGGAAATAATGCACATTAATAATACCATTTTAAGTCTTAATTTGATAACTTGGAGTTTTTAATTTTGTTTTTCTTTCTGCTGATTTTTGCTTGAATTGCCATGAAAAGTTTAGGAAACTTTGTGTTTATGTATAATTATAATACATAACATATATGGAGAGAACAAAGCTTTAAGAAAAAAGGGTTTCCCCAATTTTCTTCAGCTGCAAGGTTATTTTAGAATTTTAAAACTCTCAATTAGTTATTCTGCATTGTAGGAAAATATTATGGGCTAAAATCTTTCTTAGAGTGTCTTCTAAGATGTAATATCTTGCCTAGTTTTTAATTGCTACAAAATCTGATCCAACCAATAGTGCCACATCTTAAAAACAATGATCCTAGGTGCCTATTTTGCAGACCTGAACACTTATAATTGTCTTATCGATAAAATATTAAACAGACAAGAAAGTAAAATGTGAAAGTCCACTTTAAAATATTTTCAGCATTACATAACTTGAATGGGAATTAGAGCCTCTATGAAGTAAACTCAAAGTAAATTTGTGTTTGCTTGATTAATTTTACTAGTGTAAATATATGGATACCCAAGTCTATTTTATCTCAATAACAGTTTGTAGGATATAAGCATTTAACATCAATCTGTATGTAGGGTTTGTGTGTGTGTGTGTGTGTGTACACAAGTATATTTTTACTGCTTACAGTGTGTACACATCAACTTTTTTTTTTAAGAAAGAAAATACACGATAGTAATACTATTCTGGAAAAGACCTTAGAGCAGTAGAAATAAGCTATTAAGTCAAATAGTAGATATCTTTTAGTATCATTCATGGAAACTGTTTTCCCAATCCCCCTAGACAGTGTGTTGGAAGCAGCTATGAAGCATTTTCCTTTGAGAAGCGTCGCACACTCAGAAACAGTGCTACAAAACTGGAATCCCAACAACCCCAGTTAGCTTGGAAGAAATCAAATGCATTGCCAGTGTATTCTGAGGACTACTAAATACATCAATCATGTTGCAGTCCTTAAACCCTGTCCCAGCAGGAGAGAGGGAAAGGAAGATAGAGACAGAAATAGACCTAGAGAAAGAGATAGACATTTAGGAACAAATCTATCTAAGTCGTCAAGAGCAAACAGCTTGCAAAATAACGTTACCCACCCCTTCTCAAAAGGGCTCTTCCAGAAGCCCTTAGGTGGCTAACATTCTTCGGTGCTTCCTTCTATGGAATGAGAGCTCCATACATTTATATCATGCCTTAAGTCAGCTTTGTGTGTAAGTCCACTCGGCGCCATATGGCAGTTTCCACCCCCTTTCGCAACTCAAGTCTGGCTAGTCTGATGAGATGATTCATTTGGAAAAGGAAGACCCCACAGGGGAGCAGAAATGCCCCAGCCACTTACCTAGCTCAAACACACCACGTTCGGCAGTCAGCACTGGCTTGTGCACCACAAAGGGCTGTGGGATTCCCCCCTCTGTCAGGGGGCTGATCACTCTGCGATTCCCTTCACCAATGATGTGTCGCTGGAAAACCCCCTCCCCTCCACGGAGAGGAGGGTCCTCCTAGCTGGATGGAGCTCGTGTTGTTTTTTGCTCTCTACATCTCTGACTCTGGTTCATCTTCTCTTGTAGGAAGGCTCAATGGAGAGGCGTCAGGGGGAGGCAGGAGGAGGAAGACATCCTTAAAAAGAACAATAATCTTCATCGCCCCCTTCATCGAGTGTCCATACTCCCTACCGCCCCCCTCCCCCAGCCTCCCAGAAAAGATAGAAGACAAATCAAATAAAAACAAATCAGCGCCGTTGCTTGGCTAGGATTGTCTTGCAGAAGGAGGGAAAGCGGAGGCACCGCCAACCCTTGCTGTTAAATCTCCCTTAGGCTGGCTGCATGTGACAAGGCGGCGGCGGCGGCGGCGGAGGCTGTTGCTGCTGCAGCTGGTGGGGGTGGTTAGTTGGTGGCGGTGTGTGTGTGTGTGTGTGTGTGTGTGTGTGTGCGCGCGTGTGTGTGTGTGTGTGTGCGTGTGTGTGTGTTTTGAGGTTCGGGATGGATCCAAAGGCGGCTATAGGAGAGACAGGGAGAGCTTGGAAAGCAGCGGGCTCCAGTCACAGACGCTGGCTAGCACGCGCACACACACAGTCGCACACACACATATACACACACGGACCCACAAACCCTCCCCTCCCCTTGCTTCCTCCTCCCTCCAGCCCTCCCCGCATACATCGGGGTTCGAGCGGCCACCAGCGGCTGCTGCCACTGTCGCCTTCGCCTTCTTTTCCTCCTAGTTTTCAGCTCTTAATGTGGGTGGTTGTAGGCTAGGATGGGGTGGGGTCGGGGCTGCGAAGCTAAGAGGATTGAGTGCTACCAAGGACAGCAACAGATCCGGCCCCGGCCCCAGCCGCTGGAGAGCGAGCGCCCCCGAGGAGGAGTCTAGAGCCGGCTCCGAGAGGGCGGGACACCGCCCACACCTAGTAGAGGATCGTCCCTCCTCCCCCTTCCTCTTTACCCCTGGGTTCGGCTTCACACCCACCTGCCCCGCCCTCCCCTCCCTCCGGGGGTCAGGGCAGAGGGAGGAGCCAGGGAGGATGGAGGGCTGGGGAAGAAAGCGGGCCAGGAACGCCCGCTTTGCGCTCAGCCCCGAGGCGCTCCCCGGAGGCGAAGAGGGATTCCCTCTCTGCTAGCGTGCTGCCTCTGGGCTTTTCCCTACCCCGCCTCCGGTAGGGTCCGGAGGCTCACTTGTAGGCTTTGGGTGCTGGAGCAGAGGAGAGGAGGAATCGAGCGGGGCCCAGTGTCCCCACCCCGACTGTAGGGCTCTGGGTAGGTAGCAATGGGAGATTTAAGAAGAAATAGGGTTTGTCCTCACTGGGAAGGTTAGTTGGGTATTTCCTGAGACCAGTTTGACTCTGCCCCAGGACCTGAGACTCTGAACACTTGGGCGCCCCAAGTCGAGAGGGTAAAGGGGGATCGCTCATGGGCAGCCTAAACTCTTCGCTTGGGTGGAGCTATTGCTTTCAAACGGGATTTCTTTCCACGAGCTTTCATTGTCTTGTTTTGAGGTTATTGTTAGCGTCCGGGAGAGTGTTCTGAAGTTCTTTACTGTGGCGGCTCAGCCACTTGCCTTGCTAATGGCTGCAGGATAGTTGAGGTGAGGGAGAGTGCTCGTTAAATTTATTTCTTACGTTAAAACGTAAGTAATCTACTCCTATGGGTCCTTGGCTCGATTTACCAGGAACATGATAATAATAAAAGAAATGGACATTTCCAGAACTCTTAATAAGGTTTACAAAGTGCTTTTCTCCTAACCTGCCTTGAAGTGTTACATTTGATTCCTAGAATCTGTTGAAGAGACTTTAGTGACAGTCTCTATAGAATCCAACACCTGATCGCAGCTCTTTCTTTCACATCTCTCACAAGCAGGTCATTCACTAGAAGGAAGACTCCTGAGGGGGAGCAAGCAGTACCTCCTCAGGCAACTAGTTTCCACTTTTAGGTAATTCCAGTTGTTGGGAAGTTTTCCTGGTACTCTGCGATTTACTCTAATTGTTTTGAAACTCCAGTTCCTCTTCCACATTACTGCCCTTCAGATACTTGAAGACAGCTACCGTGCTCCACAAATAGGAAATTCTCCATTTTCCATCAGGAACTCAATTTGACTTCAATCCTCTCCCCACCAAGCAGATTGACCCAGTTTTTGATGAGTAACACCTTCTCAACTCCTTCGGTTGCTTCTCCCAACTGATTGGAGAACTGGAGAGTGGAGCAGTAAACTCCCAAAGCCTTCCTTTATAAGCTTTCCAGGGAGCTCTCTAATTTCCATCAGCCCCTTTACTTGGTTCCTACTCCAGGGAACATCATGCCCCCTGGTGGCCCCCCTCCCACTCTCTTTCAGCTCCTTTAGCGTGTCATCGGCCCCGAGCAAATAGTAAGTTTCTAAAGGACGTGAACTGTCCTTTTCTTATTTTTATCCCCAGGACTTAGCAAATGCTTGGCATGTAGTAGGCAATTAATAAACGTTTATTGAATTGAAGATATTATGAAGGAATCTCAGTTCTGAGAGGTTAGCTGTTGGCAGCAACAAGGTGAAGACAGTTATGAAAGTGAAGCGTATCACTGCTGCCCAACTTTGGGGAGAACATGGAGGAGAGTGGCAGGAGGTGACTAGTTAGGAATGTATTGGAATCTGAATCACTGAAGGGAAATTCCAAACTGATCACAAATTCCAGAATTTCAATGAGAGGTCATATTGATAGAGGAGTATGTGATATGAGTATATGTCCTATTACAAGGATTTTTATAATGAAATTTATATTAACAGTTAAAACAATCTTTCAGAAAAGTGAAAACCCATGAGCCAAGATTTCTTTACACCTGGTTACACCTGATAGCTCCTACTCATGCTGTGGGACCTTAGTGTGGCTATTTTATTTCTTCGTATTGAGTTTCTTCATATGTATGAATTGGCCCCATTACTCATTCTCCAGCAAATGTAGCTGAAGTACAACAAATTGAGATTGTATACTGTGAAAACACAGGGTGAACTAGGTATTCAACAAACATTTCTTAAGTGTCTATTATTTGCTAGGCTCTATACTAAGAGCTGGAGGCAAAAGACAGTCCCTGCCCTCAAGGAGCTCACAATCTAATGGGGGAGACAACAAACCAATATGTACAAACAATCTATATACTGGATAGACAGGAAACAAAAGAAGAAAGGGAATAGAAATTAAAGGACTTGGGAATGTTTTCCTATATAAAATAAGATTTTAATTTGGATTTGGAAAAAGCTGGAAGAGCTAGCATGCAGCAATGAAGGAGTATGTTACAGGCATGGGGAACAGAGAAAATGCCTAGAGAGATGAAGTATCTTGTTCCTGAAGGAACAATTAGTCCAGAGTCTCTGGTTCAATTAAAGAATACGTGGTTGATGAGACTAGGTGTAGGATGACTAGAAAGATGGGGGGGGGGGAGGGGAAAAGGTTAAGTTATGAAAGGCTTTGAATGTCACATAGAGAATTTTATATTTGATGGGGGGGGGGCATTAGGGAGCCAATGGATTTGGTTGAACAGGGGGTTAACATGATTCAGCTTACAATTTAAGAAAATCACTTTGATAGCTGGCTAAATGGAGGATGGATTGGAGTGGGGACTATTAAATTATTAACATGCTATTGTAATGGTCCAGGTATTAGGTGATGAGGGCCTGCACCAGGGTGATGGCAGTGTCTGAGGAAAGAGGAGGGCATATTCAAGAGATGTTAAAAAGGTGAATAGTCAAGATTTGGCAACAGATTGGATATAGCATATGAGAGATGGTAAAGAGTCTAGGGTGACACCCAGATTCTGAGCCTGAGGAATGTCAGTAACCTGCTACAATAATAAAGAAGTTAGGACAAGAGAAGTATTTAGGAAAAAAAATATGAGTTCAGTTTTAGATGTATCAAATTTAATATGTCTCCTAGACATCCAGTTTGAGACATCTGAAATGCAGTTGGAGATGTGAGACTGGAGATCAGCAGAGTTTAGGGCAGGAGAGGGAGATTGGAGAATCATCAACATAGAGATGATAATCTAATCCAAGATTGTTGGTGAAATGATCAAGTGAAGTAGTATAGAAAAAAGAGAAGAGTGCCCAGGACAGAATCTTGAGAGCCACCTATATCGAAGGGTGTGATCTGTAAAAGAATCTTGTAAAGGAGGTAGAGCAGGAGTCATTATATATGTAAAAGGAGAACCAGGAGAGAGTGCTGACATGACTTCAGGGTCCTAAATATAGAAATGACAAAGACAGAACAGAATATGTCTAGGCCTATACTAATGATTTCCAAGGACATTTAAAGAAATTAGAGTTATGATCTGTTGATGATCTTTGAGAAATCATAGAGAATGCAGATAACTGGAAAATGTCAAATGTTTCGCTCAATTTTAAAAATGAGAAAAATTAGAATCAATAAACTAAAGCTGAACAATACTATCTCTAAGACTCAGCCTCCACCCTGGCAAAAATTTCGAATGGACTATTAAACAGACATTTATGAGCACCTAGAAATATTGAACACTAGGAAGCTTCATAGATTTGCAAAGACTAAGTCATGCAAAACTCACCTGTTTCTGTTTTTGTTAAGCTCTTGTTGAATCATATTTACATTTTTACTAGACTGGAAGTTCAGGGAAATATGACAGAATGGGAATTCTAAACTTTATGTAGAAAAGCCCCTTTTATTTAAAAAAAATAACACGCCTCTATATATTTAATAAAACAATCTATACAAACAATTGTCTTGGCTCATATTTGATTAAACTAAACCTTAGAACTTTTTGATGGGAAATTTGGGAAGAGCACGGGAACCTTACTTTCATCAGAATTGTCTCAAAGGAGGAATAATATGAACACTCAGTTATATGAAGAAATCTATCTTACTTATAGGAAAGTTTGAGGGAGTGATAAAAGAGAGAACAGAATGGGGAAAATGGTGGTCAGAAGCAAACATTTTTGAGGATGGACAGAATAAAAGGAGAGAGACTAGGATAAATGGGGGTAAATATGATAGCAGAAATACAGAGTTAGTAATCACAACCATGAAAAAATTTTTTATAGCAAGTTTCTCTGATAAAAGCCTTATTTCTCCAATACATAGAGAACAGAATCAAATTTATAAGAATACTAGTCATTTAATTGATAAATGGTCAAAGGATATAAACAGGTAATTTTCAGATGAAATCAAAAGAAAAATGATTATAGTCACATGAAAAATTGATCTAAATCACTATTGATTAGAGAAATGCAAATTACAGCAATTCTGAGGTACCATGCCTTAATATGACATATGCTTAATATGGCCAAAAAAAAAATGACAAATGTTGGAGGTCATGTGGGAAAATTGAGATAGTAATGCATTGTTGGTGGAGTTGTGAACTGATTCAATCATTCTGGAGAGCAAATTTGGTCCATGTCCAAAGAGCTATAAAGCTGTGCATACCCTTTGAACTAGCAATACCACTATTAGATCTGCATCCCAAGGAGATAAAAAAGGAAAAGGATCTTTTTGTACAAAAATATTTATTTTTGTCATCCAGTTGTTTCAGACTTTTTGAGACCCATTTGGGTTGCTTGTCATTTCCAACTTCAACTCATTTTACAGATCACTGAAGTAAACAGGATTAAGTGACTTGCTCAGGCTCATACAGCTAGTAAGTGTCTGAGGCTGGATTTGAACTTAAGAAGGTGAATCTTCCTGACTCCAGGCTGGGGATTCTACCTACTGCCTCACCTACCTGCCTTAAAATATTTCTAGCAGCTATTCTTGTGGTAGTAAAGAATTGGAAATTGAAAGGATGCCTATCAATTGGGGGAATGACTGAACAAGTTGTGATATATGATTGTAATGGAATGGTATTGTGCTAAAAGTAATAAGTAGGATGGTTTAAAAAAAAACTTGGGAAAATTTACATGAATTGATGCAAAGTGAAGTAAACAGAACCAGGAGAACATTGAAACAGTAATATTATACAATGATCAACTGTGAATATAATGGTTCAAGACAATCTTGAAGGACTTATGATAAAAAAAAAGCTATCCACCTCCAGAGAAAGAACTGAAGGAGTCTGAATGAAGATATAAGCATACTTTAAAAGATTTTATTTTCCTTGTTTTATTGGTTTTGGTTTGTGCTTTCTTTCACAATATGACTAACATGGAAACATGTTTTGCATAACTATGCATGTGTGACTTGTATTAAATTGCTTGCCTTCTCAATGAGAGAGAAAAGATGAATTTGGAGCTCAAAATTTAAAAAAAAATAAAAATTGTTTTTTACATGTGATTTGGGAAAATAAAATATTAAACAAAAAATAAACAAATATTAAAAGAGAAAAAATAATTTGTTGCATATTATAATAAATAAATTATAAATATATAATAAAATGTAACATGGAGATGTTAATTTTGTGGATAAAACCATTTACAATTTTAATACTGGTAACTTCTAACAACAACCATAATGATATTACTAAGATAATAGGTGATCTTATTTTTTGATGGCATTTCTCAAAACTTGTTGTCATTGATGACATTGATTCTTGTAATTTTTTTCAGCCTCTAAACTAGATGAGCGTTTTGTGTTAATAACTGCTTAAACATAAAATTCTAATTCACACAAAGATATGAACAGTGTAAAGTTTGTTTTGCCTTATTTGATAAACTAGAGAACTCTATCCAGAGCAAAAAACCTGATATATTCATATTAAAAAGATTATATCTCTACATGCAGTAATTATGTTTATAACATTCTGAAAAAACTGTATATACTCATATTCCTCAATGTGAGTATTTGTGATATGTCCACATTACAGGAGAGGCCCCATTTTCATCTAGTGTTTGTGGACAATTATAATATTAATTGATCTGTCACTGCAGATTTCAAGAGAATTTCTTGTATTATATCACTTCATTTAAAAATTAATTGACTATATTGAATTTTTTTCTAAAAGTGGCAATACTGTCAGTATATTTGTAAGGAAATATATCTTCTCTAATATATTTTCAACAACATATATATATATATATACAATAAAATGAGCATTTTATTAGCTCACTTCATCCACTTTCAAAGTGAAACAGGAAGATTTTGGTTTTTCAATGAATTGACTGCAAACATACAACAGTGATGAATAATTCTCACCATATAATCTATAAATATAACCATATAATCTGTAAGTATAACCATAAACATTGTTGCCTATGTGATTAGCAAGCATGATTTTGACCATATCATTATTTGTTGGTAGCACCAATGTGGCTCTTATTAAATAAGATTTTTTTACTTAGCCATTTTATAATCAACCTAATATAAGATTCAAGGAATCTATTTGACATCATAGATGTAGTTTTTGAAAAAAAAAATCAACTTTGGAAAAGTATCTAATTTTCTCTGGAAAAAGTTTTATGTTATTTTCAAAAGTATTCATGCAACACCACAGTCTTTCCTTTCTATAATTATCAGTACTTGTGAGTTCCCAAGATAAATATAGAGAATCATATTTTCTAGATTTTTACTTTTTGCTTTGTTTTTCTGCATTTTTGACAGTAGTGAAATTTAGAATATCACTACTCTCTTTAATTATAGTAGTTTTAATTGCTCCAATGTATTTTTTCTTCAAATTGTTTTATATTCATGAATTTTAAAAGAATATTATTTCATTTTTTAAAATTGAGAGTATAGAATTTAAGGCACTTGAATTCATTTGCCAAATATTCCAATAAATTATTTGCTAACTTTTCTTAAGTTATTTCAGGATTTTAGAAGTTGCAGAATTTTTAGGACACCAGTTTATTAATTTGTGCTTATCAAAATGAGTAATGCTGAGAAATAGAATAGATATTGTAGTGCTTTTAATATGTACACAAAAATTGTTTAACTTCTAATTTACTTTCTTTATAATTGAATGCAATAAGAAGGATGATGACATATTTCATTTGTGTCCTGAGCCTATGTTTATTGATGGTCACAGTGGCTCATGATATCTGGGTCAGGATTTGACACAAACACACAGACACAAATTTGACTTTGTGCATATCATTGTTAATTATAACTACCAGATATTTATTCATTAGCTGTTAGAGTGAATTTGACATGCTGACATTGATTTAAGCATTTTTTTCCCCATTGAAATGGATACTTTAATGCAGGAGTTATATTTTTAAAATCTCTTTAGTTCATCTACTACTTTATGCCACCCCCAAGAGGGTTTCATGCTATTCTCCATTTCCCAGGAGAGAGGAAAACTGTGGTAACTTTTTTTTCATTTTAGCAAGGCATCTGCAAAATTATGTTGAGGTACCATTGTGGACCAAAAATAGAAAAATGATATAATTAAGAAGAGTATAATTAAGTGGATTTGAAATTGACTGAGCAAAATATTTAAAGAGAATTGATTAATGGCTTATTATCACCCTGGAGTGAAACCTCTGGTATCATACTAAAGGAATCTGTCTTTGAACCTTTTTTTTTTTAAGATATCACATAAAGACATAGAAAGCAAGCCTATCCTTCTTATGGATGATACAAAAATGGGTAATCTGGTTCTAATCCCAGCTTTTTAATACCTGTGTTAAGGATGGGGATTGGATAGAGATTATTGTTTTATTATTATAAGGAACTCCTAAATATAGAAACTTCCTCTGATAATGGACTTGTCACCTTCCCTGTAACTTATAGTCTTAAAGAGTTATTTAGAATACAGAGGAAATGATTTTCTCAGGGTCATACAACCAGTATGTGTCAAAGGTAAAACTTGAACCCAGGCCTTAAGGCTTCATTTCTATCCACTAAGCCATGATACTTCTCCAATACCATTGTTACCTTAGACAAATCATTTAATTTAAAGGTAAAATTTTGTGAAATCATGGGTCTGAGCAAAATGATCTTTAAAGACCCCTCCAGCTTTAATCTTTTTGATACTAGATTAGATGACAGAATGAGCAGACAAAGATATTGGCAGATCAGGATGGTGGGCAAAAATATAAGTTTTTCTCATTATATGGGTCTGTGACTAAATTGGTGTAAGTACTAATTTTATATGTATACACTGCAAACTCTGAACTTTTCCAGTCACACATTTCTTTTTACCATGATAATGAGTATTATTCTGCTTCCTCCTGATAAAGTCCAAATTTGGAGTATTCTAAATTGGCAGATGAGTGGAATGTTGGAGATAATAGTTTACCTAAATTTTAGCACAAGATATCATGAACTGTTCTTGTGGAAAAGATAAAGAAATGTGGGCTACATGATGATATTGTTATAGATACATTCAGAATCAGTGTAATGGCTAGATTCAAAGTATGGTCATTAATCATCCAATGTCATCATATCAGTGTAGGGATGCTTGACCCTTTGTCCTCAGTCACCTATTCCTATTCTTTCTCCATGCCATGCCCTCTAAATGTGGATTCCCCACCCCCTCTGTCCTTGACCTCTTTCTATTTTTGCTCTGTATTACCTCATTTGGAGATCTTGTAGGCTCCCATGAGTTCAATGATATCTATGTAGATGATTCCCAGATCCTGCCCTAATTGCTTTGCTGAATTATTATTGCACATCTCTAACTGTCTCTTGGACATATATAACTGAATGTCCTACGGGCACATCAAAATCAAAATTTCCAAAACAAACCTCATTATCTTTCCCCCGCAAAACAAAAACCCTCCCACTATCCTTCTAAAATTCCTTATTCTTCTCCAAGATGCCACCAGTTTTCCAGTTACTTAGACATACCAACTCAATGTCCTTCTTGGTTTCTCACTTTCACTCACCAATATATCAATCTATTGTGAATTTTTTTTAGTTTCTACCTTTACACCACCTCTCATACACACCCTTTCCTTTCTAATCATAACTTGTTTCTCTACTCATATAGCTTAAACTTAGGTAAGCCTTTATGGTTAACCTCCTGCCTAAACTACTTTAATAACCTTTTAGCTTGTCTCTCTGCTTCAAATTTCTTCTACCTCCATCTGCTACTCAATTACGAGGATGATTTTTTTGGTAAAGAATTGATTCGACCATATCACCCTACCCCACACTTCTGCTCAGTGAGTGCTAGGAGCTCCCTTTCACTTCTAAGAGGAATTATTAAATCCTCTGTTTGGCAGTTTAAAACTCTTTGTAACTTGCCCTCTTTCTACCTCTCCATCCCTGCATCTTCCTTCCCTTCTTCACACATTTATTATTGAGCAACATTGGCCCATTTTGCTTCCTTACACACTCCATCTTCTAACTCCAGACCTTTGGACTACCTGTCCTCCATGCCTGGAATGTTCTGCCCCTCACCTCTGACTCTGTTTCCCTGACTGCCTTCAAGTTCCAGTTCCAATCTCTCTTTCTGCCAGAGGCCTTTCCTAGCCCTCCTACCCCCTACTATTGCCTTCCCCTTTCAAATTTCCTTCACCTATTCTGTATATATTTTTGACATACATAATTATTTGCATATTTTATAACCATTGACAAGTCTGCTCCTTGTCAAGATTGGGACTGTTATTGTTCTTTATGGCCCCAGATTTTAGCATTGTGACTTGCACATAGTAAGTGCTTAATAAATGTTTGTTGTCTGAATGAATGATCAGTGACTTGGATAAAGGCATATAAAGCATTTTCATTAAATTTTCAGATGATGGAAAGGTAAGAAAATAGCTAACATAATGGATGACAATCAGGATCCAAAAAGATCTTGGCAGACTAGAGCATTAGGCTGAATATAATAAGATGAAATGCAATTGGGATAAATGTTAAATCTTAAAGAACTTGAGTTCACAAATTCAATTTCACATATACAGGATGAAGAAAGCCTGGCACTACTGCAGTTTATCTGAAAAAGATAGGTGAGTAGACTACAAACTCATTGAGTTAGCTTTGTGATGTGGCAGCCAGAAAAGCTAATGTAATCTTTGACTATCTTAAGAGGGTACATAGCTTTTAGAAATAAGACAGTCAGAGTCTTCTAGACTTTGCTTTAGTGATATCACATCTAAAATGTTGTATTCCAGAAACTAAAATTGAGAGGTGAAGGGCAAAGCATTACTATTTAAAAGTGCCACTATTTAAGGATTTTAATAAGTTGGATAGCTTACAAAAGGGGATAAGCATAATGCTGAAGATCCTTGACTCTATGATACATGGAAAGCAATTGAATGAAGTAAACATATTTAACTTGAAAAAAAAAAAAGAAGATCCATGAGGGTCCTAGTAGTTGTATCCAAGTATTTGAAGGACAATGATATGGAAAAGGAATCTGAAGTAGTCTCTTTGGTCTCAGAGGAAAGAACCAGGGCCAATGGTTTCAAGTGTTAAAGAGGTAAAATTAGGCTCAATTTCAAGAAAAACTTTTTTAGCATTTAGAGTTGTCCAAAATTGAAATGACCTCCTTTAAGAAGTGATGGATTCTCTATTTTTGGAGGTCTTTAAGCAGAAGATGGATTACTATTTGTTAATTATGTTAGAGTTTGGTATTCTTTTGTGTGTGGGTTGGCCTGGACAGTGGCTGAAGGCCCTTTCATCTCTCAAATACTCTGATTCTACAAATGGTAGCAATTCCTAATAATCATTGATGAGAATAGATCTTTATAAAAATATCAACAATCATTTCATTTCTATTATTATTTTCCTTCCTAATTATGCTAAAATCATCTCAAGATTATTTGACTTGCTTAAATTAAATGTAAATATTGCTTTTAGGCTTGTTTTTCCTTCAAATTCACTATTTTGTGAAGGGAAGCTTTTTATAATATTCTGTCATGTTCTCTCTTGATTTGCAAATGAGCTTGTGTCACTCTAAATGCTTGCTGAACTTGATTGCTATGTCTTTTTCTTTTTCTTGATAAGGAGATTGAATATTTGCTGATCATCATGGTTTTGCTTTCCTTGAGGTGATTGAATAGGTGGTTGGTTTTTTTTGTGTGCATCCATTGGATTTCTCTAGCAAATAGTGAAAATTAGAGATAGTGTGATTACTTTTTTCATTTCAATTCTGAATTGAAATTGAAAATTAGTTAAAGAATTTAGGTTGGAGTGAGTTTCATGTTGGTCTAGAGTTGACATTTAATGTTATTCCATGGTTATCTATTACCCGAATGAAAATTATGAAATTTAGTAGGAATAGATATAAAGTCCTGCGCTGAGATTCAGGCAACCAGATGTGCAAGTAGAGCATGGAAGAGACCTAGTTAAATGGCACATTATGTGAAAAAGTCTTAAAGGCTTAGTTAAGCCAAAGTTCAATGAATGGTGTAACTAGCACCAGATTTGAGATCAAGATTCTGTTCAATGTAACACAACAAACATTTATTAAGTCAACAGTATGATGCTATCTTAAATGTTAAAGATACATTGAAAAAAATGAAATTGTCCAGGAGATCCAATTTCTTTTTTATTTTAATTTTTTTTTATTTACTCATTTACTTCTAATTTACAAGATTCAGTTCCACAATCACTTGAGTTTCAGATTTTCTCCCCTCCCTTCCCCACTCCCCATGGTGGTGTGCAATCATATATAGGATCTACAAATGCTTTCACATTGTACAATAGTTTGGTCACATAGAAGGGTTGTAACCAATGAGTGATCACTGGGAAAAGAAAAAAAAAAAAGCAAAACCAGACATGAAAGAGAACGATAACAAGTTTTGCTTCAGTCTCCATTTAAACTATAGTCTTTCTATATCTTTCTCTGAGTTTAGGTATCTCCTTCCATCCTGAGGCTTGTAGAGTTGTCTTTAGCTGTGCATTGTTGAGGATAGTCCAGTTTATCAAGGTTGGTCATCATATGTACGATGTGTCTGTGATTGTGTACAGGTTTTGC
>CM053580.1:367926344-367945045 GCA_028627135.1 Pseudochirops cupreus
TATATGCACTTATTATTATTATTATTATTAACTACATCCAACTGGAACTTGAGATACACAGGCCCTGTGGTAGGGAGATCCATCCTGCCCTACCGAAAAGTCAGAGGGGTGAGGGGGGAAGACATAGGAGAGAATAGACTGGGAGAGGGGGGATATACTGGGATAGCTGTTTTGGGGTGGTGGATAGGGGAAAGATGGGGAGAAAATATGTAACTCAAAATCTTGTGGAAATGAATGATGCAAACTAAAATAAAATTTAAAAAAAATTGTTCAGAAAAGCAGCCCACAGACTTAAGAATACTTCCAAGGGGGTCCATGACACAAGAAAGGACAACAATCTCTGAATTCTAACCATTTGTTACTGCCCCAATATACTATTGACCAGTTTTTTCTCTCCCCTAAAACACTTAAATTATCAATATTGATTAGTTTTGACAAAGGGATCAGACAACATAGCAAGAATAAAAGCACAATTCCATCTTTTTCCCCAAACTTGGAACCAATTCTCCTCTTCTACCTTAATTCTAGGAGAGAATGGACTCATATTTAAAGTGACGGCTACCGACATTCCCTTTACTAAGTTCATTTCTAAGTGTGGCATAGCCTATTGACAAGTTACACCTGGTTTATAGGACTGGTGTCTTGCTGTCAGATTAGTTCCCTGATGGTCTAACTAAAGGAGATCACTCTCAGGGCTGATTCCTTCTTAGGCTCAGCAAATTCTGCTATGAACTTGAGTTGCTGGAACTCCAAGGAGTCTTCCAATCTTCCAAAGCTACTAAGTGGTATTCTGGTCTATCCATATCCAATATTCATGCACCTAATATAAGGAAATAATACACAAAACAGTGAGGAGGGGAAGCAGTGACATTTATTTGTGCCCTCATGGCAATTAGTGAGAAGAGAGAGTCTGAGGCTCTTCTACACAGCAGGTTTTTCTCACTACTACCTTGGAAGCCACCAGGGAAGAGAGGGAGAGCATTTGTCTTTTCAAACCTTTTGCATGCACACTCAGCTCCAGCCCAGCAGCCATTTAAAAGGCTTTTTGTCACCACACAATAAGCTGACAGGAAACAGTAATAGGATGTTTTTACATGCTCTAAATCAGGGAGAAACAGAGTCCCTCATCATATACTTCTACAATCAGGCTCACAAAGCTTCCACAGACATTGTCACTAGGCAGCAAATATTGAACATACTCTAAGGACTGGTCTCACATGAGCTAGCTTTCCTCCACCTCTATGCCCCTTATATACAATATAATATGCATTTTGAGGAGAGAAAGAACACATATAACGAGCATATCAGGAAAAAAACTCATAGAAGATGTGGTACCTGAGCTGGATTTTGTAAGTGTGTTGATTTCAAAATCCATATTTAATTTAATTCCTTATCTCCTTCAGTGCCTCGCCTAGTTTCTTGTGCCTAATGTGCTCTTAATTCAACTTATACTACTTGGATGAATGAATGAATGTTTATTGACTATATGTGTGGATACCAGCCAATGGAGTCATTTCCTTTCTGCTCCCACCCCTCCATTCTCAATAAGTCACTTATATGGGGTCCTATTACAAAGATTGAAAAGTTGCCCAAGAACACATTGAAAAATAAAGTATCATGTCGCTAATTGATAAATATCAAACATCAGCATTGTGATAGACTAAAAGAGGTTCAAGAATTCATCAGACTATAGTTTCTGCCCTTATGGAGTTTAGAGTTGCATATGAGAATATAACAATTTAAAAAATCACTAATCATTTTGATAGATTGCAGACAGCATGTCATAATGGATAAAGAGGTAATCTTGGAACAGGAAATCTCTGAGTTCAAGTTTCAGCTGGGATACTTACTAAACAAGTCATTCAGAAACAGTCACTAAACATATTGATGCTCTAATTGCACTAACAAGTGCACTAAGTATCTAAGCTCTAAGACTATTAGATGCAGACAAGGTGGCAATACACCTCATCTTACAGTTCTCTATTCTAATTAAATTCCAGGTACTATGATAGATACGTAAAAGATGCCAACAAAGTACCGTATGAAGTTCAGGAAGAGATAAGATCATTGCTATTAAATTCAATTCAGAGAAGGTTTAGTGGAGGATATGGCATTTGAACTCCAAGTTAAGTGATGGGTAGAATTTCAGCAGGTTAGGGGAAGAAGAGCAGGGATTCTAAAGTATTTAGTAAGTACTTAATATGTATTTGTTGAATGACAAAACAAAGCATGAACAAAGACACAGAAATGAGAACTCATAGGGGGTATAAGATGAAAATCATCTATTAAAATTTTTACAATTTAGCAGAAACAGGAGGATATTGAAAGAATTGGCATGACCTGATTAGTATAACTCAAGGCTGAAAGAAGTAGGTTGGTACTGAGTTGTAGACATGGAATTTTAGGTTGAGTTTTTATTTTATGAGCTACTAATAACAATAAATAATAGCTCACACTTTTCTATTGCCCTAAGATTTACAAAGGATGACTAGGTGGAAACTAGGCTCTGGGCCCAGAATCAGGAAGACTCATCTTCCTGAGTTCAAACCCAATCTCAGACACTTATTAGTTATGTGAGCCTAGGTAAGTCACTTAACCCCTCATGTCTCAGTTTCCTCATTTGTAAAATGATCTAGAGAAGGGAAATGACAAACCACTCCAGTATCTTTTCCAAGAAAACTCCCAATGGGGTCACAAATAGTTGGACGTTACTGAAACAACTAAACAACAGGAATAGCAACAAGAACAACAAGATTTACAAATATAAAGCTATTAAAGAGTTTTAAGCAGAGGAATGAAACACCAAGAAAAAAGTTGTCAAGAAAAATATTGATTTGATAGTACTGTAAAGAATGAACTTCACTCGAGAAGCAAGTGGAGGTGAGAAGATCTATTGGGAAACTATGGAAATAGATTAAGGAAGGTCATAATGAGGGTCTATCCTAAGCTCTCATTATGGGTTAGTTGGGTTTTTGTTTGTTTGTTTGTTTTGGGTGAAGGATTTGTAGACTCAGACTTTGAAAGTTTCAAAATAAAAGGTCAGTTGCATCCCAGCAACCAGATTTGGCAGCCATCCCAGCCTTGATGCCCTGAGGGTTAGTCTTGACCCAGCCCATGGTTAGCAGAGTTAAGGATTCATCCACAGCACTGACACATTTGAATGTGAACTTGGTGGGATGAATATTATGTAGAATCTCTGCAAAGTATATGCCCACATGCACTCCCTAGGAACTGAGATATGAAGGAGAGTGTGCAAGAAGGCTTTGAGAGAATGTACTTTTTTCTTGCTTATGTCTTGGAAATAAATACCCCTTTTTCAAAACTCATTGATGTTAAATGGTTAAATGGACCTGGATTAACACCTAACAGTGCAGAGAGCACAGCTTATCTGGGTTGAAGTCACTAGCTTTGGAGAAGAGAGACTCCAAAATCATCAGGAAACCCCTAGAATCCTGAGTTAGCCGGTCTTGTTCTAGGAAAAGAAGGCCAGAGCATATTCATTGTGCATCTACGTACATGTGTGTATATAACTGGTACATTTTACACTGCTACCATAATATTTGTTTTTTCCTGAATTGTTTTGTAGGAACTAGCAAACCAGGAAAATGCTAGTCTTTTTGGACAGAATTCACACCATCAGGAAGGGTAAATCTGAAATAACAAGAGAAAAATACAAACCTAGCAACTCACATTAGTTGGATTAACAATGGTAGCCAATGGAGTTGGCTATGTTGTAGCTAGATTATCTTTCTATACTGATAGTAGTCTCTGTATTGCATACTGTTCATTGGATTTTCACCAGTCACATAATTCTAATAGGTAAGAATGAAACAAAGTGATATCACTAATATTCCATTGCTCCATGTTGCAACTGGTCTTGCTCCCCTGGTTCCTAGACCCACATCTAATTCCCCATGTAATCTAAAACATCAGTGTGGGGAAATTGAAATATGAATGTTAAGATATTAGTAATATATATTATGATAATTGATTTAGAGCTGGAAGGGACCTCAGAGGCCATCTACCCAAATATCTTCATTTTACAAATAAGGAAAGTGAGGCCCAAAGAGATTCTGGGCTGCCCACAATCACAGAGATCACAAGTATTAGAGGTGGGGTTTTGTATATGCAAAAACTTAAAATGAGTATCTATCTCTCTGTGTCTCTCTCTTTCTCCATCCATCTCTCTGCCATTCTCTTTCTCCCTCTCCTTTTGTCCTATTGAGAAAGCTAGTGGTCAGAGAAACATTAATCCAACCAGCAAAATGATGTCACTCATACCTAAAGGCTGGCCTGGACAAGTTCCCCAAAATTCATGTATTATTCACTATGCATTTGAATTTCCAATGAAAAAATTTCAGCCTTGCATTATGTTTGTTCAAACCAAAGTGATAGGGGATTCTGTTTGCCTCCCCACATTTACTAAGTATAACAATGGAAGATTCCAAGCATTTTTAAACATAATCATTCTACCAGTAGCATTAAAACCTAATAGCTCACATACAGGGCTTTAATATTAAGGCTGAAAAATAATGTGCTTATTAAGTGCATCCTTATCATTATGATTCTGTAAGATATTTCACACCTGAATTGAAACAGCAAGATTTTCCATTTCCCTCACTCATCACTACATTAAGGCCAAAATAAAATCTATTTTCCCTTATCCTATTCAAATTGGTCTCCAGGCATCTGAATTTTTTTTTTAAATGTTTTTAGAATACTAAATGAGTATAGTTTCACTAGAGCCTTTGGCAGAGCCATCATATGTGTTGTAGGGCAATGATATCTTGATATTGAGATAGCAACACAAATAAGCATAGTATACAAGAAGCATTAAATACACTCAACTATCACGGAAGGGTAGACCCCAAAGTAACAAGAGAACATTAGCTATGCTATAAAGAAACATGGTATGTTCCTATGAAGGTTCCCTTTAGGCACTTTGCTTTGTCATAAAATGGGTTTTTACTATTTCAAAATGAAAGTAATAACATGATAGAATTTTGGAGCTAGAGGAAACTTTAGCAATCATAGAATTATATCTAGAAGGAAATAATGCAGTAATCATCTAGTTTAACCCCCTCATTTACAGATAAGGAAGTTGAGGTCCAGAAAGATCAAGTTAATTACCTAAGGTCACAGAGTAAAGAACTATGCCAGGATTCAAGCCAGGATACTCTTAATCACCTAAGTCTGTCTCATTTTTAGAATGATGGCTCTGTCTTCTGTCCCTAATATCAAGTCTTTTGTTCTCATTCTCTACCTTTCACACTTAAGTATGGCCAGCAATCAACATCCAAGACTTTGAGTTGCTCTAAAGATTTCCCTTCAAACTTCTTTTGCTCTATTTAAATGAATTCTAATATAGAGTGGAATTTTTTTAATGCTAAGTCCTTTAATGGAAAGTAATAATAATGATAATTATTATTATTACTATTATAGTAATAATAATAATAATAACTAGTATTTACATGGCACTTTAAGGTTTTCAAAATATTTTACCAATATTATCTCATTTTAATCATAGTAAAAAAATAATAGCTAGGGGGCAGCTAGGTGGCACAGTGAATAGAGCACCAGCCCTGGAGTCAGGAGGACCTGAGTTCAAATCTGGCCTCAGACACTTAACAGTTACTAGCTGTGTGACCTTGGGCAAGTCATTTAACTTCAATTACCCTGCCCTCCCCTCACCAAAAAGCAAAAAAAAAAAAAAATAGTATATATGGTTTACAAAGTCCTCTCATTATGTTCTCACAATAACCCTAGCAGGTAAATGCTATTATATTGCCCATTTTAGAGTTAAGGAAAATTAGGCAGGCAAAGTTTGACTGACTTGACCTGGGTTATACAAAGAGTGAATATCTGAGGCAGGATTTCAACTTAACTCTGACTTCAGGTTCAATTTTAGATCCACTATGCTATCTCACTGCCACTAGTAGTAAGTAATCCCATGAATGAGAAATATAGATAAGGAGCCCATTGTCAATCAATGAGAAGCAAATGTAAAATGAAAGGAACTAAACTTAAGCCTTTTTTTTAACACTTTAATAATGTTTTTTTCTCTGCAATTACATGTAAAAACATTTTAACATTTGTTAACATTTTTTAAAGTTTTGAGTTCCAAATTCTATCTGTCCTTCACTACCTTTCACCTTCCCTGAGACGGTAAGCAATCTGATATACATTATACATGTGCAATCATGTAAAACCTCTCCCTATTAGTGATGTTGTACAAAAGATGGAAGGAAGGAAGGAAGCAAGGAAGGAAGGAAGGAAGGAAGGAAGGAAGGAAAGAAGGAAGGAAGGAAGAAAGAAAGGAAGGAAGGAAGGAAGGAAGGAAGGAAGAAAGGAAGGAAAGAAGGAAGGAAGGAAGGAAGGAAGGAAGGAAGGAAGGAAGGAAGGAAGGAAGGGAGGGAGGGAGGAAGGAAGGGAGGGAGGGAGGAAGGAAGGAAGGAAGGAAGGAAGGAAGGGAGGGAGGGAGGAAGGAAGGGAGGAAAAGAAAAAAGGAAGAAAAGAAAGAAGAAAGGAAGGTTAAAAAAGAAGAGAAAAGAGAGGGGAAACTGTGCTTCACTTTGTATTTAGATAACATCAGTTCTTACTTTGGATGTAGGTAGCCCTTTTTATCATGAGTCCTTTGGGATTGTCTTGGATCATTGTATTGCTGAGAATAGCTAAGCCATTCACAATTCTTCCTCATATAATATTGCTATTACTATGTATAATGTTCTCCTGGTTCTGCTCACTTCACTTTGTATCAGTTCATGTAAGTCCTTCCAGGTTAAAAGTGAAGTCTCTAAGAAGAAAAAGATCACCAGAAGGAGAGAAAACTTTACTTTGTGTAAAAGATGCTCATGGGTTTCCCCAGTAAAATGAACTTGAGTGTCCATAATCTCCTTTGCAGCTTTGATTATAGCAAGTAGAGAAGAAAGGCAAATATCTTGCTTAATTTAAGAGGCAGAGGCTGGAAAATTAAAAATTGAGAACCACCAATGACACAGAGAGCCTGCAATGATTATAAGACTTACTTGAATGGGGAATTAAAGCTTATAGGACATAAAAGAAGGGTAGAAAAACTACAGTTCCAAATAGCACTGAAGAATGATTTAAATCAAGGAAGCAATCAGTATTAGATTTTTTTATTACAGACAGAGGGGGAATTGCACCCAGTCCAACTTGTATAAAACCTGTTGGTAACCTATAATGTCCTTAGACAATAATGACAATGAAAATGATAAAGATTAAGAGAATACTAATAGTTTCTGAGATAAAGCAGGGGACAAAGACTTACAAATTGGTAAGTGAATAAATGATGAGTGAATTAAAATGGCTTTGATGAAAAGAAATGCAAAAGCTTTGACAATAGATACAGCTTAACATAGTAATATTATGCAATTATTCTTTTCACAATATCACAAAATATTACTTGGTTCTCTCATTAAGTATTAAAGTAACCCTAGATCCTTGAAGGCCATGAATAGGAAGATTCCATCAATCACCAGAGACTCGGTTTCCAGTCAGCAATAGATTGTGTCTGCTACTGGAGGGGTAGGCTAAATGGGCAGCAGTTCATCAGTAGAAAGTTGGCCACTAGGTCAAGCTTTTATTTTTCTGTCCATGATAGCATCAAGCAGATTCTTCAGTATATTCACTATATACAATACATTTATTTTCTTACGATTTCACAAAGAATGCAATCTGCATTTCATGATAAACTTAATACCTACATTAATATGATATCTACTGCTTAAAATTAAATAAATTTGAATTCAGTTTAATACCTTCCTATACTCTTATCTTTTCCCTTCTTTTCTTCTTCCTTCGTTTCTTCCCTTCCCTCCTTCCCACATTACTTCTTTCCTTTCTCCCTCCCTCCTTTCCTTCCTCCCTCTGTCTCTTCCTTTTTATCTTCTTTCCTTCCTTCCCTCCCTCCCTTCTTTTTTTTCCTTCCTTCCTTCTTTCCTACCCAAAGGATACAGACATGAAGTATTCATAGTATTTTGAGATTGGAAGAACATCAGAGGTTAGTCTAATCATGGGTATCACAGACAAAGCATTGGATGTGTATCAAGAAGATGTGGTTTGAAATCTCTGCCACTTTCTACCTGTGTGACCTTGGGTAAGTCACTTAGCTTCTATAGGCGATAGTTTCCTCTTCTGCAAAACCCCAAATAAAGAAACTTATATTCTTTTTAAAAAGTAATTTATTTTAAAATGTTTTTATTATTTTTTGAGATCCAAAATCTCCCCCAGTGAACTTAAATTCTAATAAGGAAAGCAACATGAGCACATATAAATATATACAAAATTAGGTAAATATAAGGTAATTTAGCATTGAAAGAGTGAGACACTGGAAAGGAGTTCTTATTTTCTTTTCCCACCTAGTGAAGATTATGGATCCACTCTCAGAATGCTTTTATAGGCATAAAATAAATAGGATAAATAAAAAAGCAATTATTTTTTAAAAGTATCAAAAAAAAATAAGGCTCACTAGCCCTATGTAAAGAATTTGAGGCATTTTTAACTTGAATTTCATTTTCAAAATGCTTTTGGCTACTTTGTGAGGAAATAAGAAAACTATCTGAGGTGCTGACAGCCGTGAAAAGAAAAAGCAGGTGTAAATAATGATATTATTCCAAAAAGAAGCCCCTTTTAGTAGCCATAGGACAGGGACATTTGTTATTCAGAGTAGTCTAAAATGGACAATGTGAATAAAATAATAGACATATTCATCTTAATAAAGAGTTCTATATCTCTATATTATCTGGCATCTAATGATACAGGTCTGTGCATTCAGAAAGGGGTTAAATGAATGGCATAATATTTTATGTATACAGTTTCGTGTAAGTAATTTGGCAAAAACTGAGGTGAAAAATGAAATGATTAGTTCCAACAGACCCAAGGGATAGCATAACCTAATGACTTCACTGTTTCCTCTACTATAATCTATTGTTGTCTGTTGTTTCAAGATGCTAAATCTCTGAGGATATTATTAATTCTTCATTGCCACACTGCTTATCCCATGATGGAAACAAAGTAGATATTATTGATGCTGCTGGATTTCCAAAGCATAAACTTGCATTGATCATTTATGTTTATGACTTTTATGAAGAAAATGTGTCTCTATGGGGTGATGGAATTCTGAAAGTATTCCTGTTTTTCATGTTGTTTATAAACAGATATTTGAAATTTTTATTATTTAATAAGTTGTCTTCTACATATTAGAATAACATGTTAATGTTTCTTGACATTGATATGCCATAATATCATTTGAATAGAATTAAATAATTTCACCTTCTTTTAGCAATAATTGCCAGTACTGTATGAAAGGCATAATCACTACACTTATTTCTCCTTTTTACTGATTTCTTGCCACCTCAAAAAAAACCAAAAACCTCGTGGGTACCACATTGAGAGGTGTTATGAAAACACAAATGCAGTTGAATACCAGTACCAAGAACTAAGAGGAGGTGAGCAATTATACCAGCCTAGACTTAGACATTTGAGAAAGAGGACTCCTTCTTTAGCTGCCTCTTATTATTACCTCCATCATAACCATTCAAACAATACTATAGTTATTTATTTAAGAAAGCTGTAATATCAAAATATGTTAGGTTACTAATCTAGTTCAACAAAAACCAAAGCTAAAATCAAAGACATCAAAGGTTCTAAAATAATTGAGAACTATAGAGGCAGAGGCAAGATGACAGGGTAAAGGCAGGTATCTGAGCTCTTCCCCAAAATACTCCAAATATCTTTTTTAAATGACTCTAAAATTCTAGAGCTGGAGAACCCACAAAAAAATGGATGGAAACAAATTCCTAACACAAGACAACTTGGAAGGTCAGGAGGAAAGGTCTATTGCACCAGGATGAGAGAGGAGCACAGGCTGCACCAGCAAAGACCAGGCCCCAGCAAATGCAGAGCAGACCTCTGGATAACTAAATCACTGGCAGCAGTGGTGGTTTACAGACCTCTCATCCCACAGACACCAAAGACAACATAGAATGTCAACAGGAAAGGTTTGTAGCACTCAGTGAGAGTGGAATGCAGTCCAGCACAGTCCCCACTATCACAGCCCTGGCCCCAGGAAATCAGGAGCAGGTCTCGGGAGTAACTGAATCATCAGGGGCAGTGGTTGCTTCTGGAGTTCTCAGACCACAGACAGTAAAGGGATCAAACAACTGCTTAGAAGGAGATTACAGGGGTCTCTTTTCTAGAACTGAGGCAAGATTCTTTTGTTTTGTCTGTACTCAGAGCTGGGTTGCAGTCCTAGGTGGCAGTCCCAGGGCAAAGAGGAATAGTAGCATAGCAGAGCTTGCAGTCACAGTGGAAAGGGGATGTTTCTCATAGTTTCAGAGCAGAAAGGAGTGCTAGTGGTCACTCACAGATGAGAGCACAGGCCAGGGGAGGAGAAAACACCTCTCCCTAGATCATACCACCTTGAAAGAACTGAAAACTTGAAGAAATATCTGTGAAAACAGCTGCACAAAGCCCCTAAAGCATGGGACAGTGCACCCTCCACACTGGAAGCAGAGTGCTACTTTAATAAACAGTTAAAAGTCAGATAATAGGCAAGGAAAGTGAGCAAACAACAGAAAAAAAATCTGAATATAGAAAGCTATTGTGGTGACAGGAAAGATGAAAACACACACTCAGAAAATAGCAAAGTCAAAGCTCCTACATCCAAAGCCTCCAAGAAAAATACAGATTAGTCTCAGACCCTGGAAGAGATTTTGAAAATCAAGTAAGAGAGGTAGAGGGAAAATTGGTATAATAGTAATGAAATTTGAAGGTCCCTTTATATTGCTAAGCTAAGAGGTACTTAGCATCTAGTTTCAAATTAAGCCTCTGTTGGAGAAACAGAAGGTATGAACCCCCTACTGTTCTGACATAACAGGAAGGGGCTGAACAGGGAGGAGCTATACCGTATTTAAGGAAGAGCACAAGTTGGACACTCATAACTTCTTGAGATGAGGATCTGAAGGCTGGGCTGCTGCTGCTGGCCTGGAACTTCTGTGGAGAAAGGGATTTTGATTTTGAGAATGGGAGAAAGTGATTTTGATTTTGAGAACTGGAGAAAGTGATTTTGATTTTGAGAATGAGAGAAAGTGATTTTGATTTTGAGAACAGAGCTGCTGAAGATTTCTGAGGGCCAGTTGGAGCTGCTTAGGCTGCTGAGGATTTCCTGAGGGCCAGCTTGAGCTGCTGAAGACTTCCAAGGGCCAGTCAGAGCTGCCAGAGGAAGCATGACTGTGGTGTTGGTACTTTGTTTGTGGCTTTGCTAAACCTTGACTTCCCAGGAATAGAGACTGTGAAGGATTTAAGGTGGACTGGACACTGTGAGCTTCAGGGTGGGACAGAAACTGCATGGAGAGCTGGACAAGGAGCTGGGAGCTGTCTGCCTTTGAACCCAGGTGACAGTTTGGTGAATTCAGGTAGGAGCTGGAACCATGGAAGGGGAATCAGGGAATCTGAGAGCCTTCCTCAGGTCAAGATGAAAAAACCTCTCTGTGGATACTGAATAGTGACTGATAAAACAGTAACTTACTTGTGACTGAGAGGTGGATGGCCTGTGTATTTTCCACTATCCAGAGTACTGAGTAGTGACTGATATTGTACCTTAGTGTGCCCCCTGGGTGGAGGACTTTGAGCTTTTGTACTTTGTGTCCCTTAAGGAGGCAAGCCTCCTGAAGGATAATTGAATGACTGAGTTACTAAATGATTGAGTTACTAAATGACTGTACTTTGTTCAAAATTATGTGACCACTTTCCTGAAAACCATGTGGCCATTTTAGTGATAAGTTGTTGAGTTGTGACTCGGTGAATGCTGTATTTTGATTTCCTGTGAAAAGTTGTAACATTGTGAATGCTGTACCTTGATTTTCTGTGAATGTTTGGCTCTTATTTGTTATTGAATAACTAGAGAGCTCACTACACTATGTAATCAGAACCTTGAAAGCTGTGCACAGCAATAGTCCTCTGGAAAGCTGCTTGTGCTTGGCTTTACAATTGGGAAGAGAAATGAAAGTGATGCAAGAAAATCATGAAAAACAAGTCAACAGCTTACTAAAAGAGATCAAAAAAATTACTGGAGAAAACAACACCTTAAAAAATACACTAACCCAAATGACAAAAGAGGTCCAAAAAGTCAATGAGGAGGAAAATGTCTTAAAAAGCAGAATTGGCCAAATGAAAAAGGAGGTCTAAAAGCTCACTGAAGAAAATAATTCCTTAAAAATTAGAATGGAGCAAATGGAAGCTAATGACTTTATGAGAAATCAAGAAACAATAAAATAAAACCAAAAGAGTGAAAAAAAAAAAAGAAAACAGTGTAAAATATCTCTTTGGAAAAGCAGCTTATCTGGAAAATAAATCCAGAAGAGATAATTTTAAAATTCTTGGACTACCTGAAAATCATGACCAAAAAAAAAAAAATAAGAGCCTAGACATCATCTTTCAAGAAATTATCAAGGAAAACTGCCCTGATATTCTAGAACCAGAGGGGAAAATAGACAATGAAAGAATACACTGATTACCTCCTAAAAGATATCCCAAAAGGAAAACTCCCAGGAATATCACAGCCAAAATTCCAGAGTGCCCAAGTCAAGGAGAAAATATTACAACCAGGCATAAAGAAACAATTCAAGTGTTGTGGAGCCATAGTCAGGATAAGACATGATTTAAGCTTCTACATTAAAGGATTGGAGGGCTAGGATTGCAACCAAGAATCACCTACCCAGGAAAACTGAGTATAATCCTTCAGGAAAATAGATGGATATTTAGTGAAATGGAGGATTTTCAAGCATTCTTGATGAAAAGACCAGGGTTGAATAGAAAATTTAACTTTTGTACAAGATTCAAGATAAATATCAGAAGATAAAAAGGAAAGGGAAATCAGAAGGGACTTAATAAGGCTAAACTATTTATTCTCACATGGGAAGAAGATATTTGTAACTCATAAGACCTTTCTCATTATTAGGGTAGTAAGAAGTATATACAGACCAGGCCTGCACAACTTTTGGCCCACAAACCACTTAGAGTCTTGGGCTGCTTGGTGTAAACCAAAGGATTTCAGGTGGCCCACAAAAAATGTAGAGGGAAACATCCTTTGTGAATAGGGCAAATCCTGGGACCAGAGGTTATGTAGGCCTGTTATAGAGAGAGGGCGCAGGTATGAGTTGAATATGAAGAAATAATAACTAAAAATAAAATTAAGGGGTGAAAGAGGAATGTTACTGGGAGAAAGAGAGAGATATAGAATGGGTTAAATTATCTCACATAAAATAGGCAAGAAAAAATTTTTTACAGGAGGGAAAGAGGGGGAGGTAAAAGAAAGGGAGTGAAACTTGCTAGCCTCAAAACTGGTTCAGCGAGGGAATTATGTATACATGTTACTGGGTATAGAAATCTATCTTATCTTACAGGAAAGTAGGAGGGGAAGAGGATAACAGAAGGCGGGGGTGATACAAGGGAGGGCAGATTGGAGGAAGGGGTGGTCAGAAGCAAAAATCTTTTGAGGAGGGACAGGGTATAAGGAGAGAGAGGATAGAATAAACAGCTGTGGCAATAGAATGGAGGGCAATATAGTTAGCAATAGTAACTTTTATGTGCATAAGTAGTTCACTAATTAAAGCCTAAATCAATGAATCTTTTGTAAACTGAAAAAATATTTCTGTAATATAAACAATTGCCCCCTGATTCATCTGATCTGTAAATTACAAAATCATACCATGCTTTATCAAAGTTGGATACTTTGGGTGGGAATTAAATGATGAAAATAATCAGAACAGAATAGAACTTCCATCTCATCTTTTCAACTATGGAAGGAATTTTAGGCTCAGTTTATAAATACTTGATCCACCAGAAGGCATCAAGATTGCTTCTGGTATTTTAGAAATCTTGTTCGTGTAAACTATATGACTATTGTAAGATCAGATATGGATTTCAAGTAATTAAGAAGTAATGTTATGTCCCAGCAATAATTTCATGTGAAAGGTGATGAATCTGAGATGGAGCCTGAACTGCAATTTGGATTTTTCTTTTTTTGTATTAGAAAAATTTGAGATTCTTTCCACTAATAACAATTATGGATCTTAATATAAAAATAGCATGGCACTGCATGAAGCTAATCAGAATTGGTAAAGTCAAAAGCACTGTTGGGACTGACTTTATCAAAGTTCAATATTTTTGCTCCTAGATTTTAATTAAACGTGAGATGCCTTTCTCCTTGTCATTTCCTCTCCTGAAATAGGAGAATATTAATTATGCCTACACAAACTAGAGATAATTGAAATTTAGCGGAAGGGGCTCCATCGAACAATCTTGTTTCAGTTGTCTCTTTGTGGTCAATTTCCCTGCACTGCAAGATGGAGCTCAGTGCTAAAGGCGTGTTCTGAGAGCACTCTCTTATTATAAAATATGCTATATAATATAAAGACTATATAGTACAAATTTTAAAAATAAGAACTTTTACAGACATTCTTCTGCATAAATTATTACTATTGCTATAATTGAGTTAGGTGTAGCTAGGTGGGAGAGAGGATAGAGCATTGGGCCTGGGGTCAGGAAGACCAGAATTTAAATCTAGCCTCAAATACTTACTAGCTGTGTGATGCTAGGAAAGTCACTTAACCCTGTTTGGTTCAGTTTCCTCATCTATAAAACGAACTGGAGGAGGAAATGACAAATCACTCCAGTATCTTTGCCAAGAAAACCCCAAATGGGTTCACAAAAAGTCAGACATGACTGAAAAATGATTGAATAACAATAAATGCAAGTCCATAGCTAAATCTCTTGAACTCTCTGAGGCACAAAAGAGAGATATATACTTACCAAAGATGTTTGTCATTATCATGAGGAGTGCTTTTTTGAAAGCATTTCAAAAGAAGAGTGATTCTATATAGATGGTTAGATCTTACAATGCTTCCAATGATGAGGGTCACAAATGGGGTCACAAAGAGTCTACTGAAACAATTTAACAACACAAATAACTGAGTTATCATTAATCAAGGAAAATGATTGATTACATTATGTTTCCTCATCCTTCAATAAAATGCCAATAATTTAATTAATATTAGCTAAAGGCTATCAGTGAAAAACCAGCAACATATCAGTTGATGAGAGTTCATCTTTCTGCGTATCTGAAGGAAGAAAGAGGAACAAGAATCTGTTTTAGGAGGTTCTAGAATAGAAAAAAATATGACATAGGGAAGGAGAGACAAAAGAAATTCTGAAGATTTGGAGCTCAGTGCTAGGTGAGTATGAGGCTCTCCCCAAAGAGGAAGGAGCCACCCTGTTGGCTAGACATTTATTAAGCAACCATTATTTGCTAGACATTGGGGCAATAAAAACACCACCCCCAAAAAAGTATATGACCTCAAGAAATTAACATTCTCATGAGGAAACAGCCTAGAATCAGGACCTGGATTTGAATCCTACCTTTGATACTTATTAGTTGTGTGGCCCCAGTCAAGTCACTTATCTCTCTGAGCCTTAGTTTCTTCATCTTTAAAGTGAGGATGAAATCTGCATCTGTCTCACAGGGTTGTTGTGAGGATCAACTGAGATAATACGTTCTTTGGAAACCTTAAAGTGCTGCATAACTGCCATTTATATGGGCTGTTCCAAAAGTCTTAGTGCAATTTACAATGTTGTTATTTGTTTGTTGTTAGAATTAGTATTACTAGACAATGGCACTCTAAAAACTGGTGATTGAGGATGTAGATCCAATGCTGTGATTATATATTTATGGTCTGAAGAAAAAGCATGATGGTGGTTGATGATTCCCTGCTAAACTGTACTGGTATAGCTACGTTTATAGCTTGCAAATAATAGAAAAGTCTGTTGTCTTTCTAGGGCTTGGATCAAAAACATGAGGGACAGCAGCACAAGACTTGTGAAACCTGCAGACCTCTAACCACTCCCAGTGATTCATATGCAAACAATTGATAGTGCTCTGCTCATGTATAGAAAACACAGGGGTCATTCACTGGTGGTCTTTTCATTACTACTGTTAATTGAAGATGAGAGTTTTTGAAAAGAAACATGCATTGCAAAAGTGGAATAGCTGACTTTTAAAATGGTGACATGAAATGTAGATTTCTGCAACAGGACTGAAAATACTGGAAGGCTTTAGGCCAGGGCTCTTGCCCTGGGATCCACCTATTGAAAAGCAAAAAAATCTATTTGCCTAGAATCTTACAGACATGATCAATGGGGCTATAAAATAAAAATGGAAATGGAGAGAGAAAACTGTCCACATGCCTGGCAAACAAAATATCACAGATAGTAGCAGGTACAGCATCAATTGAAGAATAAGAGAATTGCTGACAGTAATTCCCAGGAGACAGTATCCAAAAATAGAAGCAGCATCAAAACCCATGGCCACAGCTGTCCCTGTGCAAATGCAAAAAGTATAGACAATTTACAAGATGAATTAGAAACCCTAATGAAAGAAGATAAGCTTTATCTTATAGGTATGACTAAGACATGGTGGGATAGAATTCATGATATATTTTCTTCCAACAGAAAAGAAAATATAATAGGAGCAGAGTAGCTGTGTGTATTAAAAAAGATATTATCTTACAAGAAAACCAAGGGGAAAGTATACTGGGGAACATTTGAATCAAGATATACTAAAAGAGAAATAAAATGGATATGAAGGAGGAGAGAAAATATAATTGTGCATATATAACAGACCACCAGGATAGAATGAAGAATTTGAGAAATCACAAATCTGATATTAAGGCATGATATATTAGTGAAGAAGGAGACTAACTCTTGAGATGCCTGATGGGTTCTTGGTATAGGATACAGGAACCCGGAAGACTCCCATGCAGCTGAAGAGCTGAATCTTGGTGGGCTAATCATTGAATCCCATGCTTCCTCTGGATGTAGGCTGTATCTTTTCCTTGTTCCCTGGCAGTCTCCATAAACCCAAAGCCTTCATGACAGTGAGTTAATAACCAACAAAGAATGGCCTAATGCGTTCTTTAGTTGGTCTGATTTATCACTGAAACCCTCCCAACCTCCAAAGTACTGCAATGGATTGGAAAAGGGCACTAGTCTTATTCTGCTTGACTCCAGAAAACAGAATTTAGGAGCACTAAGGGGAAGCATTTGCCTGTATGAAGTCTGACTCTTAAAGTTTTAGAAGAAATTAGTACATTTTACCCAAAGATGTAAGAAGAGAGACCTGAATGGAAAACTTAAAACTTAACATGTGTGGAGTATTTGCTCTAACAATAGGGGTGATCCAGATAAAAGACCTTGAAAAATTATGACCTGTCCAGATTGGCCATACATAGCTAATGTTTTCTAAATCATAGCAAGGTAATAATTTGTTTCCAGCCATATTTTTCCTTCCCCTAAAAACTTTCTTTGTGGTCCCTCTAACCTCCAAATAAAAGAACATGTTTTATATATGAAACAGGTACAGTGACCACATTTTTCCAACAACAACAAAAAATTAAAGCACATGATTTAGGTGACATTCTTTTGGTAAAAGCTTGTAAATAGCTGATTTTCTTTTCTTGAAATTGGGACTGGCTGAGGAAGGTGGAGCCAAGACGGCAGAGTGAAAGCAGAGACTTGCTTGAGATCTCCCACAAATCCCTCCAAATACCTGTAAAAAATGACTCTAAACAAATTCTAGACTAGCAGGACCCACAAAATGACAGAGTGAAACAAATTCCAACCCAAGATAACCTGAAAGGTTGCCACAAAGGATATGTCGCACCAATTTGAGAGAGAAGTACATTCCAGCATTAACACCCCAGCGCAGATTTGACCCCTCAGCAAACCTGGAGCAGGCCTCAGGGGACTAAATCACTGGCAGCTGTGGCACTTTCCAGACTTCTCAACCCACAAATGCCAAAGACAACTTAGAAGGTCAGTAGGAAAGGCCTGTTAGACCTGGGTTAGAAAGGAGTGTAGTCTGGCCCCAATTCCTGCACAGTGGTTCCAGCAGCAGCTGCATCTGGACCTCTTGACCCACAGATGGTGGGAGGATCAAGTGGCTGATCAGAGGAGGATCTCTTTGCTGGCACTGAGATAGGATTCTCTTGCTTTGTTGGTGTTTGGACCTAGGTCACAGTCCTAGGTGATGGCCCTGGGACAAGGAGGAGTGCTAGCATAGTAGAGCTTGTAGTAGTGGTAGAAAGGGAATCCTCACAGTTTCAAGGCAGAAAAGAGTGCTTGTGGTCACTCATAGACAAGAGCACAGGCTAGGAAAGGAGTAAATATCTCTTTTGATCATGCCAACTTAGAAGAACTGAAAATGTACATATCCCAAGAAGTATATCTGAAAATAGCTGCAAAAAAAACCCTGAAGCCTAGAATAGTATACTCTCCACATTGGAAGAAGAGTCCTACCTTAACAAAGAGTTAAAAAGTCAAGTAATTGACTGGGAAATGAGAAAACAGTAGAATAATAAATCAAGCTATAGAATCTTACTTTGGTGACAAAGAAGATAAAAATATACACTCAGAAGAAGACAACAAAGGCAAAGTTCCTACATCAACAACCTCCAAGAAAAATCTGAATTGTTCCTGGGCCATGGAAGAAGGCAAAAAGAATTTTGAAAACCAAGTAAGAGAATGTAACGATACTGGGATTTGAAGATCTTCCATGCCCCTTGAGCTTGCCGACATAGCAGGAAGGGGTGGAGCAAGAAAACGCAGGAACCAAGCTAGTCTCCATG
>CM053580.1:367945545-368008748 GCA_028627135.1 Pseudochirops cupreus
ATGTTTATTGGAGGCCTCTGGTGGGGGTGCCCCGGCTGCACTCTCCTCCTCCCTCTCTTTGCCATGATCTTTCTTTTCCCCAAAGAAGGAATCTAGGGTTTGGTTGCTGTTCTTACTTTGCTTCTTATGCTTATTCTTACTCATGGTTGATCAGTCTGTGATTTTTTTTTTAAATCTCTGTGGAGCTCTGCTTCCAGAAGGGAAAGCTCTGTCCCAAATCGCTGGGGTCCTCCCGGCTGCCGTAGCTCTTAGAAAGAGCTGGGTCCTTTTCTTACTTACTTCCAGCTCACTGGATAATGAAGACTCCAGACCGAAAGCCCAAGACCGCGATCCGGATCCAGGCCGCTCAATGCGAGAGCACTGACCTCTGAATGATCGCTTTGTCCCCTGGTGTCTGCAGGCCATGGGCACAGAAGCTGCAATGCAGAGGCGGGTGCAAAACCTCTGCCTTTAGTTTTCCTGCCCTGGAGGCATTTTGGCGGATGCTTTTCTCTTCCGATTTTGCAAGTTCTACTGACCTAGTTCTGAACGCTGCTTGCAGCTGCCACTAATCCGAGGCTACTCTGCTCCTCCTCTCCAGCCGCCCCCAGGGCTCAGCCAGGGCTTCAGGCCAGGCTGGTTTCGGTTCACAGTGCTGATATGGTTCCTCATAGCTGAGCTGACTTTAGTGGAAGGTATATTTGTGTGCGTTTTGGAGTTCTAGGATTAGTTTAGAGTCATATTTTATGGGTATTTTGGGGTGGCTATGTGAGAGCTGGGATATGTTGCTGCTACTATGGCCCCATCTTGGCTCTGCCCCCCCTGAACAATATTTTTAAATGTATAAAATAAATAGGATTAAAAAGAAGTCAATTGTTTTGAAAAATGGCTATGAAAATATGTATTTTTTTTTAAAAAGTTAAATAGACCACAGATAAAGAACCCCTGGGTTAGGTGATGCTGGGGAAATATTAGTTTGCAAAGATATTGGGAAATAAAATATTGGGTGAGTACTCATGAACTATAGTATTAGAGAGACAACTCCAGACTCCTCAGGGTCACCCTTAAAACTCTGAAAGTAGTCACTAGTCAAGTTCTGGGGATACAGACCACTATTTTGAGTGGTGCTTGGGAAAATGAGCCCCAGAGGATGTTCTACCTTTATGTGGGACCATAACTCTGGTATTTTTAGAGATGACCTAGTCCAAGTCCGTCATTTTAGAGATGAGGATGCCAAAGGCAAGAAAGATATGTGACTTTCTGAAGTTCATAGAGATAGTAGCATCAAAGAAAGGATGTGGTATTTCCCTGGTGGAATATAGATTCTTATAGTCAGGAACTGTGTCCTTTTGGCCTGCCTTTCTATCCCCAGTATGTAATGCAGTTTCTTACATATGGTAGTCATTTAGCAAAAGTGTGTTGAATTTAATAATTTTACAATCTAGTAATTAATACTCTTTACCATCAATAAGACAAAACAACAACCGCCTCAATTTCCTTCATTGACAAATGCTTCCTTTTTATTTCTTTTTGCCTTCAAAAACTGCCCTCTAATTTATTGGAGTTTGGGGATAAGAAATTAGAAAGGCAAATGAATGAGGACAAGATTCAAGAAATGCTAGTTCTTTCACCTTTGCAGTTAAACTGAGGGGAAAAAAATGATGCTTTAGATTTGAAAGTACCTTCCTCCTAATTGTGCTAACCTACAGTATAGGCTGATTAAATTTCTCCGACTGGTGGGACATACTTATAATGCCTACTATGGGTGACTGAAGCTGGCGTATTATTTCTTGAGCTTGGGAGTTCTGAGCTGCAAGAGGGTTAAAAATTGGAACTCTTCACTAAATCTGGCATTGATATGGTCAGCCCTGGGAGTAAGAGGTGCCATCAAGCTGCCTAAAGAGTGGTGGGTGAGGGGGAAAGCCCATGTCACAAAAGGAACAAAATTTCTCTTCCCATCAGCAGTGGAATCCAGCCCCTAAGCAGCCACTGCATTTTCAACGTGAGTGAGATAGGGAAACCCAATCTTAAGAACAAACAGACAAACAAACAAAAGAGCTATCCAAACAGAGTGGTTACATTACTTGTAAAGTAGACTTAAACAGTAGCAGAACTGGGGATAAAACCGATGTTTCCTAATGCCCATGCCAGAGCATTTTAAAAGAAGTTATAAGACACTACAATGGCAGTTCTTGAAAAGAATGATCAAAGGGATGATTTTAATCCTCTACTTACTACAAGGAACTTAATGGAGAGAAAAAGAAGACACCACTTCAAACATCCTGAGAGTTACTTTTCTCAAGAGATGTGGGCATTCGCATCAAAGTCTTTCTAAACTCGAAGAGGGCAAGCAATAGTTTTGTTAATTAGGTGTTTAATATTTATGTTACCTAGTAGGTTTGTGTTAGGTCAAATTTATGCTCCAGCTTTTTAAGCATACTGTTTATGTGCTGCATGTATAGTTTACACTTAGGAGTATATAATTGCTTGTACAGAACTTTTTTGCTCATTTAATTATGTAAGAAATGGATAGTGTGGTAGAAAAAATAGCTGATATAAGACCTAGTTTCTAGTGCTAGCCCTGCTATTAATTGGTTGTATGACCTTGAGCAAGTCATCTAACACCTCTGAGATTCAGTTTTCTCATCTGTGAGTGAACGGGTTTGTTTAGTTCATCTCTAGGCTGTCTTTCTACATGGACATTTTATGTTGTAGAATATCATTTTACCATTTTAAATGATTATAAAACTCTGTATTCCCTCTCATATTCATAACTCATCAGTTCTTGGAAAGCTGCCTTAGCCTTTATGAATCAGCACTCGCTTGCACTAGCATTCAAGAGCCATCATTAATTTGTTTACTTGTATGAGACAAAGAGACACATTAGTTCAAAGGAAAAAGGTTTTTATTTAAAAACTGTAGTGAATAACATGACAAAATAAAATTCTCCCCATGTTCTATTACACCACCAGTGGTAGAAAGCACAAACCCTGAGGACAATTGTCTTCAAGGGGAAACATACCTCAAGAGACGCAGGTGTAAGCACAAGCAAGGTGGAATTTTTATTGTTTTCCTTTTTGAGTTCAGTCTTGGAACTCAAAGAAATGGAAAGAACATGAGAAGAAGAAATTGAATATGAATGGTAGTTTGCTTAAAATAGAACAAGGATTCCAAAGGGCACAAAGGAAGAAGGGGTAATGTTGGATAGGAACCTGATTGGGATAGGGCTGACATGGATGGGTATGATAAAGGAGAAGGGAATGGTGGCCAAGGAACAGAGTTTGGGTCTAGGCAACTTAAGACTCAGAATCAATCACTAGATTCTGAGAGAAAGCGTAGAGCAATAAATTGTTGTGCCATTTTCCAGTAACAATGATGAAGTTAATTTGATTATCTTTGCCTGAGCAAAAAGTAGAAACTGGGGACGGGGGAAAAGTATGTAACTAAAGTCAGAGCAGATAGCAAGACCCCCTCATTGGTCAGGCTCTGGGGAGCTGTTAGGATGGCTCAGTGGGATGAGGTTATTTTGGGGTTAAGGTAATCTTTGATTTCTATATCCTTCATTCAACAGAGAGAAAGCTCTTTTATAATGTCTTTAGGATAGTAGATTTAGTCCAATGGTCTCAAACTAAAATTTCTTGGTTGCTTTATGTTTATACTACTTATTTATTTATACTTCTACTATCTAAATATTTGTCTCCCTTCAAAATAATTTATTAATATAACATTTGTCTGAAAAAACACACAAACTACAGGATAATATACTCAGAGGAGGGAGTTAAGGTGGCTCACACGATGTTGGTTTGAAATATGAATTTGAAATTCTTATTTTAAAATAAAGTAAAATATCTGATCACTGATATGTATTGAACAGAGGTTAAGGACCACTTCCTTGGCAATTAAACAGCGAACATTCATTTATTTTTTATTTGTGTTTTTCATTACATCACTTTTATTTCCGAATATATTGTCCTTTCCTCCTTTAAGTGGTATGCCATTCATCTATTGTAATAAAGAATTAACAGAATGAGAAAAGAAACTGTTTAACAAGATAAACAAACTTTGACTATACAGACAACATATGCAATATTTTACTCTCATTGTCCGCTGCCTCTGCACAGAAAGAGCAGTTTTCTCTGGCATTGAGTTTAGATACTATAATTATATAACATTTAGTTTTATTTTATCATATTTTCCCCATTTACATTACTGCAGTCATTATCTGCATTCTTTTCCTGGTTCTGCTTAGTTCATTCTGCATTACTTCATGGAATCCTACATATTTATCCTTTCTGATGGTGAAGTAATATTGAATTACATTTACAACTTATTCAGCCATCCCCCAATGAATGGGTCTCTACTTGGTTTCCAATTCTTTGCTATCACAAAAAAGTGCTTCTGTGAACATTATTATTTATGTGGAACCATTCTTCCTGGGTTTTTTTTTTTAACCTCTTTTGGGCACATGTTGAGCAGTAAAACCTCTGGGGAAAAGGTATGAACATTTTAGTCACTTCCTTAGAATAATTTCAAAAAGCTTTCTGAAATATTTGAGCTGATTCAGAGGTCAGCTATCAGTGTATGTCTCCCTTGTAATCCTCTCCCCCAATGTTGGCTATTTCCATCTTTTGCTGAACAACTGGAAAACTAAGAGTTGGTTTGGTTTATATTCTTGCCTTATTAACAACTTGAAGATATCTTTTTAATAGTGTGTAAATTTTAGAACCCCTCCATATCCTTTGGTCTGATACCCTTTATCCACTGTGAATGTTTCTTAGTCATATATTTGTGTTAATTCTCCATATATCTTGGATTTTTAAAAATCAGATATAATTTCTTTGATATAAAGAGTTCCCACTGAGGAACTTCCTCTACTGATACAGATTAACAGTTACTATGTGATTTATGCTATTAGAGTTGCCCAGGGACCTGAAAGATCAGCTTTCTCCAAGTTATGCTGTTTCCAAGGTTGGTTCTATCAGGATTATCCCATGCTGCCTCTCATGTGTCAGAAATAGAGAGGCAATGGGTCATGGTGGACTAAGAGTCTGCCCAAAGAGTCAGGACGAACTAGGTTTAAATCCTACCTCTAATAATGTGTCAGTTGTGTGACACTGGGTCAGTTATTCTACTGATAATCACCGCAGACATCTCTCTAACACTATGTTGTAGACTAGTTGCTGACCTGTATTGGAGAAAATTTTGTCATTGGGAGTTTCATAAGACAAGGAAAACATATGTCAGAACTCTCCTGAAGTGCCAGGCACTGTGCACAAAATTTTATAAAATGGTAAGGAATGAACTTTGAGGGTCTAACTTTGGGATTCTATAATTAGATGGTACCTCAAACATATCTTATCCCTCCAGTCTTCCCAGTCAGCAGAAGAAGGAAACCCTACTGGTCTGTGGTCAAGGCAGGAAATTAGTTGGTAGGGTTCCAAAGTTTATTTTTGACTCTGTTACTTATTTAATTTAATTAAACTCAAAAGTATTTAATGAAGCTTGGAAAATATCAATGCATAGTGTGATTATCCCATAAAAAAGAATGGCACATTCTAACTAATTCATTGGGATACCATGATATAAGGTGATATTGAGAATTTTTGGGAAACTGAAACAGAAAAGTGCTCTCTTATTGTAGATCACAAACTTAAATTCTGGTTGATAAATAAGTTCAGTCCTACATATGGTTTCAGTTGGTTCCATATAGAAAACTTAGCTAATGACTTAAATAAAGAATCAGATATTTAGATTGCCCCATTGCTTCATAAAAAAATCTTGTGAAACAAACAAAAGTGAAAAGAAAAGACTATAGGAATCTGCTTGCATTTTGCTAATATATATCTTTCCCCTTTTCAGGGAACATCTGTTTGTGTTTGTTTTGTTTTGTATTTTTCTCAAGACACATGGACGATCCCAATTTATGCTGACATAGTTGTGCTTTGGCAGTCTTAAAATAGATCCTGAAAAGGGCTTCCTTTCTGTAAATATCCTAACTCATGCTTTATGTTATGTCATGTAATGCAGATGTAGTGAACAGAATTGGCATTTAGTGTAGGTGAAAAATTGAAAAGTTTCCAAGAATTTGGAATAACTCTATACACATTAAATATACATGAATATTATTAAGTAGCAAGAGCACAGAGAAGGGTCTCTTTGGTATGTGCATATTGATTTCAGGAAAGTCTATTTGAGATTTTCTAATTAGCCTAAGAACCTATTTAAATTTGTCTAGATGATCACAGGCTGTACTGAAGATGATTATACTGTAGATAATTGCACTATAAATATTTGCATTTCATCTGCTAACAACCTCTCCAACCTTTGAGACACCTATGAAAAGAGACCTGGCCTATAATTGGGCAACATTTTTTATTTTACACAGGGAGGAAAGAAGTGTTTATCATCATATAAAATATTAATTTCTGGCAGGTTTAAGGTATCATGGTCTGGGAATGAATGGAATAAAAAAAAACTGAACTTTCTTCTTGCACTTTTCCAAAGAGTACAGTGTGCATTCTGAATGAGGTCAGAAGTGGTCTGATTCCATGGGGAGTTAGAGGAACTAACATTAAGACTTGTGGACTCTTTGAAGATGAGCAGAATTCAGAGCCTAGAGTTAAGGGAAAAATATTATCAGAACAATTTTTTTTTTTGGTTTTGAAATGCCCCTCTTATCTAAGATGTCTTTATGTGGTATATTGCAAAATGATAGATTTGGAACTGTTTCAATAGATATCACTTATATAACCAATATTCTGAAAAAAAATCAATTAAAATTGTCTTAAATATTGGGTCCTCTGTTCACAGAATTAGACCTTCTCAACTTAACTATCTGGAAGAGGACAAGTGTATTGGTGAAGTCCTTGAGGCCCCATCTTACAATGGTTAGTTGAAGGACCATTTTTAGTCAAAAAAAGAGAAGACTCAGGAACGACATGGTAACTGTATTCAAATAGTTGAAGAACTGTCAGATGGAAGAGAAATCAGACTTATTTTGCTTGGCCACAGATGATAGAACTGGGATTAATGAACAGAAGTTGTAAAGAGTTGTATTTAGACTAGATACTGCCCCCTCCCCCACCAAAAAAAAAATCCTAACTATTAGAGTTTTCCAAAAGTGAAATGGGCTGTCTCTGAAGATGTTGAATTCTCATCCTTGAGGGGTCTGGAAATAGAGGTTGACCTCTTGTAAGACATATTATAGGAGAAATTCATTCCTTGTGTAGTTTGGGTTTTATGTGGCTCACTAAACCCTCTCTTCCTCCCTGGGCTGGGACTGGCTTACTCATTCCACCTGCACCAACTTTGGCATATTGGAATAACTTCCCAGAGATTGACGAAACAAATACTATTCTAGCTCTCAGGGTTCTAGAATTAACTCTTATGTGTGACTCTTCACATTAACATAAGCCCCCACTAGTGTGCTCTCCATTAACATATCAACCTTCAATATTCAGTTAATCTTAACCAAGATATTTACTAAAAATGCAAAGAAGACATATTTACATAAAATTCTATCCATTAACCTCAATTACATTGTCTCACCAATGTACACAGTGTCTGTGAGAAGATTGATCACATCCCTAGCATCTCAGGATAGTAAAACATACATGTGAGGAACACATACAAACTCTCATCTATGGAACTACAGGCTTCTGTATCACTTTTATGTCTTAGGAACTGTCCACAAAAATTCCTTGAGGGGTGTAGCCTCCAGGTTGGAAAGACCTTTTCATTCCTAAGCTGAGTTGATCTATGTAGTGTTTGACCAACACTTTTCAAGGCAGGATGTTTCAGCTGAACTAGTTAAGCTTCTGGTTTGCTTATCTTATGCCCTGCTTCCAAGATGTTCCTCTGCTTAGCTGGGCTTATTCCTTTCCAGCACCTATAGAGCATTAACCTTTACCCTAAAACTAATGAAAGCATCTCTAACTTTGTTTCTCCATGGGATTCTTCTCCTTCTTCACCTCTCAGCAACAATAGGTGGCAATTCAGAGAAAAGTCTTTTGTCCTCTTTTTCATCTTGTATGTATATTCTCAGCAGCAAATAACAACAGAGGGCAAAATATATTCTCTCTGCTCTTCAAAAGTAAGTTAGAAGAGAGAGCAGAGCATACTCTGTTCATTCCCTCTTCTCAGCAGCAGGTGGTAGTAGGGAAAGCTCCAACCTCTCACTGACCAATTAATCTGTCTGGGAGCAAGTGAAGATATAGAACTCTCTTTGGAATAGTTCTCAAATCTGTTTCTTTTTTCTTCCTAACGTTTCTTGGTTAAGCAGCTGAGTTCACTCTGTTACTGACCTCATTTTAAGTTATGGTTAGTAACCAAATTCTCATCTTTGTCTATATTCAGATAAATTAATTTTGCCTACAATCATAGAATAGCTCTTTTTTTTTTACATTTCTTAGATTACTAACTTATATATAATTGTCCAACTATGCCCAAACAGCTATAAAAATGTGCATACCCTCTGACCCAGCAATACCACTTCTGTGTCCCAAAGAGATCATAAAAATGGGAAAAGGACCCACATGTACAAAATATTTATAGCAGCTCTTTTTGTAGTGGCTAAGAACTGGAAATGGAGAGGATGGCCATCAATTGGGAAATGGCTAAACATGTTGTGGTATATGAATGTAATGCAATATTATTGTGCTCTAAGAAATGATGAAGAGGCAGACTTCAGAGAAACTTAGAAAGACTTACATGAACTGATATTGAGTGAGGGGAGCAGAACCAGGAGAACATTGTACACAGTAATAGCCACAGCGTGAGAGGACTGATTTTGATAGACTTGGCCTTGCTCAGCAATGCAAAGACCTAAGACAATTCCAAAAAATGCATGGTGAAAAATGCCAGTCACTTCCATAGATAGAACTATGGAGTTGGAATGCAGAACAAAGCAGACTATTTTGTTTTGTGTTTTTTCTTTCTCATGGTTTTTCCCATTTGTTATAATTTTTCTATGCAACACGACTAATGTTAAAATGTGTTTAATAGGAATGTATGTGTAGAATCCATATCAGACTGCAAGCCATCTTGGGAAATGTGGAAGAAGGAGGGGGAGAAAATTTAAAACTTAAGGAAGTGATTGTAGAAAACTAAAAATAAATAATTTAATTTTATAAAGTGAAAAAGAGGAAAATAAAAACAGAGTTACCTAGAAAAAAAATAATTGTCTAATTCTTCATACCTAAATCATTGAAGCAGACTGTTTTCCTTTTACTCTCCATTCCCAAAGCTTCTTATGTACAAATGAACAATTGTCACCTCAAAACTTTTGAGTCAGACTTGACTCAGCAATTGCTTCTCTTTGAACCTAGAGACAAACCTATGCTCCAGAAAAGTGTACTGTCAAGACAGAAAACTCAGCAACACTTTTCTCAGAATCAGACTGAGGTCCCAGACAACTGACTTGTCAAGAGTCATCCTCCTACACATGAATGGATTATACTAGATAGCTCTTGAATTCCATTTCAACTTTGAGGTTCCACGTTTCTGTCCATTTATCTAATAATGTGATAGAGTAAAGAAGTTGCTGTGCTTACTATGGTGTCTGGAGGTTAATCAATGCTTCTTTGCTCACTAAGAGACCAGCATAGCAGAGAGAGCCTTGCTTTAAGGCCTGTGCTTGTCATTTTAATAACTTTGTATCTTTGCATAAGAGCCTTCACCTTTGTGTACTTCAGCAAAGTGAGTATAATCATATTTGTGTTACCTACCTGCAATGATTTCTGTGAGAATCAAATAAAAACAAAATGTGTAAAATATTTTTGTGAATTGTAATGCATGATGTAAATGCTAGCTATCATCATCACCATCACCACCATCACCATCATCATCACCATTCATCACCATGGAGAGCCTCTTTTAATTCTTCTAATTAGATTTCAACCTCCACATATATGGATTTTTCCTTTCAATCAAGACAGGGGTCTCATGGTCAGCTCATGGGTGAAACAAGGGTATCCAGAGGTCCGGTGAGATGGTTTGACTTGTCTTGAGCAACATAAAGTATTTCTGAGGACTAGCAACCAGAATTATCTGGTAGAAACTTAAGCACTCAAGAACTGAATATAAAAAATAAATGGTTTTGCAAACCTGAAATTTAATTAGAGTTGATGTTTTGTTGATTTAATTCCTTATCGTATAGAACAGCGACAGTATAAAATGAAATTAGATGTTGATAAGACAAAAATTTGGGAACCAGTGATAGTGGATGTCTGTTCAGATGATTTCATACCTAGAATCCCAAAGATAAAAATAAACTCATATCTGAAAGTTTAGGATATGGATTGTCTATAAGTGGCTCTAAAAAGCCAATTTCCAGTTACACAATTTATCTCACTGTACACACTTCAGTGATAATCCTAAGTTTTAACACAGCCTTTGGAGGTATATAAATAAACAACCAAATCACACAGCAGTGGACTGTTGAATCTCTCCGGAATCATACTGATTCTTCAGTGGGTGGAAGCACTTTCTCCATGGTAACATGACTTGGGATGCTACAGCTCCATGTAATATAAAAGAATCCTTCAGTTAATGAGGATTCCAAGCCTGAGGACCTTGTTTGGAGGCTTTGATCAAACAAATGTATGCAGAACAATTAGTCACTTTGCAATCAATGCACAATTCCATCAGTAATGAAAGAGGCAGAAAAGAGAGAAAATGTGATCTAGGCATCATTATATTTTAATAATTTTCCTAAAATTTCCACATATTATTACTATATTAAATACTGAAAGTTCTCTCCAGTAAGAAAGTAAAAGCTAATTATTTCAATGTCACAACAAATGTTTTCTTTTATTCCAAAGTATTGAATAACTTAAGAGAAATGTAACTTGTAATATGACTATTGCTTGTGAGAGGAAACATTCACACACCGTATTTTCAACATATGAGATTACTGAGAAATCCCGCTATGTGTACGAGCAAAGAAAAGCAGGACACATGACACAGCAAATAATAAATGCTCTATTATTTTAAAAGGCAGATAACATTGTGCAGGGCACTGAATAATCTACCAAGCAATGAAGTTAAATGTATGTGTCAAAGGCACCTAAGATGCTTTTAAAAACATGCTTCTAGATTTTGTGAAATTAAAATGCTTTCTCTTTTGGAATACAGTAGCATGTCAGGCATGAAGTAGGGTCATTGTGATGGGACTTTTTAAAGAACAAAGTTATTTTCAATGTTGTTCATTTTAAAAGTCAGTGTCTATCATTTTAAATGTGATTTGAATGACTGAACATTTTAATCTACGTAAAATGTGTTAAGCCTTAGAAACCAAGAATAGTTGTCTCAAAATTAATTTTATTTAGGGCTATAACATTCAAAAATGGTGTTTTTATACTTGGAAAACAAAATGAGCTGAACAAGTTCATCATTGTATTAACATTCTTAGAAAATATATTTAATCATTTAAGTGAATAAATGAAAGAAAAAGAAAATCACTTGAGATCTTTTTCTTTCTTATTACAGATATCTCTGAATTAGAAAGTTACTTATCTTAAAATCTACTTCCTATTTCCATTATAGTCAGGTCATATTAGAGTTGAGGCCTGTTCATCTCTTTCCTCTTAAGGTGTAGAGCCAATATCAGTTTATGTCTTCCTAATACTCAGGGCCACTTCTGAAGGTCAAACAATACTCATTTTCAAGGGACAAGTCAATTTTCAATCAAGGAAGTTCTGCCTCATTAATAAGCTGAAAGCAATTGCCTCAATTTGGTCAATCATTTGCATTCTGACCCACTTTACTGAGACCTATTTTGGCTCTTTCATCCAACTGCTCACCCCTAGCCATTTCAAATTGCTGGAAGATAACTTGTTGTTGGTTGTAATTACTGTATTGTAAGAACAGCTGAAGGATAAAGGGACTAGATGGTATGTTCATCACATTTGCCAACGTAACTAAGTGGAGATAGCTAACACATTGGGTGATAGAATTAGGATCCTAATAGAACTTTTCATGCAGATATATTGGCTGAATCTAACAAGAAGAAAACCAAAAAGGATAAATGTAAAGTCCTACAATTGGGTACAAAAATAAACTTTACCAACACAAGATGGGGCAGAAATGGTTAGAGAATAATTATTAGTATTGGGGTTTTTTTGTGCTTTTTGGAGGGGGGAGGGCAGGGCAATTGGGGTTAAGTGACTTGCCCAAGGTCACATGGTTAGTAAGTGGTAGATATCTGAGGCCAGATTTGAACTCAGGTCCTCCTGACTCCAGGGCCAGTGCTCTATTCACTGCCCCACCTAGCCACCCCTAGAGAAGAATTATTAAAAGAATGATCTGGGTATTTCAGTAGACTGAAAATTCAATACGAAGCAATGTGTAAAATGCAAACAAAAAAAACAATCTTGTGTTTCATGAAAAGATTTATTTGCCCTTGTCACCACTCATCTGAATAGATTGATCATTTCTGAAAAGAAAGACATTTACAAGCTGGAAAGTGTCCAAAGGAAGATGACCTCGATTGTGAAAGGCCTTGCGTCCGTATGGTGTAAGGATTGATTAAAGGAGTGGAGCGTATTTTACTTGGAGAAACCTCAGCATTTGTCTTCAAGATCTGAAAGGTTGTCAGGTCAAAGAGGGAGCTGACTTGTTCTGATTGTCCCCTTAAGAGAGAACCTGGGACAGTAGGTGGAAGTTACACAAAGAGGAAAATTCTATGAGATATCATGAAAAACTTCTAGTGATTAAATCTGCTTGAAAATGGAACACGCTATTTGAAGAGGTGCCAGGTTTCCTTCTTTGGACATCTTCAAGAAACAGCAGGAAGACCATTTAATGAATATCTTGTAAGGGAGATTCTTCTCAGGTATGGGGTGGACTAACTGTTTTCATTCAGTAATTTCAGTCACATCTCACTCTTTATGACCCCATTTGGGATTTTCTTGGCAAAGATACTAGGGTGATTTGCCATTGCCTTTCCCAGCTCAGTTTACAGGTGAGGAAACTGAGGTAAACCAGGTTAAGTGACTTGCCCAGGGTCACATAGTTTAGTAAGTATCTAAGGCTGGATTTGAAATCAGGTCTTCCTTATTCCAGACACATACCTGCCCACTAGGGTGGACTAGATGGCTGCCAAAATTCCTTAAAACTCTCTATATCTTAGGATTCTGGGGAGTGGGATGTGCTTATGAAAGTCATAAACAAACCTCATCATAACCACTGGTCACAGAAAAGAAATTGTATATTTCTTTAATCCATCTGTGAAGCACAGAGTTATATGTATGTCATTTTCATTCTAGCTATACCTAAAATACCTTAAAAATAACAGTATCACTTGTAAACTTAAATGTAAAAGGTATTTCGTAGAATCTTGCACTGGAAGGAACTTAAGAGAACACCTAACCAGACCTCATTTTGTGAATGAGATAACTGAGGGCCAGGGCGGCTGACACCACTGCCATTGTAGTGCAGGCCCTTATTACCTCACAACTGAACTACAGCAACAGCCTGCTGGTGGACCTGCCTGCCTCAGATCTCTCCCCACTCCAGCCCATCTACCATTGAGCCATTAAAATGATCTCCCTAAAGAGTAGGTCTGATCATGCCCTTCCCTTACTTAATAAACTCTAGTGGCCCCCTAAATGCCTTCAGGATCAAACACAAAATGTTCCATTTGTCATTTAAAGTTTTTCAAAAACTATCTCCCTCCTACCTTTCCGGTCTCCTTATGCCTTACTCCCTTCAGTTCAATGAGACTGGCCTCCTATTCCATCAATAAGACACTCCATCTTTAATGAAGTTCTGGGAATTTTCTCTCACTGTTCCCATCCCTGGAATGCTCTCTCTCCTCTACTCAGACTACTAACTTCTGGGACATCCTTTAAGTCCCAACTAATGGCTCATCTTCTACAGGACACATTTCCCAAGTGCTTTTAATTCTAGTGCTTTCTTTCTTAATTATTTTCTATTTATCCTGGATGTAGCTTGCTTTGTATATATTTCTTTGTATATTGCCTTCACCATTAGATTCTAAGTTCCTCGAGGGAAGGGACCATCTTTCGTCTCTTTTTATATCCCTGGTGCTTAGCATAGTGCCTGACACCTAGTGAGCAGTAAATGTCTTTTGAATATGATTGTAATCAAGGTTGTGCACATAGTGAAATCCTTTACATACCCCTTCTAAGTTTGCAAAGAACAGTACAAAATACTACCTCATTTTATTTTACCAACAAATTGGTCCTTTTATTATCCCCATTCTATACAAGTGAAAACTGAGGTAGATGGAGATCAAGTGACATTCCCAGAGTCACATAGTAAGCATCTGAATCTGTATTTGAACTCAGGACTTCCTGACTCCATGTCTAGTTCTCTAGCTACTGCGTATCTGTATATTAATTAATATTAATACACTGTATATTAAACACAATTCCTTTGACTTCAAAGCCAATTTTTTCCCATTAACATCAAATAGTTCTTCATACACTAGATTGTAAGGTCCCTGGGAACATATTTTTCTTTCTATTTTCCTTACTGCTCAGTTTTGTGCTTTTTAGATGGTAAAGAATTAATTAATGGGAGTTGAAAGAATATTTTACTTTATTCTCATTTTACTTTTAATTTAAAAAAATGCTGATCAAATGCAAATTATCTTTTTGCCACTTGCATATTTATTGACTGCAAGATATTAATAAGATATTAGAGCGGAAAGGATGCCTGGAAATCATTTTAGCTCAACTTCCACACTTTACAGATGAGGATACTTTGACCCACGGAATGGAAATGATTTGCCTAAGGTCACACAAGTGGTAAGGAACAGAGCTGAGATGCAAATCCGGGTCTCCAGACTCAAATCCCATGCTTTTTTTTTTTAAAAGTGAAACATAGCCAATTTTATTCAAATTCACAATATTTCAGGTTTTCTCTAGAACTTAATATTTTGTATAATATGTTTATTTAAGAGGGAATTCTTCACTATGTTCATCTTCTAAAGAATTTTAGTAGAAACCAGAGTCTTGAGTAGCCCAGTTAGGAGCCTCAGATCTACTATTCTGATTAAGTTTTTTTCTCAATATTCATGGCCAGCATCTGGCTTTGAAAAGAAAGGCTTTTAGTCTTTTCAATCACTTGCTGATAGGGTGAGACTGCATTGTTACCCATAACCACATGGCCCAATTTGGAGTCAATCTTGGCATCAAGCCTAGCATTTCTAATCAAATCGACAATCCATCTTTCAGCTTCTTCAGGAGTCATGTTCAACTTATCTGCCAGCATGCTTATACTGATACATTGATGAATGCGACAGAAAGTCTCAAATATGAAGAGTCGAGCATTTTCAATGAAATCTTCAAGGCAAGCCACCAGGAAAAAGTCATTCACAAGAACCGATTCACACTCTCTTAACTTTTTCTGGGCACCATCAAAGTCAAAGTTAACATACAAGCATTCAACAAACTCTGTTATAGGATCTTTGTATGTGTAGGACTCCTGCTGAATAACTTTGACTAGGTCTTTTAATACCTGTCTTCGTTTTCGAACATCTTTGTTTGTTATGACTGCAGTAGTCAAATAGCAGAGAATATGTGGACACATAGTCTGAATTGCATTAAGATACTGTGGTTGGTAAAGAAAGAGATCGATAATGTTGTCTCAACCTTTTGGGTGGTTGAAGAATACAAATAGAGACCAATGAATCAGCCATGTTCTCTGCTGAAGGGACTGGAGTGGAGAACTGACAGAATTATTATCTATGGTATCTTTCAATCTTGTAAGGTCTTCCATGGCTGCATCGCAATTCTGCATTAAAATTTCAGATGCTAGTTTTCCCCACAGTGAACTCAAAGCTGAACTCTATCAGTTGAGGGAACCAACACTCTAAAAAGGTAGAGATACTCCGCTGCTCCTGAATAGTTGCCACATTCATACTGGAATTTTGCATATTTATAGAGTGTATCTAAATATTCTTGTCTAAAACCATGTTTGTCAGCCAGGTAGTCAAACAGCATCCGACCATCCCTGGTAGACTGCATTTGCCTTGTTGTTTCTGGATCTTCAAACATCTTGACAATTGGCTCGGTTTCTGCCTGCAGCTGTTTTAGTTGCGCAACAACAGTAGTTCTTTTCTCCCGCAAAGCATGAGGAATATCATCAGAATAAAGGTTTTTATACACATCCATTGCGAAATCCACCATGTTTGTATCACTAAGAAGGTCCAATTTTCCTTGAAGCAATTCCTTTTCATTATATATCTCTTTGACTGAGAGAAACTCGAGCAGCGGAAAGACCAGAAGGCGGTCCAAAAAGTGTGCGATGCGAGTAGTAAGATCGTACTCTGCCATCTTGCTGGGAAAAAGGGAGTAACTCCTAACTGAGCTTTACTGATACTGTTGGAAAGGGAACAAACAGACCCAAATCCCATGCTTTTCTAACTGTTCTGGGCTATCTCTCAATACACATTCAGAATTCTTAATTCTTATTTCTATATCCCAAACATAATAATTCATGACTTGCATATATTTGATATATTGCAATGAAAGAATTAATGACCTTCCACTGCATTTCATGACCCAATAGAAAGTACCTCTTCAAATCTGATTACAGGGCATGGCCTTTATCTTGAGGACACAGTATCTTTTATGAATATATAAGTATCCTATCTCCAGGCAGTAAATTATTACTTGAGAACATGGGCTGGCCTATTTAGGTCAATGAATTCTGTAGGCCATGGTATGCAATGGTAACCTTTAATAGCAAGGCAAGAGCAAATTTGAAACAGGAATTCAGTGGTAACATCTTAATTTTTTTTCTGATTAAAAATCTAAAACTTTTGTTTGAAGTTATATAAAAATTCTTTACTAACTAAAACTCATATATCTTGCATGAAAACATGTATATAAGACATAAATGCATTATATATGTATGTAATACAAATTTGTATAGGCAAACTTGCATATATAACAGACACAACTACACACATATACGTACACATGGGTATATGAGTATATATATCAAACAAATATATGTGATTATAATACAGTGTATATGCTATAAACATGAATGTATGCACAAACACATGTACATATACATACACACATATATATACATACATATATATATACACACACATATATATATATATATACATACATATATATACACATGTACATGTATTTTAAGTGTGTATATTTGGGGGAGACCTGTGATTTCATCAGGGTTGGGAACTCCTACAGTAGAAACTACATCCCCTTATGCAGACTGGCAACTCATCTCCAGCATACAATTTTAAGGATTTGCTTATGGCCATGCAAACAGGATGTAAGAGAGGCACATCTGAGCTAATATCCAGAGTTGGCTGTCTAGCCTACACACAAACACACACACACACACACACACACACACACACACACACACACACACACTTTTTTGAGTCCAGACCTGTGTTTTCATTCATATTGGGAACTCCAGATATGGAATCTTCCTCCATCAGTGAAGAATTGTCATATCTAATATTAAAAGGTTGCTTAGGTCACTGGATGTTTAAATGGTTAGAGTAAGTCTCAGAGGCAGGACTTTAACCCAGGTCACCCTGGCTCTAAGGCAAGGTTGATTATCTACTACACCAAACTACTGCTCTTATATCTCTGTGTATATACAATTATATACATTTATATATGTTTGTATATAGAGATCTATTTAGTTAAAATGTTTTATGGTGACAAAGAGTTTTACATACACCGATACAGATTTTTTTGAGTCATTTCAGTTCTGACTTTTGTTGAGTCATTTCATGTCTGACTCTTCATGACCCCATTTGGGATTTTCTTGGCAAAAATACTGGAATGGTTTGTCATTTCATTCTCCAGTTCACTTTACAGATGAGGAAACTGAGGCAAACAGGGCTAAGTGCCTTGCCCAGTGTCACATAGCTAGGCAATATCTGAGACAGGATTTGAACTCAGGAACATGAGTATTCCTAACTTCAGGCTTGGCATTCTAACCATTGTGCCACTGTAATGGTAATGGGAATTTGAAGCTCTTCCCTGCCCCTTGTATTGGCAAGCTAACAGGTACTTAGCACTTAGTTTCAAATTAAGTATTAAGACCCAGAACTTGTGAATCCCACAGTGGGATGGACTTGTTGACATAACAGGAAGAGGCTGAACAGGGAGGAGCTAATACCATATATAAGGAAAATCCCAAGCTGAGAGAGGCCAGAACATCTGGGAGCCAAGCATCTGGAGGCTGGGCTGCTACTGCTGGAGAGATGAAAGAAATGAGAACTGAGGACTGAACTGAGAATTGAGAAGAATTGAGAAATGAGAAGAGAGGAGAACTGGGGGGGGGGGGCAAGAGTGTGGTGTTGCAATCATAGAGGAGGGTCTTGCCAACAATTTCAGAGGCCCAGAGACCATACTGATGATTTGTGTTGATTTCTCAGATCTTGTTGTTGGGTCTATAGTGATTTCATAGGCAGAAAGTGAATTGATGAGGATGCTGTCAATGTGAATGAATGTTATTGTGGCTTTCTTAAGCTTTGTATTTACATGATCAGAAACTGTGAAGGACTTGAAGTGGACCAGACACTGCAATATGAAATATGGAAGCAGAACTGTACAATAAGCCGGACAAAGAACTGTGTGCCTTTAAACCCAGCTGGCAGTTGGGTTAGATTCAGGGAGGAGCTGAGACTATGACAGAAGAACCATGGAAGCTGAGAGCCTGCCTCTAGTCAAGATGAAAAGACCTCTCCTTGGATATTTAATACAAACTGAGAAGACCATGATTTACTAGGGGTGGAAAACTTTTGACCTTTATACTTTGCGATTGACTAAATGAAAAAATAAAAGCAGACTTTCTTATTGAAGGGATTAAAACAATGTGACCTAGGGGTGGACTTTGTGATTGACTAAATGAATGTACTTTGTTTAAAATTATGTGACTACTTTGGTGAAAACAATGTGGCCATTTTAGTGATAAGTTGTTATAACTTAACATTGTGAGTGCTGTGCTTTGATTTCTGTGAATGTTTTGTTTTAGTTTCATTACTGAATAAACAGAGAGTTCACTGTACTGTGTAATCAGAACCTCAAAAGCTGTTCACAGCAGCAGTTTGCTGGAAAGCTGCTTGTGCTTGTTTTTACAGTCACCTAGTCACCCTATGGATAATAGCATAGAGATCATAAAACTTCTGTTTCTAGGTGTTAATGAAATAGGTGGCATGATTATTGCTAATATCCTTTTCTTTTTTAGGTGAGAAAGCTCAAGCTTAGAGAAAATTAAGTGACTTGCCCAAGATCACAGTGAAAGAAAGTGGAAGAACCAGAATTCAAACCCAGACATTTTAGGTCCTTATCTTTATACCATATGAGGTGGCCTAAGGCTGTTGCTATATTTTTAAAAATCTACTTACTTGAGCCATAAGCTTTCCCTCATTATAGGAATGAGGAAAAAGCCATCAAGATATAGAAAAATGGCATTGAGCTGATCCCTGACCCTTCACAACCTACTCTGAAGAAGAAAAATCTTCCATGCAACTGTCAGTTCTTCTAAACTTCATGAAATTTATGTTAAGCAAGAAATCTTCTCAGTATAGAGGCAAAAAGTAATAGGTAAAGCCAGAACAATCTAGTTTGGAGGGAAGAGGATCATAGAAAATGAAGATCAGGGCTATTTGAAGGGTTTGGCCTTTTCTACTTTCCACCCACGCTTTATCACTGAGCATCTCTTAGAACATGACTGGAAGAATTTAGAACCAGAGGTCACTCCCAGCTGCACCATCCTCAAATCCCCTTTGAAAATCAGGACTGGAGAAAGTGATAAAAGTGAAGGCAATTTCAGTTTGAGGTTGAGGAGTAAAAGGAGGAGAAAAAGAACTAGTGAACTAGCTTAGCTTGCAAGGGTTTCCTTTCAATTTTGGTTTCTTTGTCAAGGCTTAAAATTTCCTGGTGGTGGTTACCAGTTTAAAAACTGTTCTTGCTAATAGTGTTACTCTCGGTCAAATTGATAACTGGAGTTTATTGTTTCATTAGTTTGATAAATGTTGTTATTTGAGACCATAAGAAATCACAAGAAGTTAAATAGGAAGTTTGAATCCCATTACTTGAAATAAAACCCAAAATTATTACAAGGGCTAACCCTTGCAGTGAAATCAAATTAGCAAACTTTACTTAAAGACTTATTATGTAGCAGACACATTGCTAAGTGCTAGGGATACAGTGAAAGGCAAGAACAGTCCCTGTTATCAAAGAATTCACACTCTAAAGTAGGAGACAGTTTTTCATTTTTAAAAATTATTATTAGCAAGAAATAATTCATAGGCACTAAGTTCCATATACCATAGTCTAAAATACACAAAAATAACATAGATTTCTATTCTTCAGCCTCTTCTCCCATGAAATGAAATGGAAGTATATTATGGTGAAGTACTGTAGTTGTTATAATCTATTTTCATCAGTGTGGGAGTCAATGCCATCTGAAATAGCACAGAGTAAAAGATCTTGGTTCTTGTCCCATCTTTCCTAGGAGTTTGGAGTGTGTGTGTGTGTGTGTGTGTGTGTGTGTGTGTGTGTGTGTGTGTGTGTGTGTGTGTGTAAAACATGACTTCCAGTTCAAAAATTTCATGACTTTTCAGAATAACAGAAAATTAAATTCAAAGATACTTTATTGTCAAATGGAATATTGTTCACAATTTCCAAAATTGCTTTACTTCCAAAGGCCACATTTTGCCTGCCTTTTCTACACAAACATGCAATATTCTGCTTTGTTTCTCTTTTCTTCATCATTTGTAATGACAAAAACTCTAGAAAGTTTGAGATTTCAAAATTTACATCCATGTACTTTAAGTTGCTATGTAAGCATCTCTATCCTAACCATCTTTACCCGAAAATCATAAAATTCAGCTCAGATGCATTTCTTCTTTTTTATGATGGAGAGGACTGGCCAATGAGAATCCAGTCCTGAGGATACAAACAATATCCACATGGAGGCTGGATGAATCGGTTTCTAAAATGTGAGAAAGAGGGAACTTTTCCTTCCCCATTTCAGAACATGTGAATCTATCCTCTAGTTCCTTTTACTTTACTGAATGATGATGATGAAAAGCCTTTTAATGGGACTTTGAGATGGATGTAAGTGTGCATACAAAAGACTGAGACATTTTAACTTTCTCCCTCTTCCTTGGTGGTGAGTCAAAAACTGCTGTAAGCTTTCAGGTAGGAGGAGAGGTAGCAGTGGCAGAAGCAACAGATTTCCTTCTCTTTCTAGCTGGCCACCATGTGTCCATGAATACATCATGGGTCTATTTCTTCTGAATTTGTTGTTTTTATTTTATTATCGACCTAAAGTAACTGAATACTAGAGATCAAACAAACAGAACTGTGACTACGTGAGCTTCTAAAGTTTAGATGAAATAGGGGAGGTCCTGTAATTGGAGTCAGTTATAGAATCTGTGGGTAGCTATAGTGGCTAAGTCAAAGTAAGGACCATTCCCTGAAGAATGATCTCTTTAACTCAGCCCAGCAGTGAACTGACCTGACAACTGAGACATTGTATATAGCAAACAAGAGAGAAACTAATCCATAGGCTATGCCACAGTGGAAAAGAACTTGGTTAGAACTATGTGAAGGACTCCTAGAGACAGAAACACCTCCACTTTTCCCTCCTCCCCCATTATACAGACACACAAGAGGGAGGAATAATTTATTATTATTTTTTGTAACTGAATGTTTTATCAAAGTTTAAGTCTGGGTCTTTTGCCTACCTTTTAGCATTTGACTGTGTTTTCGAGGTAAAGAGAGTGATGCACTTGTCAAGTTTGATTCACCAAATATTCCACAATTCCAGGGGAGAAAAAAGGTTATAGGACTGTAGGGGGATATTTAACCCTATGCCTATCCATATCTAAAATCCGTGTTAGCACATTCTATAATTCACACCAAGGTGGTATGATCCACACCTTATCCTGACATTCTGACATTTTCATACTTATTATTAATTAGCAACTAATGCCAAAAGTGAAGAGCAGCTCTTACAAGGGAGGCCAATTAAGACTCCTATTTTACTGTGATGCTGTCCAGAACTAAACAGTTTCAGGCAGCCATATGGACAACTTGGCAAGTTAAACCTAGGTTGATATTTCTCTTTCAAATACTTTAGGACATGAAAGAAGTTTAACCGGAAACATTTTTTCACTTTATATATTCTATTAAAGTTCACAGAATCTTAGAATTATAAAGGATGTCAGTGGGCATCTAATTCAACAGGTTCTTGAATAAGAAACCACTCTGCAACACATCCAAAAAGTATTCATCAAGGCATTGCTTGAAGACCTTCAGTAAGAGGAAAATCACTACTGGGCAAACCATTCTGCTTTTGGAAAACTCTGGTTTTTAGGAAGTGTTATAACACACATACATATATATGTATATACACACATACATACACACAGAGATGCATATACATATAGACATGTATATACACATATGTGTATGTACACACACCTATATGTATATATGTGTATATGTATATGTATGTATATGTATATACACAAAGAGAGAGAGAGAGAGTGAGAGAGAGAGAGTGAGAGAGAGTGAGAGAGTGAGAGAGAGAGAGAGAGAGAGAGAGAGAGAGAGAGAGAGAGAGAATCTACCTCTGTAATTTCTACATACTGCTCCTATTTCTGCCCTCTAAGGCCAAGTAAAACCAGTGGGATCCCTTCTCACATTCCACATAAAAGTCTTTCAAATACTTGAAGACAATTATCATATCATGAGCCCTACCAAGTTTTCTCTTTTCCAGGTTAGACATCCCTGTTTCCTTCAAGAAGTCAAAATATGGTATTGTCTTTAATTTCCTCTCAATTATCGTTGCTGTCATCTGGATACTCACCAGTTTATCTGCATCCTTTCTTAAATGTGCTCCAGAATTTACTACAGTACTCTAGATGTGGTCTGATTAAAGTTTTGTACTCTGGGAGTATCACATACTAATTCCTTGAAACTCTCTCTTAATGCAGGCTAAAATCTTGTTCACTTTTATTCATGGCATTATAAATAGTATCTGCTCCATTCATTTAGTTATGCTTTTTCACTTCAAATTATTACATAATGGACTTTTTAGGGGTATGAGATTTTTTTTTTAATCTGTCTGCTTTTTGAAATTGCTTTATGGTATCCTGTTATGTTGATATGTCACAATTTATTGAAATATTTCACCATTATTAGACATTTTATTTATTTTCTGAGTTTTAAAAATTACATGTAATGCTGCAATAAAATCTTTGAATGGGTAGATCTTTTGTTGTTTTTGATAGTACTATCATGGCATATTTCTTAAAAAACGATGATTGAGTCAGAGGGTATGGTTATTTTTGTAACTTTTACTGTAGAATACCATACTGCTTTCCAGAACAATATGATAAGTATACAATTCTACCAAATCCCCAACACACATTGAATCTTGTTGGTTTTAATTATATTTGCCAACTTGATGGGTGTGAGGTCATATCTCAAAGTTCATTTGATTTTCCTCTTTTATGATTGGTAAGGTTAGGAATATTTTCAAGACATTTTTTAAAAAATTATTTTTCCTTTTAAATGTTTTCACTTAAGTTTTCACTTAACATTTTACCATTTATTCACTAAGCATTGGGAGTTACCATTCTGTCTTTTAGTAATCCCTTATATATTTTAGACATCACATTTTTATCTACTATGTTTGTCTTGTTTTCTTAATGTGTAATTTTTCTTTTTCATTAATTGTATTGCTTTTAGTTATAGAGAAGTATGATAATGATGATGTACAGCGATGATGATATATAGTTCTCATTTATAGTTCTCATTATCAAAGTCTATTCTGTCAAGTGGTCCAACGTCAAAAAAAGGTAATCTTTTATCAGTGGAAATGAATTGTGGATACATCTTCATAATCAATCTGCTTTGCCACTAGCAACTAATGACCACAAGCCCTTCCTTTTCCTCTAACTTGTTGCTGAAACTCTCTTTATGTATTTTCTCCTTTCTATCAGAATATGAAGTCTTAGACAGCAGAAACTTTCTTGATTATTCACTCATATCTCTAGCACTTGACAGTGTGCTTTGGGAAGAGTAAGCATTTATCCAACACGTTTTCATTCCTAAATGCTTTGTAATAGGTTTGAAAGCTTGGGAGTGTGACAAATCATCAGCTTTTCTTTTTTCAGTATGCCCCATTAATAATCTTGCCTACTTGTTTTTCCACATAAATTTCATTATTATTTTTATCTAGTTTAATAAAGAAGTCCTACATTAGGGCTCTAAATTAACAGGGAATGTTGTCATCATGAACATTTAAGGTCCTGGTGGTTTTCTAGGTCCTTTACATAAAACTGTATAATTTTTTCCTGTACAGGGCCTTTGTATTCCTAAGCAAGTTTAATTCCCATGCTTTTGATAGTGTTTGCTGTGATTGTAATGAGGTTTCCTTTTTATTATATTTCCCTGATCTTTGCATCGTTAGTCATTTTTAAGTTGTGTCCAGCTTTTGTGACCCCATGTGGGATTTCTTGAAATTGGGAGTGGTTTACCACTTCCTTCTCCACCCTTGATTCTTATATAATTATTACCTAAGAGCACACACTATTATTCTCATTTTTTGTGGGTAGATGTCATTTGAACTCATCTATTGTCTCCATTAATATTTTGGTTAAGGTGGTTGCATTTTCTAGATAAGCTATTATTGCCATCTGCAAATAATGCTATTTCATTTCCAATGCTAATGCTTATAATATCTTTTCCCTGTCTTATTCCAATTACTAAAATTTTCAATGCCATGTCAGACAAAATGACAAGAGTTGTCAGCACTGTTTTAATGGGAATGATCTAATGTTTTACTGTTGCATATTATGTTGTCAAAAACCCCAACTTCTCTACTGATTATTTTTATCATGAATAAATATTGAATTTTATCCTAGGCTTTTTTCTATAACTTTTTATCTATTCCTTTGGTATTTTAGTGTTTTTTTCAGTCTATGTATTTCAAAAGGGTAACAATCTTTTTTTGACTTTGAAGCAGGCTTTCATTTTAATATAAATTTTCATGATCAATATGAATATTTTTCTTAATGTAGTATATATAATATATAGCTAATACTTTCCATAATATTTCCATCTATTTCCATAAGTGAAATTGCAGTGTATGCTTTTTTCATATTATCTTTGCCTCATTTTAAAATGAACTTCATATTTGCCTCATAAAAGGCAGTATTTTATGGTCCATCAATATTTATGATATTTATGATAATCAATGTAACACAGCCAGTATTTGTTCTAGTGCTAGAATACTATCATACCATAAGAAATGATGAACTCAATGATCTTAGAAAAACATGGGTAGACCTGTATGAAATGATGAAGAGTGAAATGAGCAGAACCAAGAGAACACAGTACACAATATGAACAATATTATTTTAAGAACAACTTTGAGGGAATGGGTCATTTTGACTATTATTAACACCCAAATTAACTACAAATGACATATGAAGAAGGATGCTATCTGCATCCAGAGAGAGAATTGCTATATAGAGGTATGTATTGAATGATTTTACACACATATGCATATATGTATGTGTGTATAGACACATATAGTCAACTGTAGGGTGAAGGGAAGACAAAAAGGAAAAAAATAAATTTGCATAATAACTTTGTTATATATTTAAAAGGGATAGCAAGTTGTATATAACAGATTTGCAAATTTCACATGCTATCATCTTTTTTAAAATTTTACTATGTTATGGAAGGGCTTGTTTTATTCCTTAAATTAAAAAGAAAATAAAGAAAAAGAAAAAAAAGAAAATGGAAAAAATTCCCCAGTGAAGCTGTTATTGTTTAATATTCTTTGCTGATTGATTCCTTGAGAAGAGAGGGACTTGATCTATAATTTCACCAATACAGGGAATGTCCCAGTGAGAAAATTCCTTTTATCAATTCAGATTTTCTTCAAGAGCCTTTCAGAGTTTCTTAGACCATTGAGAAGGGAAGTGACTTGCCCAGAGTCACCCCAGCAGTATGTGTCAGAGGCAGCACTTAAACTCAATTCTTCTTGGCTTTGAGGTCAGCTCTCCAGCTCTTGTTGACATCTTGAGAAAGTTTGGTTAAAGGAGAAACAAATAGTAATATAAAATTACATTATTTATCATTATTCCCTTAAGGCTACCATTACTTGCACAAGGAGTGCAGGACTAAAGTCCTGACTGATGAACAGAGAAATCATAAGACTTTTTATACATTTCAGAACCATCCCAATTCAGGATGACCATGCCACAAACCTTTATGACTTCTATTTGTTACCATCTATATGCGAAAAAGAGTTCCTTGGTTGTAAATGCAAACTGACAACAACCAGAGCAGGGTCTATTTATATCTTATGGTCTTAAGATGTCTGTTTTTCTCTCATGTGGAGTAAATCCCAAGATAAGGGGAATCTTACCTTTGGTCTTTGAAGTTGCTAACACAGGGAAATGCATTTTTAAATCAACCAAAGCAGTTTGTTTGATTAATTCAGACTTTGGCCAAAATATGACTTTTAATGATTATCACTTCCTGTCAGCTATACCTCACTGTCTCTACTGTATGCCTATGTCTTTGATTATTGCCTTATTTCTTCTTCTACGATTGTGCTATTTAAATTATTCCTTTCCTGTTGTGTCACTTGGGACAATTTATATATTTGTCTTGAAGACAATCTATTTCCTTCAAGTTTTCTAATTTGTTAGAAAAAGCAGTGTGCAGCATTCCCTAATAATATTCTTAAATTTTTGATTTATTGTGGCCTTTCTTTTCCCATTTATAATTTTGCTGATTTGCATATTTGCCTTTACTCTATTTTTAAAAATTAAAATATCCTAATGGTTTATCAATTTATTTTCAAAGAACCAGCTTCTGGTTTTATATTTCAATTCAATTTGTTTCTCATTTTCTATTTTTTTAAATGTTCTTTCTTTTCAGACTTTCATTTGGATGATTTATTTGTTCTTTTTTTCCCTAGCACAATTGGGCATAGACTTAATTCTCTTATTTTTTCCTTTTCTTGTTATTAATGCAGACTTCATAAGCTATAAATCTGCCCATAAGGACTGCTCTGACTGTGTCCCATAGACTTGAATGTGTGGTATCATCAGTTTCATTTTCATTTAATTAATACATTGGATTTTAAATTTTAGATTGTTTTACAATATCTGGTAATGTCTTTTAATTTTCACTTAAATGCTCTGTAATCCAAAATATAGTACAGATAATTTCTGATAAATTCTTTTTGGATTTATGTAGACCTTCTCTATGACCATTCTTATTTATCATTGAACTGAATACTAAGGTCCTTATTAAGTCTAAATCTATCACCTTCTTCTTTTCCCCAATATACTTTTTAAAGGTCTTTTTGGGGTAGTCTTTCTTATATCTCACCCACCTTAGTTCATTTTGGACTTTGTGCTCTTCACACTATTCTTAGAGGACCATACCACTCTTTTGAATTCATCTTCCCTCAACTACCCTTGATTTGATCTTATATCAAGGGTTTTAAAAATTTTAATTGACCTACTAGGCACCTGAAAGCTTATGACCTGTAAGGACCAACCCCAGCCCTGGAGAACAGAAGATGAATGACACTTCCTTTTTCCTCCTAGAAACATTGGACAATGAATGTGGTGTAGTGGACAGGATGACAGATACAGGTGCTTTATCAGTTGATTTGAACTATTTTTGTTTGTTATTGGGGAAGGTTTTGAAGGGGAGAAATATATTGGTAAATAATTGTGATGTAAAAACAAAAGATATCAGTAAAACCATTGTTGTTTGTCCTTCATTCTCAGAGAGGACCATGACATCAGGGGGATGATTCCATGACACATAAGTAAATTGGATTTAAGTGAGGGAGGGCTGTGCAAAGTCACCAGCCTCACTTTCTCATTTGGAGTCATCTGGGTACAGTGGCAAAATATAGATCAGGACAAATGGAGATGGTCCTGGATGCAGTGGGAGACCTTGACCTTTTTAAGTTATGGTCTTTAACAGGTCTCCCTTTGACTGAGGCAGTGCCTATCCACTGATTAAGGGTAGAAAAGCAATGAGACAGAGAATGGCCTCTTTTATCTAGGAGGGGAAGACCCTCAAGCTTTCTGGCCAAAACAGAAAGAATTGCTATTTTCATTCACCCTGGGCCCAAGCAATGACCAAGTAAGGCTTGGCTTGGAGCTTATTATTGGCCAATCAATGAAAGTCAGAGTGATTTGGGTTTCAGGCTTGGTCCTTAAGAAAGAAATGTAGCGGTAGCAGCTAGGTGGTGCAGTGAATAGAGAACGGGCTCCTGGAGCCAGGAGGACCTGAGTTCAAAAATGGTCTCAGACACTTAACACTTACTAGCTGTGTAACCTTGGGCAAGTCACTTAATCCCAATTGCCTTGCCTTCCCCACTCCAACAAAAAGAGAAATGTAGCCAGTAAGCCCCAAGATATGTTGTGAGGTTTCAGGGATCATAATTTATATTCCTTTGGGTAGAGCACTTGCAGGGTACCTGCAGATAAGGGTATGAACCATAATAAGCAAATTGAAGCTAAGCTGGTTGATAAGTTTACTTAGTTCATTGTTTTTGCTTTTTCTTTTTATCTCCAGTGATCTCATTGACTGGAGAGTTGCCTCAGATAATGCTGATCACAGCCCATCCTTAGACATATAGTAATCACTTGTACTTCAGTCTTTCACTTCCCTTGTACACTGTTAGTTTGGGGGCCTCTACCTATCCTCTTACTGACTCTTTCTCAAAATTAGATCACCCTTCACCAAGATGCAGTGGATAGAAGACTCTGCCTACCTTCCCTTTCCTTTTTCTATCATGAATTCTAAGTGACTCCTTCACCCCAATGTTCTTACTATTTCTACTTAATAGTCATAGGACCATAACTCTGGAGGTAGAAGACCTATGAGGCCATCAGGTCCAACCTCCTCATTTTATAGATGAGGTTAAGTCACTTAACTAAAGTCAGTGAGATAAGTGTCAGAGGCTGGATTTGAACTCACATTCTCTGTGAAGACATCCAGTGCCCTTTTAGTAATCAGTTTCTCTTTTTCCAGCATCACACCAACATCAGAAATGATTTCCAACTTAAGAATTCTGCACCTGATTTGTATCAGAATCATAAATTAGAAGCAAAAAAAGGAGGAGGGTTGTATAATTCAAAAATTCAATTTCTCTGTGGTGATTCTAAGCACTAAACATATACTACTACATAATCTAATTAGAAGCTTTGGCACACAAATTGAATTAGATATAGTTAAATTGAAACTCCCCACTAGCATGCAATATGTCCATTATCCAAAGAAATGAGATATAGACCTGAACCTATAAAGTATTTTGTTGAATGCTGGTTCATGAATGTTGATAACCCAAAGGGGTGTGGGTGGAAGCACAACTGCTTTCTGGGTAGTTGACCCAAAGTTGACCTAAGCAGTACTCCCACACTGGGAAAGTAGAAACAGCTGTGTAGATTTAAAAGCAGCAAAGAGAAGAAGTAAGGCAATTCAACCCAAGAGTGTGTTAGAAAAAGGATAAACTTGCTTGGGGATAGAGATGTAGGAAAAGATGTGTATATATATGTGGCTGTCTCAGAAAGGTTAAAGGGATTCTGGTGGTCATTGATAAAACTTTTATAATAGGTATAATTTATAGTACTATACATACAAGCTAGCTGATATATCTACTAGTGAAAACTTAAAAATGTTAAGATATAGCCAATTAGTAGCATATGCTATACATTTTTCCTAATCATAATTTAAACAACACTATAAATAAAGTATTTTTTAAAGCTTACATGTAGAAGGCAACCATAGATTGATCTCATTCCTCTTCACAAGGTTATGCTAAAAGAGAAGTATGACATAGTGAAAAGGCACTGGATTTGGGGTCAGAAAAACTTGGTTCAAATGGCAGCTCCACCATTTATTACTATTATCTGAGTGACTTTGGGCAAATCAATCATATGGATCTCATTTCTTCATGCATATAAGGTACATTACCACATGTAGTGGCAGTTAGGTGCGGTAGCAGATAGAGTGCTGGCCCTGTAGTCAGGAAGACTCCCCTTTCTGAGTTCAAATCTGGCTTCAGACACTTACTAGCTGTGTGACCTGGACAAGTCACTTAACCCTGTTTGTCTCAGTTTCCTCATCTATAAAATGAGTTGGTGTAAGACAAATAAACAGCACACCAGAGGGCTGCTAGCACAGGTTCACTCTTGATCTGGTCAGATAGGAAAGACACTAAGAAGGAGTTAATAATCTTACTTTATTCTAGCCTAGTTTTCTCAAAAAAGGATTGCTGATAATGGGAGGACAAACTCCTACAGCATTCCCTAATCACCCTTCTCTCACAGACCGGTAAGATGGGGTGGGGGCAACCACCCCTACATCTCGATGGGGTCAGTTGAGACAGGCACCACTTGTGCATCTCCTAAATTCTCTCAAGCCTTGTTGGGGGCCAATCAAGGCATGCACACTTTCTGTGCATTCAACCCTAAGGTTCCTCCTAAGCCTCAATGGGGGCCAGTTGAGGCACACACACCATTTGTGCATTCAGTCCTAAGGTTCCTCATTCACTGACCACTGTCCACCTGTTTTATAGGAACAACAGACAAAGAAGGCATATTGCTAGCAATAGCCTCAAAAGTTTACATCACTCCATCCTTGCATCTCACTGAACAGTAGCAGTGGATGTTTTTATCATTTATCACTATATAATGCTGTGAAAGTGTGGTGGAGATGATTATATCAGCAATGCAGCATTCACAATGCCTACAGTAACTATAAGTATGCTGATATGGTTATTAATCACAAAATGTAACAGGCTCTCTACATAAGAAATATAGCTAGAGCATTTATTTAAATATCAGAAAACCGAGTCCCAAAACCAGAAAGTTAAAGCCAACGTAGTAGTTATGAAGTTGGCACATGTAGTTAAAGTAGTAAACACCCACATTCTCAAGCCTTCAAAACAGGACGGGCTACCTCAGGCAAATATCCTCCTCTCCTCACTCACGACAACTGCTCAGCATCCAGGCAGCTTGCTCCCAGCAGCTCTGGACCCCCCTCAGTTCCCATCCCTGGCAGTCCTCAGCAGGAGTCCTTAGCAGAGATTCTGGCCGGCTCAAAGAAAAAGGAGTTTGTGCCGCAACCTCAGCCACTGCTTCTGCCACTGCTTTCAGTCAACACCACAGGAGACTAGCTTGGTTCCAGCATTCTCTTACTCCACCCTTCCCTGCTATGTCAGCAAGTTCAAGGGGCATGGAAGATCTTCAAATCCCAGTATCATTACAAGGATTTGGACCATAATTGTCAGAACTCATATCTAACACCTGGGAACAAGAGATTATTATGGCTATGGATACTGGGAAACTGAACTCTAAGAAACAATAACAAAAATTCACTTTGCACACCCTAAAATCCATGTTACTTACACTAAAATTCACCTTACGGTTGGAGAAGGAAATGCCAAACTGCTCCAGTATCTTTGCCAAGAAAACCCCCAAAAATGTCACAAAGAGTCAGACACAAAACAGCTGAACAACAACAAACTATATAAAGATTATATTTGTGGGAGTGGGAGTTTTAAAATACAGATGCAGCTTGCAGGTGTCATGAGATAGATAAGATCTGAAGTCTGGCCTGCAAGTCAAAGTAGAGCTCTGTCTACACTGCTAGCTGGAGGGCAGGGGGAAGCAGTCAGGAAACACGGTAGCCTATGGGGAGCAATCTCATTCCAATCTCCAGGAGGGGTATTGGACTAGAATTAGGGTTCATCTGTCCTGCCTTCAATATCTGGTCAAGGAGTATTCAGAACTAAAATGGATATTCAGAACAAAAGCACCTTCACTGATTACTCTTAGAAGAAAGGATATCTCTTAATTTATATTCCCCAGTTTAGCCAATCCCCTTCTAGCTATACAAAGGATTATCCCAGAGAGTGAATAGCTAGTAAACCCATTTATCTAAGCAAAATAACAAGCATTAGAATATGCTGGTCAATATACACATGTAAGCAAACTCTTCTGCTGAAAGATAACAACAGCTCAAATAATGAGTGAGGCAACAAGCTCATCTAGTTTTCTTTCAGCAGTCTCTAGAATCACATACCTTAGAGGGCAAGGACCATGTATGGAGCTAGCTCCCACATGTGTCCTCAGGTTGGAAGATTTCCATCTGCCATTCAAAGTCTATAGTTATAAAATGAGAAGACTGATCTAGATGAAAATGACTAGGTGATGCTTGTTGTTAGTAATAATACTAATAGTTAGCATTTACATAGTGCTTTTAAGGTTGAAAAGTGCATTACATATGTTGACTCATTTGATCCTCACAGCAACCCTTTAAGGTATTGTCCCCACTTTACAAAAGGCTTACCCAGGGCCCCATAGCTATTAAATATGTGAAGCTGTGTTTGAACTCATATCCTACTGATTACAAGCCTACTATGCCTCTCACCTCCCTGTCAATGACATCAGATTGAAAATCATAATTTCCGTAAGTACAGAGAGTGGGGAGAATTCTGTAGTGAAAGACCCAGAGGTTGGCTTTGGTCTTCCAAATGCCTTTAGCTAGTTTGAGTTCCCCAGTGTCTTTCACTTAGTTTGTCTTTCTTTTTCTGGGTTATGTTAAATGTTATAGAATGTTCCTGGTTTCTCATCCTTCTTATCCCTTGCCCATGTATACGTTTCAACCAATTTCTACCTATTCTGTATTCTAAACCTTGAGTAGCTTTCTTTTTTTTTTATTTTGGATAATGAGAATGACATAATTTGACAATCTAACCATTGCCAGAGTACTAATTGAAGACTAGGTTTCTATTCCTCTCCTCTCAGATTATATATGTGCTTTTAACCAAGAGACCTAATTGGCAATCTGGAGGCCTGAGATAAATTCCTCAAAAGCATTTTATACTTCACAAGATGAAAATAACAGAAAAAGTAATTAAGACAAATTTAACTGTATTAGAGGGGAGGTGCTAATGTCCTGATCCTGCAGTGTAGACAGAGCTCTACTCTGACTTGCAGTCCAGACTTCAAATCTTATCTATCTCATGACACCTGCAAGCTGCATTTGTATTTTAAAACTCCCACTCCCACAAATATAATCTTTTATATAGTTTGTTGTTGTTCAGTTGTTTTTGTGTCTGACTCTTTGTGACACTTTTTGGGGCTTTCTTGGCCATCTACATCTAGAATAATGGCATCCTTTGCAGGTTGGGCAGGAAGAAACCAGGACACATGCTGCTGCTTGGGAGACAGCTATTCCCAGAGAGAACATCATAGGACCAAGGTGGAGGGAAGATCCCCTGGAGTGCAGTTTTAGGAGTGAATGTGCTATCAAAATGTAAATGTCACAAACTTAAACATCATATAGTCTCTATAAATTATTTAAAATTTTTGTACCCTCAAAATTTCAGTGTCTTGCGCAAAGTTCTAGTTGCCCCATCTTGCGCCTGTGATTTTTTTGGGTGCTTTCCAGAGATAATTTTTAATTTGTTGTTTTATAATCCAAAGAACTGACTATAATGATGGGAATTTCAGGCCAGGAAGTAGAGGAAAAGTACCATAATAGGATGGAAAGGGATATGTTGGAGACAGACAGGTTTCTGTGAGGCTTCTGATTCCCCAACAAGTAGTATACTGATTGTGTGACCACATGGGTGGTACCAAGGTATAAATTATTTTGTTTGAAGTAGAACTAGTGGGTTGTTTTGAATTTTTTTTAACTTTTTTAATTTTTTAAAATTGATTTGTTTATTTACTTTTAGTTTACAAGATTCGGTTCCAGAATCCCTTGAGTTTCTAATTTTCTTCCCTCTTTCTTCCCCCCCACTCCCACCCATGGCAGCATGCAATCAAGTATAGGATCTGCAAATGCTTTTACATTGGACATTAGTCTGGTCATATATAAGGGTTGTAACCAATGGAGTGAAAAATGGGAAAAAAGAAACAAATCCAAACATGGAAAAGAGCGATAGCACGTCGATTGCTTCAGTCTCCATTTAAACTCTGTTCCTTCTAGATCTTTCTCTGAATGTAGGTATCTCCTTCCATCTTGAGACTTGTAGAGTTGTTATAACTGTCCGTTGCTGAGAAGAGCCCAGTTTATCAGGGTTGGTCATCACACATATGATGTATCTGTGATTGTGTACAAATTGTTCCTGGTTCTGCTCTTCTCACTTAGCATCAGTCCGTATAAGCCTCTCTAGGTAAATATGAAGTCCATCTCCTCCCCATTTCTTATAGCACAATAGTATTCCATTACATTCATACATCACAGCTTGTTTAGCCCTTCCCCAATTGATGGGCATCACCTTCATTTCCAGTTTTTTGCCACCATAAAGAAAGCTGCAATAAATATTTTTGTACATGTGGGTCTTCCTCCCACTTCTATGATCTCTTTGGGATACAACCCCAGAAATGGTATTACCGGGTAAAAGGGTATGTAATTATTTATAGAGCCCTTTGGGCATAGTTCCAGATTGCTCTCCAGAAAGGTTGTATCAGTTCACAGTTCCACCAATAATGCATTAGTGTTCCAATTTTTCCACATCCTCTCCAGCATTTGTCATTTTCCTGTCTTGTCATCTTAGCCAATCTGACTCGTGAGATGTGGTACTTCAAAGTTGTTTTGATTTGCATTTCTTGAATCAATAGTGATTTAGAGCATTTTTTTCATATGCTTATAGATATCTTTAATTTCAACCTCTGAAAATTGCCTGTTCATATCCTTTGACCATTTGTCAATTGGGGAATGACTTGTATTCTTATAGATTTTACTTAATTTCCTGTATATTTTAGAAATGATAGCTTTATCAGAGATACTAGTTAAAAATATTCTTTCCCAATTTCCCACTTCCCTCTTAATCTTGGTTACATTGGCTTTGTTTGTACAGAAACTTTTCAATTTAATGTAATCAAGGTAATCCATTATGCATTTTATAATGCTCTCCAACTCTTCTTTGGTCATAAAGTCTTCCCTACTCCATAAATCTGACATGTAAACTATTCCTTGCTTCCCTTGAATTTTCAATTAACATTGGTATCTTTCATCTTTATATCATTTTCATTTCTGAATCTATGCTTCTAAATCTATTCTTCTATTGTAAATCTATCTTTCCCTTTTTAGTAATCCATCTTATAACAAAGAATACAAAGAAAAAGGAGAAAAAAGCAATTTAGCAAAACTAACCCACACATCATTTGAGTTTGACAGTATATGCAGTGGAGAATGTGGTTTGACTTTCCTTGACATCAGGTATTTTTCAGCATAAAGTTAGAAAACTCTAAATTGCATTGAATGATCTGAGGCCTTGAATGTAAAAAAGGAGAATATTGTGGAAAGAGGGCTAAGAGCTGGAGTCTGGACAAAGGATTTAAGTTTCAGGCCAAACACTTAACAGTTGTGTGATTGTGGATACAACCACTTAATATAGCCTCAGTTACCTCACATATAAAATGAAAATAACAGTACTTATACTCTCTGCTTCTGAGTGTTCCAGTGTGGTATTAAAATCTTTTCCCATCCTCTTCTCAGACATTAGAGAGATGAGATGACATCCGATACTAATGCTGTAATCAAGACCTGGGTCTCTGTTCTAATTTTAGATTGACGCAATAGCTCCATCTAGAATCCTGGCAAGGTAGATTCTGGAACTCCTATTAGTCTAAGTGAATGGGACTTTACTTCTGAGGTTTTCCATGTCAGCCACTGCTTGTCTGATGGCCAAAGATTAAACCCATATTGTTCTGTGTGGTTCATTGTCAGGCAAAGTGAAACGTTTTGTTCCATGGATATGAAGAAAGAAGATCTTCCTACTCTGACCTTAAACTAAGATGCAAGAGATCTCCAGTCCCATAAGGTGTTATGGGAATCTGAAGATCTTCCTTATCCCTAGGCCCTTTGCTAAAGTGGCTACTGACTCTGAGAACCTTCCCTGATTTCAAAGTATACTGTGCCCCCTAATAGGCTGAATGTGGTCACGTGGAGCCTGTGGCGGAAGGCTTGTTCTTCAGGAATGCCCGCGCCTTGTAGCTTTGTGATTGGGCAGTGGGTCAAGAGGGCTGTGACGGTCTCCAATGCAGGAGAAGGCTATATATACGCCCTGATGTGAGGTTTTGCTTTGGGGCTCACTTTGAGAAGAGTTGTGTGACTTGGCCAGACGAGACTCTGGGAAGCAGTTGAGCCCCCTGGCTTTGAAACCCCAGATGTTGGTGCTTCCCTCTCTGGTAAGTGACTAGGTATGGATGTAATGGTCAGACAGTTGGAAGCCTGTCTGCTGATCTGTTCCTCTGTCTGCTTGTAATTTGTGTTTTGTATTCTGTTTGTATTCTCTGAAGTTCAGGGTGCTGACTTTTTCCCCTGAACTCAATAAATGATATATGTTTGATTGATTATAGTAAGATTGTTAACCCATTTTGAGTTGATTTCCTTTAGAAAAGCAGATCTAAGAATCTGTGCTAGTAGCCACCCAGGGTATGCTAGGGTGCTTGCTGATACATAAGGCTAAAATGGAATTAGGACTAACCCTAGGCCTAGTAGTTTTGTCTACAAAGATTCAATATTTCATTATCTTGAGGAAAATTAAAAATTATAAATAATACACTTTTATTATGCTTTAAGATTCCCAAAGCTCTCTGCTTTGTGCAGACTCGATGCTGCTGTGTGAGCTGCGGTGGGGGTCCATAGAGCTTCTAGGGCTGTGGTTCTCAACCTTCCTAATGCCGTGACCCTTTAATACAGTTCCTCATGTTTTGGTGACCCCCACCCATAAAAGTATTTTTGTTGCTACTTCATAACTATAATTTTGCTACTGTTATGAATTGTAATGTAAATATCTGATATGTAGGATGTATTTTCATTGTTATAAATTGAACATAACCCACAGGTTGAGAACCGCTGCTATAGAAAATGAATCACAGGTACAGTCTAGCCCAGTGGGTTGAATTGAATGACTCTTCGAGGCTTCCGGTCCTGTGATTCTGTAAAGTTCTATAAAATTAACAAGGTCACCGATAGCTTTGAAGTATCCTCTAGATCTAGAATCTTGGCCAGGTGGATGCTAGAACTGCAATTAGTCTGAGCAAAGGGACTTTGACCCTGGAGTTTTCTATGTCAGCCACTGTTTGTTTGATGCCCAAGGACTGAACTCCTTTTGTACCCATCTTCTCTTCACTCCTATTTCCATGTCCTTAGATCAGACTCTCATGACTTTTCAGCTGGACTATAATCATAGTCTTCTAATTGGGCTCATCACCTCTACATTCTTTCCTCTCCAATTCATCATCTTATAGTTGTCAAGGTAATTTTCCTAAAGCACAGTCTTACTCATGCCCTTGTTCCAGAACTTCATTGGTCTTCTATTGTCTTTAGGATAAAGTGAAACCTTCATAACTTCAAACCTACCCTTACTTCTCATACCACAACTCCCCATCCCAGTGCCTAGCAAAATGCCTTGTACATAATAGATTCTCAATAAATGCTTTTTTTTGTTGAATTGAACCCACACATTTTATATGTTCCAGGCAAATTGGATTCCATGAACTATTTGTGGAAACAAATAGCATTTCTTGTGTCTGTACAATTACACAAGCTCTCACTCACATCTGGAATCCTGTCCCTCCTTTCAGATACCTTTACATCTAACAGAACTCAGGTCAAGTATCATATTCTCTGTGAACTCATTCCTGATCTCTTTCAAATGCAAATGCTCTCTCCTTTATTCAGTTTTCCTATGCTTTATCTGGATATCAGTCTATTTGATGTAATTCCTCCCCCCAGTAGAAATTAAGGGAACTGTTACTTTTTATCTTTAAATCTCCTTGCCCAGCACATAGTAGGTGCTTAATAAATATTTATTGAGTTGAATGAATAGCTAGTTGTTCTATGATAATAACAAGTGGCATTTATATGCCACTTTAAAATTTACAAAGCATTTTAGCTAGATCCCAGTGAGTGCAAATAATGAATCTCAAAAAGTGGTCACATCTATTTGAATTTGTGCTATTTGAAGTTATAATTATATAAAGCATGGTAACTGGTTCCATTCTAATGAAAATATGCTGTGCAAATGCAAACAACACCAGCACTTCAGTGGATTTATTATTATCACTAATCAGGACTTGGCCATACCTTGTCTCATTTGGCTTTTCAACAAAATGGTGAGATTTGCATTAAAGGTAATATTATCATTACCATTTTATAGAAAAGAAAGCAGAGGCTCAGAGAGGTTAAATGACCTACCCAAGGTCACATAGTAAGGATTAGAGACAGATTTTTAACCTAAATGCAGCAAGCTATCCATTCTTTCATGCTGCCTTTCTCAGTGTGAGAGTTGTTCTACGATTCTTCAATCAATAAACATTTATTAAGCACTCTCTATGTGCCAAGTACTCTGGTAAGTACCAGGTGTACAGAGAAAAAAAAAAGAGTCCCTGTCCTCAAAGGGCTTACATTTAAAGGTAACCTTATAGGAGAAAACACCAGCAACTGTGGGACCAGGAGTAGTGCCCCAAAGAAATGCTGTTTGTCTTCCTGCTAAACCCAGGGAAAAATGTGAGGGTGACAATAGGTATACTATGTAACCTTAGGTAATTATCATTCCATTCTTAGCTCTGTAATTCAAAATTTCACTCATCATGCTTATTTGCAATGAGGGTATAATCATCTAGAATTAACAAGTCAAAATGATTCAAATTATTTGACTCTTCATCCAAAATCTGAGATAGGGAACTAGAATTTGGAGTCAGGAACACCTGTGATTAAAACTTGCTCCAGAAATTTATGATCCTCATGACTCTAGGTAAGTTAATTAAATTCTTGGAGCCCCAGTTGCTTATCTGTGAAATGAGGATAATAGTAGTACTTACCTAATAAGGCTGTTATGAGGATAAAATAAATAGGATAAATAAAGCATTTTGGAAACCTCAAAGTACCATACAAGTATGAGCTATTCTTATTCTCATTCTCATTCTCATCTTTCATATGACGAATCTAGACAAAAATTATCTTTTGACAAGTCCTTATTATATTATTGTTCTTTTTTTGGTTTTGTTTTGTTTTGTTTTGTTTTTTGGAGAGGGAGGGCAGGGCAATTGGGGTTAAGTGACTTGCCCAAGGTTGCATGGCTAGTGTTAAGTGTCTGAGGGCAGATTTGAACTCAGGGGCTCCTGAGTCCACAGCCAGTGCTCTATTCACTGTGCCACATAGCCGCCCCTATTATTGTTCTTTTAAGATTAATGTTTAGTAAACTTTTGTCCCAGTAGCCAAAATGATCTCTTTTTTGGAATTGAATAAAGAGTTGGAATGTGACCTCGTCTTTTGTATACTCACTTGAAAGTATTTCTGGGAAAATTCTTGTAGGAGATAAGATGAAGGGGATGATGTTTATTTCATCTGGTTCCCACATGGTTTTGATTTCTCTTGCTAGTTCTTTATATTTTAGGATCTTTTCATTTCATATAGTTAGTATTTAATATGGCAACATCTATTAAAAACATTGTTCTTAAATTTTTATGGGTCAATGCTAAGTCCTGGCAATTTGGGACAATGGTTCTGTTGGTGTTGATGCTCTACTTTTAGCACAGTTTGTTGGTGGAATTCTAAAAGATATTTTAGGGTTTGGATTTTTAGTATGGATATTTGCTATCTATTAGTTTATGAGGGAGGGAGCTTCTGATGTATATTTCTGGCTGCTTCATCATGTCTTTTTAGGAATTTGGTACACGCTAAATTTTTGCAACCTTTAGTGACAAGTTGCACAATTTCTATCATCTTCCTGCAAAATCTTCATCAGTTAATAAGTCCAAAGCCCTTAAACATGACCTTTCTATAATTTCTTGTTGCAATGATCTAATATTGTATGTCCAACACAATCCTTTACTTTTATCAACAGCTGCATGACTTCATTATTTGCTCTTTGTCAGCATATTGTTGGTTGAATGAATGTGGATGTTACACAGAGTCAACAAGAACAACAATTATAGTAGTAATTAAGGATACTGTCCCTAAAGCTCACAGTATGCCATGGATTTTAAAGTACTTCATAGTACTCATAAATTTAATCTTTTCCCTGATAGATTGCTCATAATCCCTATTCCCCAACTTCTCTTGTATACTTTGAGAGTGTTCTTTATTTGGTAATTAAAAGATCAGTTCCCATTCATTATTTTGTGCAAAGAAACTCCAGGAGAAATGGCCAAATTATGAGCACAGTATGATGACAATGAATGGCAACAAACACATGGCCCTGATTCACCTGTGAATGAAGTTCAAAAGGAAGTTAGAGCATTCCCAAGACCTGTACTAGATCCCTTTCCAGTAAGCTAGAGAAAACGGATTTGTTCAATGTGAATTTCTGTGAATTTCATGACATTGGCTGGTACTAGTCTGAGCACAGATGGTCAGAGAAACAAATCACATCCAATCAGTCACCAACATGAAGAATTTAATGGAAGGAAGAGAAATTGCTAAATTGAGAAGGATTTATTTTTTAATGCCAAATGAAGTATGGAAGCAAATTCACCAACTCAAAGACAAATTTATCAGCTTAACACATGCCATTTGTGTGGCTACATCCCACTTGACCATACTGAGGCTAAGAACTACACAGAAATGGTTGAACCTCTCCTCCCCCCCCCCTTTTTTTCTTTTAGATTCAAAACATGTGCTCAGTGCTCAAATGCTCCTTTGGGAACATGTAATAAATTGATTACTAACCACATATAAATAACAAAATAAACAAATGCAACAAAGAACATAGATAAACCCCATCTAATGTGACTATTTTAATCACTCAGGAGAAGCCAACAAAAGATGTTAAGGGAAAGCTGATTAAGTAACTAAGAAAAATTGTTAGAAAGGGTTTTATAGTTGCTGTGGTGTAGGCACTTTGGGATGGGAGGGTAGGTTCCTTTGAGGCATAACTGAACATCACAGGTGCAGGAAAAAAATCCCTTTTGTTGGCCATTGATGGCCAGTCTAAAGCCTGTAAAGCTCCCATGGCTATGAGTCTCTTTTATACTTTTGAACTGAGTGATGTATGTGATAGCTCTTGCTTATTTCTGTTAACAGCAAGCTCATTCTCCTGATGAGCCAAGGTAGAGATCTTAGAATTATCTTTAAATCTTTTCTTTTCCTGTAGATTCTACCTCTAATATGCCTTTTTATCTCCTTTATATTCCTTCAGTCCACCTCCTATTTCAGCCTCACATTTGGAATATTACAATAACTTCCTAACTGGTAATCCAGTATTCAGTCTCTTCTTGCAGTTTATCCTATCCAACACTGCCAGTTAATTCTTCCTAAAGTCTAATTCTGATCACATTCTGCTCCCTTAATAAGATCCAGACTCCTCAACTAGGCACTAGACTCAATTTAATTCAGTTCAAGAAACATCAACTGAGTCCCTTCTGCATGCAGACCACTGTGTTTGATACTGGGGGAGATATAAATTTAAGTCATTTGTTGTTTTGTCTTGTTCTTGAAGAGGACCAGTGATGCCAGGAGGGTGATTGCAAGTGAATTGGATTTAAGTGAGGCAGAGCAATGCAAAGTCATCAGCCTCACTCTCTCCTCCAGAGGCGTCTGAGTTCAGTGACAAGACATAGGTCAAGACAACCAGTGGGGAATCAAAGCTAAGGTCTTTGCCAGGTCTTAGTTTTTATGAGGCAACACCCATTCAGTGATTAAAGTCTAAGTAAGAATTGAGGCAAAAGGTGGCCTAGTTTGCCTTTGTAAAAGAATCAGTCTAGGAGAGGAAGATGCTCAGAGTTTCTGGCCAGAAGAGAAACAATTGCTATTTACACTCTTTCTGCTATTTCTTCCTTCTTCTTATAAAACTTATAGTCTAGAAAAAGGAGGGGGAGGAGCAAGCTTCACTTTATAATTATGTAATTCTGTCTCTTGGTCTATGCACCTCTCTGTCTCGGTCTCTTTCCTTACCCTCTACCCCCTAAATACAGACACAGACACATACAGACACACAGACACACACACACACACACACACACACATTCCACAAATACAAGATAATTGCATCAGGTTAGTACAAAACAAAGGGACACACATGGTTTGAGGGGTTTAGTCAATTATCAACAGGAGAGGTTTTGAGATTTGAGTTGAGCTTTAAAGGATGAATAGGAATTCAAAAGGGAAGGGAAGGTAGGATATTTTAACTATAAGGAACAACATGGACAAAGGTCCAGGAAATGTTGTAGAGACAGAGAATAGACCAGCTTGTGAGATAAGGCTGTAAAGATAAGTTGTAAAGGTAGAATAGTGTCAGATTGTGGAGGACTGTGAATGCTGGGCAAAGTCATTTGATCATCACTCAATAGGCAATTGGAAAACAATGAATAGCTTTGAACAGAAGAGTGATGAGGCCATATTTATGAGTAAGGAATATTAATCTAAAGGAAGAATTAGAGGATGACAGAGTTGCAGAAAGGCCTCTTAAGAAGCTATTGTAATAATCCAGATGGGTTGTAATCAGGGTTTATACTAAATAATGGCAATGAGAATAGAATTGAGAAGATAATAGCAAGTGATGGGACTAGAAAGGTAGACTAGATCTTGTGTTTTGTTGAATGAATACATGTGATTTAAATAATTTCTCATTCATAGTAATTTATCCGTTGCTTGGGTTTAGCTTAATACAAAAAATTGTCCATTGTGAATATTTTTGTTTTTTTAAAAAAAGTTGAACAATAGTCATTTGAACACTAATGATGTAGTAATAAATGCTGACATATATAACTATAATATTGGTGGCCCATTGTCAGAAAGACAAATTAAAGAGAAAAATAAATCATCTCTAGAATTTCCTGGTCCTGTCAGCATTCAAAATATGTTTTTAGAGTACTGCTACTAAGCTTGGCCTAATCTGATCTTACTTTCTTACCTGATCTTTCTTACAAAAAAGAGTACACAATATAGTTCTAAGTCTTTCCCTTTCCAAGCTCCCAACTAAGCCTCAAGCCTCCATATTAATGGTACATGATTAAGTCCCTATCTCTTTAAGATCTTTAATAAAGATCATATAGCACCAGTTTCCTTAATTCCCAAAGTTAGTATTTCAGGACTTCTAGACAACTCTAAATACTCTGAGCATAGGGAAAAAAGCCATCCCTATTCTTCATTAGGGTTATTTATTCTGCTTATCTCTTAATCATCTTCTTTTTAATTTCTTCCAAGACTTTGTTCCAACAGTCAAGTGATTCTCTCTCTCTCTCTCTCTCTCTCTCTCTCTCTCTCTCTCTCTCTCTCTCTCTCTTTCTCCCTCTCTGTCTCTACATTTTACATGAAAAAATATCTGAAACCTAGTAAGTACTTAAAGAATGATCTGTTTCTACATATGCCTATGCTGATATCTCTACCTACATTTCTATCTATATTTCTACATCTGCATGTCTTTCTGATTTTGTCTCCATCTCTGTCTCTGTCTCTTTCCTGATGTCTTCTTTCCCTTACTTCTTGCTGTTTTAATTCTATCCTTAACATTCTACTGAAATTTCACTCTCAAATGTCTCCAATGACCATCAGTTCATAAGTCTAAAATAATTTTCCAGAATTTACCACCTTCAACCTATTGAGTTGTATTGAGCACCTATTCCTGGGCTTTAGAGACACCATCTCCCTGTTCTTTTTCTTTTTTCACCACTCCTCTTTTTCCTTGTTCTTTCTGATTCATTAAGAGTCTTTCAGGATTCTAGGCTTGTCATTCTTTTCTACATCTAGATCTTGCTCTCTTTCCTCTCTTGACAACTCCCTTGGTTCCTATGACTTTACCTGCTATGTTTATATAGAAAACTTCCCAAATTTTCTCTCTCTCCTGTTCTGGTGTTTTTTCTGTGTTCTAGGCCTACATTTCCAAGTATCTAAAGGAAAACTCTACTTGGACATCCAACTAGTATCTCAGATTCAACATACCCCAATACAAACTTATTATTTTAAAGCAGATAGGAAGCAAGTGGCACAGAGGAAACAATACTTGATTTGGAGTCAGATGATCTGGGTTCAAATCTTGTTTCCTGCTACTTACTAGCTTTGTGTCCTTGGAAAAGCCACTTAATTTCTTGGAGCCTCAGTTTCTTCACCTGTAAAATGAAAGTTTTAGAGCAGATGACAGCTGAAATCCTTTTTATTTATGTTCCTCTGCACTCCTGGTTTTGACATTTCTATAATGGCATCACCATTTGCCCTATTGACCATACTGAAAGCCTTAAATATATATTCTTCTTTATGACTGATTTGTCATATGTAATCAGTTGTCAAGTCCTATTATTTCAATATCTATAACATCTCTCTGCTTCCTCTTCCAGCTCAATTGAACCACTGGCCATTTCTCTTATAGTCTTTTGCTTTCCCACTTTTCTGCCTTTCCTCTCACCCATGAGTGCCCAATCCTGGAATAATTTCCTCTTATATCTGGCTGATGAAATCCTATCCATTCTTCAAAGATCATCTCAGATGTCACTTTTTCTGTGAAACCCTCAAGTCAAAAGCAATCTTTTTCTTTTTTTTTGTCTTTTGGAGGGGGAAGACAGGGCAATTGGGGTTAGGTGATTTGCCCAAGGTCACCCAGCTAGTAAGTGTTAAGTGTCTGAGGCCAGATTTGAACTTAGGTCCTCCTGACTCCAAGGCTGGTGCTCTATTCATTGCACCACCTAGCTATCCCTTCAAAAGCAATCTTAATGACATGTGAACTTTCATGTTAAACCTGTTCATATGTTAATGGCGCTTATCACACCCCTTTATATTTTAGTTATATGCACATTTGTCTCATCTCCATACTAGAGTATACACATGGTGTAATGAAAAGAGTACTGGATTTGGAGTCAATGACCTGGCCTCAAACCCCAGCTTTGCTACATACTGCCTATGTGCCTTTAGAGGAGTAACTTAACCTCTCCAGGTCCAGTTTCCCTATCTGTAAAATGAGGGGAGTGGGTTAGATCATCTCTCCATAAGGTCTCTTCAACTCTCAATCTGTGATCTCATTTATAATTATTTCCGTTCCTCGATGGCTAACATAGTAATTAATACACAGTAGAACATGATTTAATGGAATGAATGGGATTTTTCCAATACAATGTCAAGGAATGCCCTTACTTGTTGGGATTGCTTCAGACAAACATGTTTTTCTTTTACGTTAACTCAAGGGAAGTCTGAAGCATGCTGAGAAGTTCCACAGGCATTTTCCAAGTTTACTGCTGATGTCAATGGCAAAACTATGGCTAGGAAATTGTGATGTTCATTTTTGAGTAATTCTTTGTCCTGTTGGATACAAATTAAGCATAGTTGCATTTTCCATGATTTTTCAAACGGGGAATAGAGATCTAAATTTTGCAGATTAAAAGACTTGAATGAATTTTATTATGTCTAAAAGCTTTCATCTTCAGGTATATAGAATAAAAATAATAATGATTTTTCCTCTTGAAGCTCTGAAGGTACTTACCATTGCCCTCTCAAGCATTATTTTCTATAAAGCTTCTCTTCCTTCATGTTCCATGGCTAGGATATCAACAAAATATTGATTCTAATAGATTGACAGTCAAAATGGTAGAAAATTAGTTCAATGATAGATAGTTCCAATGAAAAGCCCAGAATTAAAAAAAAGTGCTTCATTATTAAGATCCCTAAAATCAAGGACTATATTTTCCCTTTTTTTTTTGTATCATTAGCACTTAGCACAATTTCTAGCAATATACGTGTTTAATACATATTAGCCACATGCACTTCAGTCATTCCATCTTTTTGAGCTGAAATTTCATCTTTAAAATGAAAATCAATCTACAAGATTTACTAAGCATCTACTATGTTCCTGGCACTCTGCTAGCTAATGGGGGTAGAAATATAGAGAATGAAAAAAAATATCTTTGCTCTAAAGAAGCATAGATCCTTGAAGTCATCATTTGTATGACCTATATTCTAGGGTTGAACTGGAGATCTTCCCATGGACCCAAGCATGTGTTCTGGCTAAAAGAAAAAATGACTGCCAAATTTGACAAATCACCCAGAAACTCTAGAGAAGTGTCCCTAAGGGATTGGGGAGCTGGAGGAGTTCCTAGGTTATTAGTATTACATAAAACATGGTGCTGATTATGCCACTAGTGTCATAAGGGCTGGACCTATGCCTCTGGTATAAGCAACTATCAAAAGAGGAAAATGATGCAGGACTGTAATTTCTATGCACCTTCTAGTCTCAGAGAGTTGTATAGACCTTTGAGAGGTTAAGGGCTTGTCCACAGTGGGTCTTCTTAAGAGGCAGGACTTTAGTTCAGGGTTTTGAGGCCACTTTCTTGATTCCATTGAATCTACCCATTTCCTTCTCCTCCTCCTTCTCTTCTATCATCATCATCATCACCATCACCACCACCACCACCATAATCATTCTCTTCCTCCTCAAAATTGTCTTTTTAAATTCCATTAATAATTTCCTGAGCTATATGGGAGAATTCAGGAAGCCAGTTTGGCCACTTCAAGACATCTTCCCTCCTCCTGTCCAAATAGCATTTGCATGCTTAAGAGAACTAAAAGAGATCATCCTAGACATTTCAAGGAAAAGATGCATTTATACGTGGGTTCATAATCTTGGCAAGTGTCATAAAACCAAAGCGGAGCCCACTGTGAAAGCTGAACCACATAAAATATGAAAAGCAGGAGAAGGAAAAACAAGGATCAAATTTGAAATGTTTTCCATTAACACATTGTCTTTATTACACTCTAATTAGAGTCATACTAATGGGGCTTAGGTGGAATAAGCAAGAATGAAAGGTTTTAGAAGAGTATAAAAGTGTAAAAGTATAAAATATCACTTTGATGATGGAAATTTCTGAATAAGAAATTAGCTATAGTTGTTGGTAAGGAAATGTCATTACAGCAATGTGTAGTAATAAAATAACTATTTCAGTTTCTATATTCAGTGTCCTCTCTCCAGTTCTTTTTGATCTACCTTATATTATCTGAAATCCTATGCCTTCCTTCATGCTCCATCTCCCAATATATCACTGAAATTTTTGTACCCATTGAATTTCAGGATGTTCTTTTAGTAGCAGAATGAAAATAAAGACAGGATGAGGGACCACTACTCATTTCTCTCCTGGACTCTGAGATGCCAACTGAAACTAATATCTGGCTGCTGTCCAGGACAACAATTTTAATAAAGATAGGAGAAAAGAATCACATTTTCCCCTTATCAGATCAGGTCTCTTTTGCCTAGAAGAGTAGGAATGCATCTACCATCACACCCAAGGGCTAGGTTTGTCGGTCCAGGGTCTGGGATGTGTGGGTATCCTGTTTTTAGAATCAGTGATTCAAGATCTCTACCACAGGTAATCCAATATCAGCTCTATTGATATGGGCATTTCAAATCAGTAGTAGAAGAGGGACCCAAAATAAGGATGTTAACATATCAGTTCCTACAAAGAACACACATTTTTGCTATTAACCACAGGCAAAAACACAAAACAATCGTTTTCCCTAAGTCATGGATATTAATGATGATGAGATTGTGATAAACGAAGCTGCCTTCTAAAAATAAATGATTTTTGAGTTGTCTACTGACAATTTCAACAGCAAGGACACCTTAATTCATTTCTACAAATCAGTTAATCAAGCAGTTAACAATAATTTTTTGATACATACATATATATACATGTGTATTTGTGTAGGAATGTAGAAAATAGATGCAAGTTAGTTTTGGGGCAGGGGTATGGCAGTGGGAGGTGGGAGGCAGCAGGCAGCAGGAAAGGCTTCTGTCAAACATTCTTCACAATGTAAGTAGGAGTCAGCATTTTAGTGTCCTACATGTTACCTCACTCTAATTGAGTCTGTGAAAAGGCCTTAGCCTATAAGGGCCAGGGTCTCCCATTGCATCCTGGGTCATCTCCAGTCATCCTGATGAATGTCTGGTCACTGCACCCAGATGGCTCTGGAGGAGAAAGTGAGGCTTGTGACCTTGCACAGCTCTCCCTCACTCAAATCAAGTCAACTGCAAGTCATGTCTTCATTTCCCTGATGCCATGGTCCTCTTCGAAAATGAAGGACAAACACAACAACCTGTCTCACATGCACATGGGCTTTATGCTGTAGTGTAAAGAACACTGACCTTGGTATAAAGGTATAAAATCAAATCCTGATTCACTCACTTCTAGCTATGTAAGCTTGTGCCAATCATTTAAATTTTCTGAGCCTCTATTTCATCAGCTGTAAAATGGGGATATTATGTTACCTACCTCACAGGCCTGTTGTGGGGAAATTGCTTTGTAAATCTCAAAGTGCTGTAGCCATCCATGGAAGCTCTAATATTTTGAAAACAACCTGAGACAAGAGTAAGTAAAGTTTTAACAGTTGCATATCCATTGAAATAATTTGGCTCAGAAAATGCTGATTATAGACCTGCTGATTATAGGCTTCTCAATTTTTAATAAATATTGCAGGAAAGATGCCTATTCTAAAAAAATCGGTAGCTCTCTTGAAAATAGAAATTTTAAAATAATCTGAAGGCTACACTGTTTTTCACATGATTAAAGGCACCAATTACACATATTTCTTAGGTTTCCCTCATTATATTCAAAGGTTCTTTAGAAGAGAGAAAGAACAAGCTTGTCTCTTTAACCCCCAAAATAGAACATAGTACCAAGGTGAGTGGCTATATTTGAAACAGCTACAATACACCATCCTAGCAATGAAAGTTAAAAAAACCTGTCTCAAAGGCAAAGATCATTAGAGTGAGTGAGTGGTTTGTATTATGCTTATAGGACAGACCCAGGCAGTGAAAGTGAACAAAAGGGAAAAGGATCTGAACAAAAAAATATGCTTTCTCTCCACTGCAGTCATTATGTCCAGTGAATGTCCTCTGTTGACTTTAGCTGTCTTGGATACTCCTGAGCAAAGTGAGGGCAGGCAGTACCCAAGGCCACATGCTTCACACATCTTATTTAGTCAACCAAGAAGATACAAGAAATTAATAATTTGTGGCTGACATCATAAGGGGTAGATGAACATTTTGGATAAAAGAAGTTGTCCCAAACTGGAGCTAGGCTAAGATATATGCATACATATAGACAAATATACACAGATATATATATATATGTATATATATATGTATATATATGTATGTATGTATATATGTAACTATGTATACACATGAACACATATGTATGTGAACATAATATACATGTATGTATTTATAGATGCACATATACAAAATATATTTTCACCATGCACACATATACATATAAATATTCACATACATATAGGCATGTATATAATACATACCTCTATTTTGCGCATGCAAGTACGGAAAATGTATGTATAACTACATATACATATACATGTATGTATAATGCATGTGTATATGCATATATACATATATAACCTACCTATATACATATATTCATATAGCTATATTCACATGTACATATAAATACATTTTTACTCTAAAACCTTCTCTCTCTACCTGTATATCTTCCATTGAACTTCCTCACATAATTTTTAAGACAAACTCTGATTTCTACAAATACTTGGGATAGCTTCAAGGAGGCTACAGAGAAGCTTCTAAGGAGTTCAAAGCTGTTTGAAAAAGCAAAAAAAAAGCTACTCTGGAATGTTTTCAGGCTATGTGATGTGCTTTTAAAAGTCATTTTATGTATGCATGCATGTATGTTGTATTCATGTTGTATGTATGTATGTATATACAAGTCATCTCCTTTCTGTGATCTGTTTTTTTTCCTATAAATTTCACAATAAATTTCAGTTTTTAGAATCACTAGGCCTTTTCTTATGTCCTCTAAATCAACAAGTCCATCTACAAACCTGTATTAAATGATTGCCATATGCCAAGAATACAGAGAGAAGTCAGATAGCCCTAACCTTAAGGAGAATACATTCACCTTGCGGTCCATGTGTTTGCAGCTGGGGATGTTCAGAATACACGTCAGATCCATACTGAGTGACTTCAGGGCATGGAGCAGTAGCAGTAGGAGAAATAAAGAAAAGTACTTTGAAAGCAGTCTTGAGAGGAGCTGGAGGTTCCAAGAAGCAGAGGGTGGGACTTAGAATCATTCTAGGTGGGAAGGAATGCCTGAGCATGGGCACAGAGATTGGAGATGATGGAATGCCACATATTAGTGATAATAAGTAGACTAGTTTGGCTGGAGTATGGAGTGCATTTAGGAAAGCAATGCATAAAAAAGCCTGAAAAGGGAGCTTGGAGGATAGTTATCAAATAGAACAACTTGTATTTTATCCTATAGGCATTTGAGATCAGAGAATTACTTATCAAGAGCTCAAAGACCATCTAGATCAGGGATCTTAACATTCTCTATGTTGTGGACACCTTTAGCATTTTGGTGAAGCCTATGGACCCCTTCTCAGAATTGAAAACTTAAAAAATAAAATCCGTAAGATTACAAAGGAAACCAAAGACTGTTTATTAAAGTATAGTCACCAGAATCTGTTGTAACACTTCTTCATCGACCCCAGGTTAGAAACCTATTGTTTAGTGTAATAGTCTAGTTCATTTGACAGACCAGGAAAGTGAGGGCAAATGATTTATCAAGATCACATAGATAGTAACCATCAGAGCTGCTGGAACTCCTTGAACAGGGAAGTGACATGGGAAATAGGCTGGAGAGGGGAGAGACTGGAGGCGGGAGACCAATTAGAAGACTACTATAATATGCCTGGTGAGGGTTGGTAAAAGTCTGAGCTTAACTGGTGTCCATGTGAACAGAGAGAGAAGGGGACAGATACAAGAAATGTTGAGAAGGCAGATGCCACACAACTTAGTGATTGAATATGGTGGATGAGGGTGAAGAGTCAAAGAATCAAGGTGGTGACCATGGGTGACTGGAAAAACTGTTCTGACCTTAACAGAAATAGAGAAGTTGAGGGGGGGGTGGTCTGAATATTCCAACTTGCTTAAAAGCAGGTGAACTTCTGAGAGGGACTTGAGGGCTGGAATGTTTGCAGAGAAATCCTGGCTTTGGGGTTGCAGGGTTTGGGGCTCAGTCAGCATTTTTTTTTAGGATAAAACGGCAGGAGGGAGCTTGATGAGAAAGTCTGCTCTCCTCAGTGTTCCAGCAGCCAAAGCATCAGATCTTTTATTTTGAAACCTTTCCTTTCCACTTGCAAATCTTTCATTGAACCTATTCATATAATTTTAAAGGTAAATTCCAATTTCTACAAATATTGGGAATACCGAAGTTTCTGACAAGATTCAAGGTAAAAAAAAAAAAGGTGCTCTGGGATGTTTTTAGGCTACCTAGAGTCCTGCTCTCTCTGAGCTTTGATCACTACTCATCAAATCCACTTTCATGCTAATGTACCAAGATCCCATCAGCAAGTGGCTCAGGCTCTGCTGAGTGGATGAGGCCGGAAAAGTGGTCTGCCCTAAAATGGAGAAAGCTTTGATTTCTATAAAAATACCTTGGTGGTTCTCACCAGTAATGGGAAAGGAAATGAAGGGAAAGTGTGTGGCATTTTAATGGGTCTCAGTAAAACAGTTGCTGTGTTGTTGTTGTTGTTTTTTTCTTTTGGAGGAAAAAAATTCACCTGAATTGATTTTAGTGAACCTGGAAAACTGCAGAAACCTTGATAAACCTATTCATCCAATCAAGTTAATTGTAATGAGTTCAGTTGAGGTAATGACATCCATTTTATGAAGTGATAGCTCATGTCCTTCATAGGGCTAGGATGAGAAAGAAATATGGGCAAGGATAATTCACAAAACACCTGGGAAACTCTAAACCATCAATCTCAGAGTTTCTGAAACTAGAAATTAAGACTTTTTATGATGTGTTATATATATACATATGTATATATATATATACATTATTTATACATAAATATGATGAATATATATTATACCTGGGAAATGTTTCTATGTGGGTATCATATCTCATACACACATATATGTACACAAAATATGCACTACAATATTTATATATAGATATGCACATGTGTTTTGTACATATTTTGGAATATAAATATATATGTACATATGTACATATTTGGTACATAACTATATAAAGATGCAATAAACACACATATATATATGTAAATATAGATATAGACATAGATAGGTAGGCATGGACATATGTGTTATGTGCATGTTTGTGTATATATAATACCAGCCAGATAATATTGATAGCTACCATTTATATAGAACTTCAATGTTTGCAATCTGAGTTACATATATTAATGTGGTTGATACTCACAACAACCCTGTGAGGAAGGTGTTAATATTTTCCCAATTTTACAGATAAGGAAAGTGAAATATTGAAATGTTAAGTGACCTTTATCCAGGGTCACACAGCTGGTAAGTTTCTGAGTCATGATTTAGATTTAAGTCTTCCAGGCTCCAAGTCCTGTATTCTGTCTATTGTACCACTTAGCTGACTCAATATGTATGTGGTAGCTGTGATTTGGAGGATGGAGTCAACCACAGAATCAGAAAGACCTGGGTTCAAGTTCTGACTCTGAAACATAAAAGAAGCTCCCAGAAACAATGAAATCCCAAGGTCAGTCAAAAATACTTGTAGTCAATTTTATTACTTTTTCAGTGTTGTATTATGAGAACAGCCTGCTCCTTGGACTGCCAAGTCCAATTCTGTATTATGGAGGAAGACTTTTCTCAACAGTTTTCAGCTGGATCAAAACAATGCATCATCAAGTGATATGGAAAATGGAATTAAAAAAAATATTCAAAAGATGTTATTATGGCATGGAAAGTTATGAGAATAAATACTCAGTTTCAGGTGATATTTCTTCTGATAAAAACAGGTTGGAGACCTATGACAGGATTTTAATATAACTGCTGCCCTTCGAAAGAACTACCTTGAGATTTAATTTTTGATAATTGGCCAAATGTTTTTGAAAGGGAAGTTTTGTTGTAGCGTCTGAGATCTCTCTTATCAGCAAGTTTGATATAAAAACCATTCTAATTTTGTTCTACTGTTAGGAAAAATCTCCAGGCTGAGTTGAGGAGGGAATGTGTTAGATCCTGTAGAAGGTATGTGCTGATGTAAGAAGTATGAAAAATAATGACTCAGTCACATTCCTAAGTGACCATTTCTTTCAGCTGAATCATGGGAAGATAATATGGCAGTTCAGCAAATGCTCTCTGAAGGATTAGGACAACTGAATTTTCACCAATTCCGTAATTAAGTATAGAAGTCATATAAATATATATTTTTTCATTTATACTATCATCTGATGATAAAGTATTGAAAACCTCTACAGAGCTGCCTCAGTATAAATGGCATGGGAAGGAGCCAGGAAATTGGCTTTAGAGTTAAGGAACCTGGATGTGAATCCTAGTTCCACTTATTATCTACATGACTTTGGGCAAGTTGCTCAATCTTTCTTGGTCTCAGTTTCCTCAATTGTAAAATTTGAGGGGCAAGGGGTTGGACTATATAAAATCTAAGGATTTTTTCAGCTTTAAATCCTGAGGTCCCATGAATCGTTGAATTGAAAAGTTGGACAGCACTATTTACTGCAACCACTTTTATTTTAGGTTGGGAGAGGTGACTTACCCAAAGTCACATACTACTAATTAGAAAGCTAGAATTTGAATTCAGATCTTCTTTTCCCACAATCTGTACTTTTCCCATTATATTTCCTCTCTCCCTCCCCACTAGTCCAGTACAGATCTTCAGAATTTCCTTAAAACCAGAAATACACACACACACACACACACACACACACACATTATTTATATATATATATATATATATATATATATATATATATATATATATATATGAGTATAGCTGGCTCATGTGACTAACAAGATGTAGGACTAGACATTTTCTCTGATCCTCGCAGTCTCTTAAATCTCTCCAAAAAAACCCGAATTATGCACAGGAGATAAATTAATTGTAGCTATTTTCACAGACTAAGTTACCAAGAACCCTAAGGAAGACACAACCTAGTGAATTAGCTCAAAAGAAGGTTAATCTCTAATTCATAACACACTTACTCTATACTACTGCCTACCTCCACTATGGTAACAAGATACAACAAAATTTTGCCTCCACCTTACCCTGTCGGGAGATGGTAGGTATATATTGTTCCGCCTGGAGTGAAAGAAGGAACTGGGGAAGAATGGGTGTGAAAGTTCCAATAAGGCTAAAGGAAAAGGGAATGCTAGGGCCAATTTTGTCTCCTCAGAAATTACTTGAAATGGAAACTGAAGCCATGAAATGTAAATTCTCAAGCATAGGAGTATGGTGAGATAGCGTTTAGGTTCAGCCCTTAGAAGATTCAACACTGAAGAGGAAGGAGTAAGAAAGTGAATATTATGGGAATATGAAGAGGAGGAAAGTTATTCTCGTAACTTTCCATGCCATAATAATTTCTTTTGAATATTTTTTTAAAATTCCATTTTCCATATCACTTGATGATGCATTGTTTTGATGCAGCTGAAAGCTGTTGAGAAAATTCTTCTTCCATAATACAAAATTGGGGGTAAGAATGAAATTTCCAAAGATCTTGAGAGCAAGAAAGCTCAGCGAAAAAACCTTGAGCACATGTAGAGAAACTGATTTGGAAGATATTACTAGCAGAAGGGAAAATAGTCTTGGGAATATCTAAATTATTCCAACCTCTCTGAATGAATATTGCCAAACAAAAGAAAGGGAACCAATTTTTGCACATCCCCTCCAACATCTGTCATTTTCCTTTTTTTGTCATATTAGCTAATCTGATAGGTGTGTGACGGTAGCTCAGAATTATTTTCATTTACATTTCTCTAACAGTTATTTAGAGCACTTTAATATGACTATAGATAGCTTTGATTACTTCATCTGAAAACTGCCAAATATGTTCTCTAGGTAAAAAAAAACAACCCTTATTTTAAATACAATATGTTTAGAGACAACTAAACATTCTTAACATTATCTAGGTCACTCACCTAGATAATATAACAACTAAAAATATCTGAAAATTGCAATGCAAGAAATAATACAAGAAAATTGCATAGAACTTCTGAACACAGAGAACCAAATATTAATAGAAAAAAGATCGACAGATTGCCTCCAGAAAACAAAGATGCAATAAACCCTTTTGCTGCAAACTCTAAGATGCATAGTGATTAGATTAAACAATCCAACATGAAAAACAACAAATTCTGCAAGTGACCAGGAAAAAGACCTTTGAATATAAAGGAAGGGAAATTTGAATAGCAGAAGACAATTCTATAGCCACCAATAACTTCAGAAGGGAATGCAATAATGTGACTCAATGGGTAAAGAAGTTTAAGCTGTGGCCAAAAGTGACATACTTTGCAAACCTGAGAGCAATCATCAATGTTAAAAAGATGGACATTCAATAAAAGATAGGAATTTTAGACAGTTCCTCCAAAAAATACACGAGCAGATTATTTGCTTTCAAATACCTTAGACAACAGAAACACAAGAAAGATAAAAAAAAAAATCAGTAACTGAGGAAGGCAAAGATAAGAAAATAAATTACTCCAGAAAAAAAAAAGAACTAAAAAGAGAAAGACATTTATGGCTATTCAAATGCACACAACAAAAGCAAAGTACCAGCCCTGGAGTCAGAAGGACCTGAGTTCAAATCTAGCCTCAGACACTTAACACTTAGCCATGTGACCTTGGGCAAGTCACTTAACCCTCACTGCCCTGCCTTCCCTCCTCCAAAAAAAAAAAAAAAGAAATACTATCAGAGGGACTAAATTGAAAGAAGAACTTAAAAACAAGTGATATTGGAGGAATGATCTAAACATTATGGACTAAACTTCACAGCATTCTATCTACAGGTAAATCAATGTTTATTTTACTTTTTGGAAATAAATCGAACAATAAGAAGGCTGTAGAGTAAAAGGACTACTACAGTGCTCATCAAATTGCTAGTTCTTTAGTTCTCCCCTTTTAGAATCTGAGATATTAGCAATTTTCAAGATAAAAAGACAAACTATCTCAAAATTGGAAGTGAACAACAATCAACTTGTATTGTCAACAGTACCTCATTATTCATACATTACTGAAAGACCTTAAGGGAGGGCAAAGCCATTTATTGCATTACAAATTAGCTCATCCCATTTTGGGATAGCTATAATAGGTAGGTCATTTTTCCTTATGTTTAATCTAAATTTGCCTCTTTGCAATTTCCACTCATTACTACTAATTCTACTCTCTGCAACTATGTATAACAAGTCCAGACTGTCATTTTAGTCCTTTAAGCCAATTATTGTGTCTTCACTCTGCTTTCTCTTCCCTAGGTTAAATATCCCCATTTCCTTTAGTAGATTTTCATATGACATGAATTCAAAGGCTATGTAGCTTGCCAAAGTCCTTTCTAAAATGTGATGCCCAGATCTTATTTCAATTCACTAGATGTGATCTGATCAGAAAAGCACAATAGTAGGATTATCAGCTCCTGAGTCAGAACAATAAAGGTTTAGAAGGATTAACCCAAAACTGTTCCCACAGATGGAAGAACAACTCAAAGTATGTACCTGACTAATGATAGGTCAGTAGTACCATCTTCATTGCTAAAATGTTGTATATGAGTAACATTATTACGGAGCACATATTGTGCAATGGAAACCCTACTATAATCCAAATGCTGATGCACATGACTGGAATCCACAGGATAGGGTTTCTGCAGTTGAATTCAAGGTAGTTGCTGTTGCATACCCACATAGTTACTGGGCACCCCAATCAGAGACTCTGCCATCATTGGAAGATGATGTTATAGAGACTCAGAGGCTATATAACTGCTTCCCAAGTGCCACTAGGGACAAAGTAAAAGTTGATGTCCCTCTGCAGCAGTATTTCTGAAGTACTCATCCAGAGAAAATATTAACTGCCCTACAAAACTTTTATTGCCAAAGGTTCTTAAAACCTATAAGCTTGAACAAATGGACAGTTTCTTCTCTTCTTCCTCCCACATGCCCAGCTCCTGCTCTTTCTTAAAGCATAAGAGCCATCCTTCTGAGGCTATCAGCATAGGTAATTCATCATAATAACTGATGTTTGCATGGTGTTTTCAAGTTTGCAAAGCACTCTACATACATTATTTCATTTGAGTCTCTCAAAAAAAATGAGGTAGATACCATGAGTATTATGAGGGTTGTCAGTCAGATAAGCTTCTGTGCCAGGAACTAAGGACACAAACATAGCTTTTATCCTTGGGCACTTATATTCCTAGCAGAGTATAGAATTTGCTCAAATACATAAATTCTGGAAATACACAAAATAGGTAGATGCCCAATGGGGTTGGGGTAGGTGACTAACACCTAGAAAAATCAAGAAAGACATTTTGAAAGAGGTGGTGCTTGAGTGGAATCTTCATGAAAACAAGGAATTCCAAGAAGTGGAGTTGAGAAGGGAAATCACTCTGAGCAAGAGAGGCAGGAGCTGGAATACCCAATGTGGGGAATTTAGAAAGTAAGCTAGTTTGTCCAGAGCAGGGGTGAGGAATCTAGGATTTGTTCTGTGAAGTTTAGTCAAAGGACTGCACTTGAGGACCAAGAGGGCTACAAGCAGCCTCAAGGCCCCAGGTTCCCCACTCCTGGCCTAGAATATAGAATGTATAAGGATCTTTAAGTAGCTTCCATTTCATCCTAAAGGATGTGTGTTTCTATTTCAGAGGAGTTTCTATTTCATCCTAAAAGTCATGGGAAAGTATTGGAGGGTCTTGAGAAGAGAAGTTACATAAAGAATCAAACCTAGGCTCTAGAGGCATGACGCCAGCAGTTGTGTGGAGGCTAGATTGGAAAGAATTAAGTAGAAGAGAGAGAAGAGGTTTGAGACAGTGACCATCAGGTGATTGCTGCAGTACTCTAGGTGAGAGGTGATGAGAAGATTGAACTAGGATGGTTGTGGAATGAATAAGAAGGGAATAATATGGTTGTGGAATGAATAAGATGAAAGAGATGTGGAGTGGATGGAATTGATATGGTTTGGTGACTTGATGGGGAGGAGGAGAGTGAAGAGTTAAACTAGTGTATTGAACAATATGGTTATAATTAAAAACACTTAAATAGGTTAGAAAAATGAGTTAGAATAAATATGAAAAGTGTAATTATAATTTAATAGTAACAAACACAAGGTCCTGAAAGTACTTTTAAAAATTAATGGCATAAGAAAGATTGGACAAAATGTAACACACTTATATGTTGTTTTATTTTTTTTTTGGCAAGAGTGGTGGAGCACAAACAAAGGAGGAGGCTTTAGTGAACTACAAGCATTCTTGGAGATATTGCAGGTTTGGTTCCACAACAAAGTGATTATCACAATAAAATGAGTCATGAATTTTGGGGTGCCCTAGTATATATATAAAAGTTATGTTTATACTACATTGTAGTCTATTAAGTGTGCCATAGAATTATGTTTAAAAACAGCAATGTATATACATTAATTTTAAAAAAATACTTTATTGCTAAATGATGCTAGGCATCACCTGAGCCTTCAGTGAGTTATAATATTTTTGCTGGTGGAGGGTCTTGCATAGATGTTGATGGCTAATGACTGATCAAGGGTGGTGGTTGCTGAAGGTTGGAATGGCTATGGCAATTTCTTAAAATAACAATAAAGTTTGCCACATCGATTGGCTTTTCCTTTCACAAAAGATTTCTCTGTAGCATGTGATGCTGTTTGATAGCATTTTATTCACAGTAGCACAATTGTGCACAATAGCAAAATTGGAGTCAATCATCTCAAACTTTACCACTGCTTTATCAACTAAGTTTATGTAATATTTCTCAACATTGTTGTGTCTCATGGAATAGTAAGATCCAATGAAAGGCAGAGAGATGGGGAATGGATGGTTGGTGGGGCAGTCAGGATACACACATTAATTGATTAAATTTGCTGTATTATATGGGCATAACTTGTGGTGCCACCAATTACAGTAGTAACATCAAAGATCACTGATTACAGAATACCATTATAGATACAATAATTAAGTTTGAAATATTACCAGAATTACCAAATGTGACCCAGAGACATGATGTGAGCACATGCTGTTGGAAAAATGGTGCTAATAGATACGCTGTCAATAGATTTGCTTGACATGGTTGTCACAAACCTTCAACCAAAATATATTAAAATATATGCATATATATATACATGTGTGTGCACCTATATGTATGTATATGTACACACACACATACATATATATATACATATAATCTGTGAAGTGAAATAAAGTGGAGCACAATAAAGTGAAGCATGTCTGTACTTAAAATGTTAAAAGCTTGCATAAGATGACTTCTAAACTCCTTCCCACCTCTAAGAGTCTAAATTATCTTATGATTCCCCCAGTATCAAGGCTCTGTCTGCCTTACAACATAGTCAGGTGGCTTGCTTTGTATGCTCCATTTCAATAGCACTCAATTTCACTGTCCATATTTTATGTAACAATATGTTTTATATGCAATTGATTTCACTTGTCCTCAGGCTTTAAACAAAACAACTTCTTATGAAATGTAGGAAAGTGGCCTAGAAGTTCTAGTTCTAGTTATGACAATATCTAGACCTTTAGGCAAGTCATTTTACCACTTCCACTTTTGTTTCCTCATCTGTTAGAAAGAGAAAGAGAGAGAAAGAGAGAGAGAGAGACAGAGTTTGAAATGATCCCTAAGTTCCTCTCCCATGATAAGCTTTTTTTTTTTATAATTCAATGATTCTCTCTCACCAAGAAGTAACATTAAGAAACTTCAGTCTACTAGGGCATACTGAAATATAGTACATATAAAAAAATATGGCAAATGTGTGATTTGCAGCAACAGTGCACATAAACATTTGTTATATATGCACTAAGCAAAGGATATGTTGTAGGGACTAGGTAATATACTAATAGTTTCCTTTTGAAGCTCTTCTATTTCATTTTTCTTCATTTGTTTGTCTCTTTTAGTTGTTCTAGGACCGTTATCCTACAGGGGTTGGTAAACTATGACCAAACGGCCAAATCTGGACGACTCTGCTTTTGTACAGCCCTCAAGCTAAGAAACATTTGAATTCGCTGTATAAATGTCAGTTATTATTGTTCACTGGTTAAAATGGGACACTTGTTGAAGATTTGATTTCTCTATAATCACTCCACAACAAAAATTCTTTCTGATGCTTCTTCCTAAAATGGGGTGATCCTGAATTCTGGGAAAATGTCATGTTCTACAAGCTCAAAAGTTTCAAGTATGGATTAAGCAAATATTTTTATTGAAGACCAGCCTCGTTAGATGTGGAGAGCTTTATTACCAAAAGATTGGATAGCAAATGATGAAATCCAGTGGAGTTTATTGAATGGATATGTGTATTTGAGACATAGTCTGCCTGGCACTTTAGAGGAATGGATGATAGATTGGAAGGGGCAGGAAGATCAACCAATTAGGTTGTTAGAATAGTCCAGGCATAAATAGATGAGGGCTTGCTCCAGATGGGTAGCACTCTCAGAGGAGAGAATGGGGTATATACAAGAGATATTGTAAAGGTGGAGTTGGTAGACTTCGGTAACAGGTTGGCTATGTGGTATGAGAGGAAGGGATGAGTCAAGAATAATTCCTAGGCATGGAGTTTGATGATTGACAGGATGATGGTACCTTTGATAGAATGATTATTGATTGTAAATTATAGATAGAAATTATTGATTATAGACATACCAGGTGTTGCATAATTGCGTTACATATCTGATTGAAAGTCACATTTTGGGCAGTAGATATTTTTCATCCAGTTAGTTTTTCATATGTTGATAGCTAAGTCAAATATTGTTGAGTGCCTACAGTTTTTTTTTCCCTAGGAGGTTTTACTTGGTCTAAGGCTTACAGCAATCAGAACCATATTATTCATTAACAGGAGTATTTGGAGAACCTAAGTTCAAAAGAAGAAAAGGAGAGGGTTTTGGAGGAAAGATGATGAGTTCAATTGTGAACTTGTTGAGTTCATCTTCAGTTTCATACCTTTCCTTCAGATGTCATTGACATAATGTCTCAATTTCTTCCCAATAACATTGACCTCCAGAATAGATTTCCTCTATGCTTTTCCATCTTACTTCTCTTAAGTGCCATTTCTCTCTCTCTTCTACAAATACAGCAGGGTCTTTGATGTTAAGAGTTCAGGTGTGTTGGCATATCTGTCCTTGGTGGTGACAAATAATTGTAAAATCTTTGTCAATCTTGTCAGTCAGTCAATAAACATTTATTAAGTGCCTACTATGTGTAAGGCTTTGTACTAAGCATTAGTATATACATACAGAAAAGCAAGACAGTCCCTGCCTTCAAGGAGTTTGAAATCTAATGGAGGAAAGACTATATACAAACAAAAGAAGCAAAAAAGTGTATAGGTAGAATGAATAAGGGGGAAGGATGATGTTGAAGAACTAGAGTGCAGGGGAGTGGGAAACGAAGAAATGACTGTCCTGAGTGACTTTCTTAAATTGAGATTCTGGGAGGAGCTCTTTGCCCTCCATTTGGAGAAGTGCCAAGCTCAGAGAGCACCAAGAAGATATGAGTACAAATGCTGGCATGATCTTGCAGGATGATGAGGAATTTCAATATTTTGTCCAAGTTGTCCTCCTTCCAGTTTGATCCTTAAATATCCTCAGTACAATTTTGTTCAGTTGAATTTCTCACTAAGCTTTCTTTAAACTAGTTTCATCTTCCTTTCTTTCTCTCTATTTTGTGAGGCAATTCTACTGACAATCTTCTATGATCCTTTCTAAGATCTAGAAACAAGTTTATATTTTAAACCTGCGTTGTCCTTGACTGCCATGTCCTTTCCACTTGTCCTGTAAGTCAAACGTTTTTGGTTTTTAAAGTGCTCTCTAGTCCCTTTTAGCTTCTTAGATATGAACATTGATTTATAATGGTTAAATTTCTACCTGAAATTATTCCAGTCTCTGAATGGAGCCTTTCTTCTTTCTATTTATACTCCATTTTTCATCATCAATAACCTGTTTGAATAGATCAGAACAAACTTATTTTAATTGCACACCATGCTTTTTTTCTAATTTCTTATTCTTTCTTCTACTCAGATAATAATTTTAATTTGTACTCTTACAAGTAATTGTACAAACAAGAATCTTTGTAGACAGACAAGTGATTAAGGAATCAATCTTGCATCAATAATAAATTGTTTCTTGTCTATTAAAATAGAACCAAATTCATTTTTAGGTAGCCAAATGGTGCAATGGATAGACCTCTGGCCTTGGAGGCACGAAGAGCTGAGTTCAAATATGGCCTCAGGCACTAGCTGTGTTTTTTCTGAGCAAGTCAATTTACCTTTTTGTTTCTCAATTTCCTTATCTATAAAGAGGGGAAAATGATAACCACTATCTCCTACAGCTTTTGTGAGGGTAAAAAAATCAATAATTATAAATAGCTTTGAAATGCAGTGCTATATAAATATAATAATTATTATTAACAATAGAATTTTACTGTAATGTTATTTAATGTGTACCATGCCCGGTACTCATTAATTCTTTTATGTAAGTAGATTCTTGTGCTCTATAGTCATGAAAATTCTATATAGACATGAAGGCATTAGAATCTCTCATTTCTTATTCCTCATTCACACACATATACACATAAACATATATATATATATACACACATATATGTGTATTATATACTATGTATACATACATATACAGAATCTATGTAATACACATTATATATACATATATATATATTTGTGATCTTCACCTATTTCTACCTTTTATATTGAAGTCACTGAACATTGAAGCATATTTTTATTTAATATGAATGGGCTCACCACATTCTTTGAAAAATTTCTCTACCTCTTTATCCTCCATAACAGTGGTTAGTGCATAAGGCACAAGTATTTTCATAGTGGTCTTTTCACAAATACTGGGTGTCTCCAAAGTCTTAGTGAAGGTGTAAGTTTTTAATACCAGAAAATTGCATTAAGATTTTGGGGACACCCATTATAAGCACCAAAATAAAAAATGACCAAATGGCTCATGAAATGCTGTTTATTTTAACCTTTGAATATCATTAAAATCAAATATGTTCTTTCATTTAACTGTACACTTCTTCTTTCTTCTGTTTTCACTCATAGTGAGAATGTCAAAATTGATAACAATTGATTTCTTTCAGAAGTATGTGCACGTGTTCACTAAACAAAGGTCATGTATTTAGATTTTCAATAGCTCAATGAAAGTTTATAGAAGTCTAAAAAAACTGTGATTCTTAGCATTCTATTTTTCCCCTTTCCACTTTTTTTT
>CM053580.1:368009248-368039179 GCA_028627135.1 Pseudochirops cupreus
TTCCCCCCCCCCCCCCCAAAAAAAAGAATTCTCTGGTCTGTTTGTGCTTCCTTGGCTTGCTCATATTAGGAGCCAATTACTTGAATTTTGAGCTCTTTGCCATGGTAGAACTCTGCTTACAGAATGGAGAGAGCTATGTCCCAAATTGTTGGGGTTTTAGAACCTGCCAGAGCTATTACACGTGTGTCCTCTGTATAGTCCCCACCTGCCCTGGCTAACTGGTCACACACCCTGGGCCCACCATCCAAGACCACAATCTAGATCTAAGCAGGTCAAAAGCAAGAGCAATTGCCCTCTGAATGGTTGCTTGATTCCTCTACAATCTGCAGCCCAGGAGCTCCAGAAGCAGCCCCATGGCAGTGGCTGCAGCCACTGTGCCTCCACAGCTTCTTGTTCATTGGGTAGCAGCCAGACTGCACTCTTCTATCTCCCTCTGGACCAACAAAGTTCCCCACTTACCTTTTACTTTGTCTTTGGCATTTATGGATTGAGAAGTCTGGAAACTGCTACAGCTGCTGCTAATTTACTTTTGTGAAGGCTGCTCCAGCTGTAGCTACTGTGTTCTGCTCCTAGCACACTGTACTGGATCCTTCCTGTAGGCCTGCCAGGCTTCCTTCAATGGGAGATTTGTTTTTCTCCGTCACTTTGTGGGTTCTATAGCTCTAAAGTTTGTTTAGAGTCATTTTTTTACATGTATTGGGGGAGGTGGAAGCAGGAGCAGTGCGGAAGTGCTGTTTGTACTCCACCATCTTGGCTCCGCCCCCATGGATGCTAAATTTAATGGTATAGATAGAAATTCAACCATATGCTCTCATCCTGTGCAATATTTGCTCACATTTTCCCATAAATCTTCCACAGAGAACCTAGAAAGACCCTTTCACGGGGGTCACAGGGATCGCCTAAGGCCATCAGAAAACACATATTTCTGATGATCTTAGTAACTGAGACACCCCTCCTCTATCCATCTCCAGGCAGGTCTGCCCACATGCAGATACGCCCACATAAGAGCATTTGAGAACCACTGCTCTGCATGGTTTTTTTGTTGTTTTTGTTTGTTTGTTTTTACCACTTCTTATTGTCTTTGCAGCTAGACCATCCACTGCTGTACCTTACTTATAGCACCAACTTACTGAATTATTTAATCACACATTTCCTAGATATCACTTCAGAAACATCTTATGTGCAAGCCATTATTGGTAGTATATGGAAACCTATTGTCACCTGGCTTGCATCTCTTAGTTGCCCTAGGGTTCACTGACAATTAGTTGTCACTGACAATTTTCATTTTTTTAAAGAAGATAAAAGGAACAGAATTGATCATCTGATGTGTTCCCTTTATCTACAAGTGTTAGTCTTGTGCATCATCTTATGACATACACACACTCAGGGATACATAACTCATATTGAAGAATGTAAAGGCAATTTTTACATCTCACCTGGGGTAGACCCAGGCATTCATGGAACATGTATCCTTGTGGCTATCCCTGAATAACAGTGAGAATAAGGAAATCTACAAGTGTGTAAACTGCTACTTCAAGGCTAGATGGCATAGTGATATTCAATATCACTATTGAATATATAAAGAGGACATGATAAGTTCATTTATTATGAAAAAGCCCAGGAATATCTATAAGGTCTATAAACTAGACTCATACAATCTCAAAATGCAGGTGGCTTGACCTAAGTTTCCTTATTGGTAAATCATGGATAATAGTATTTGTATTACCTCAAAGACAAGATTGTGAAAATCAAATGATATTACACTTGTAAAGCCTTTTGTAATCTATAAAATGCTATGAAGATGTTATAGAAATCATTAAGAGAAATTTAATTGTTCAGGTGGTATATTAGTCATGATTTTTATCTCTCAGTTACATTTTAACCTGAAAAAATGAATCACATGGTTTCATATTTAATATTGCATTTAGGCAATAATAAAGGAGATTCTCAATATGCTGCCCCACCTATTCACATCTTTTATTATTGCCTAAATGAAATACTGCCCACTGGGAGTTGAGTTTTCTGTAAGGAATTACTCTGGATCAGTATTACTAGAATAAAAGCCATACCTATTAAAAAATAGGTTCTTCTCATATTTTGAACCACAAAAATATTTCACATAAAAATACTTTGCTGGGGTGACTAGGTAGCACAGTGAATAGAGCACCAGCCCTGGAGTCAGAAGGACCTGAGTTCAAATCCAGCCTCAGACACTTGACACACTTGCTAGCTGTGTGGCCTTGGGCAAGTCACTTAACCCCAATTGCTCTGCACTCCCCCTTCCAAAAAGCATTAAAAAAAATAAATAATAAAAATACTTTGCCAATATTAAGCTAACACTGTTGCTGGATAATAATAAATTAGTGAGGTCAATGATCAGTGGGACCCTGGGTCACTTCTAGTGGGCCTTGGGAGACTTGGCTCAGCAATGAATAACTTAAACTGTTGGGATGATGCAGTAATCCTCAGACCTTTTAGGGCAGGAAAGGAAGGGAGATGCATTAAAGGATTGGTCATTGGGCTGGGAACAAACTCCCTGTCAGTTGATTTCAAAGGGAGAGGCTCTCGTGGTCTTCCTCTCTTTGTATTCTGTAGCATTCTATTTGTGCCCTTATAATACAGAGGGAATGTAAACAGTAATTGTTTCTGTTATGGCCAAAAACTCTGAAGGTCTTCCCCTCTGAGATTGATTTTTTTTAACTAGGAAAAGAGGCCATTCTTTACCTTATTTCTTACCTAGCCTAAATCACTGAATGGGTGTGGCCTCAGTCTGAGACCTGGGAAAGACCATGACTTAAAAAGACCAAAGTCTTCCACTGCATCCAGGCCATCTTCAGGTATGCTGATCTAGATCTTGCCACTGGGCCCATATGATTCCAGGGGAGAATTTGCATAGCCCTTCCATTGCTTAAATCTAATTCGCTTGCAAGTCATGGTATTACCTCCCTGGTATCATGATCTTCAAGAATGTAAGACAAACAACAATAGTCTGTCCATGCCAGCTAGCTGCCTCTGAGTCTCTGACGTTATGATCTCATGTACGTAACTCTAAGGACTTCACCCTTCTAAGAGTTCTTTTTCAGCAGGCTTAAAATGAAAACACATGACTTCCCAGAGAAAGGGAAAAAGTTTTTATCACTCAACTTAAATTCCCAGAACTCCTGCATGAACAGATAACACAGACATCACTGGTGTCACTCAAAGGTAACAGGATATGCTTTTCAACACTAAACCAATCATAATCAAGCGACATGGAATCATCACATAAAGCTATGTCAGTGTTTCCATGGGAAGGGTTATCCTTCCATCATCTTGCAGTTAGGAACAAGGATGCCAAGCAATAGTGACACCCAATGAAAGCTTGCTCTCTCTGTGACTATGGAAATATTGGAATAATGGAGGCCAGCTCATAAAGCATATGGATGACACTTTGCTGTTTGTATCAATACCCAGACCATTACAGGATCTCTTAAATTAAATCTATAATCATTTCAGAATAATTTGGCCAGAAGAAAAACCAAGTGGATGAAGAATGCATGTTTTCTATATTATGATGTAATGTTAAATGGACAGCTGGTCCACACACACACACACACACACACACACACACACACACACACTCTTAATGTATATATATTTATATATATATATATATATACACACACATACACACACACATACACACGCATACATATGTGTGGGTATGTGTATATAGACATACATCTATACATATATATCAGGCAAATATTATAGATGGTCAATAAGCTAGATGCAGAATTAATTAAGGTAAAGAACATAGATAACATTGTACTTGGGAATTTTTGCACCATTTTTCAATGACCCCAAACTTCTCCCTAAGCTAAAAATCTATCTTTTAGCCCCAATATTTTTCTCCTGATTCTTATGCCATCTCTCTATCTATCCATCTATCTACATATAGGTACATACATACAAACATACATAGATACATATATTCTCTATAGAATTGTATATGAAAAACCACTGAGGAATCAAAATTTCAGAACAATGAAAATATGGTAGAAGTAAATAAATTGCATATCAAAAATAATCAATCATGAGTTTCAAAATGGCTCATAAAAACATAGTTTCATATATGGAAACCTGGAATGAATCTCAAAGAATAACTAGTATGACTTCTTTATTTTACCAACAATGAAAATGAGGACCTTAGGGGTCCTTGCCCATAAGCATACAGTAATAAGCCTCTAAAGTGGGTTTTGAACACAGATCCTCTGACTCCAGAGTTCATGCTATCTCTATTGGGTGGTGCTACAGAAATACATAATTAGAAGAGAAAGATCTTGAGTCTTCCAGCAAGTTAGAGGGAGACCATAATCCATGTGTTGCATTGGTGCCCAGATAATATCAAGAATCTTAGAGAAAAATTCTCAGCATGTTGGGCAGACCTCATGTGAAAGATTTATGGAAGGACATGGACAAGAATTGCAGTATAAGAAGACTCAGATGGGTTTTGACTTCTACCTTGCAGGGAGGACACATCATGTTTGAATTCTGTTATATATCTTTTCTAGCAGTGTGACCACAAACATGTTATTTTATCTCTTTGTGCCTCAATTTATCTGTAAAAGAAATGAAGGGAAAGGTTGTACCTGACGACCTCTAAAGTCTCTTTCAGGTCTAACTCAATGATCCTATGATCAATAAGATCACATATTGATGAAGCATAAATTTCACATCCATAAACTTTCATGGATTTCTTTCTTCTTCATGAGATGTTGGTTTAAAAGCATGATGAAAGAGTGGAAATCCTTATATCTCATAGTAAAGGTTAAAATCCATGTCCTCCAAGCAAAATTGTTAGAGCAGGGAGGACAGTACTTGGGAATTTTGCAGGGAGGGTAATTACAGACTTACCAGTAGGATAGTTGAATGGCACAATTTTATCTTCATTCTTTACAGACAGCCATATCTCATTGCTTAGCAGTAGCCTCATCAATGTAGGCACCCTCCACTAAAGATGCAAGCCACAATCCTTTCACACCTTCTGGTCCTGACCAATGCATATCTATGATTTCCCTTAAATATTCTGGAGAAGTTCCACTACATATTCTGATCAATCAGTTAATCAATAAGCATTTATTAAACATTAACTATTGGCCATTCTAGATTCTCAGTCACAATGACAAAAAAAATTACACAGGTGCTGTCTTCAAAGAGCTTATATTTTATAAGGAGAGTGAACATGCACACATATGCAAAACAGATACAAAATAGATACTAGGTAATCTTAAGGGAGGAAGGCAATAAGCACGGGGAACTAGGGGTGGAATCAGGACAGGCTTCCCAGAGTAAGTGGCATTAAGATTCGATTTTTAAGGAAATAAATAATTCTAACAGATGGAGGTAAAGAGAAAGTCCATTCTAAACATGAGGTAAACCCTGTGCAAAGAAATGGGAAATGGAATGTCATGTCAGGAACAGTGAGAAGACCAGGCTGACTGAACTGGTGTGTGTGTGTGTGTGTGTGTGTGTGTGTGTGTGTGTGTGTGTGTGTGTGTGTGTGTGAATGACAGTAATATGAAGCAAATAGAATTCAGTATTTGATCTAAATATGATAGGGTATCACTGGAGTTTATTGTACAAGGACTGACATATATACTTTAAGAATATCACTTTGCCACCTGCATGTTCTATGGATTGGAGGCAGGGAGATCAAATAGGAGGCTATTGCTGATAAGTACAAATTCTAAAGCTGTTGAAAACTTTTTGGAATGCAAACACAATGTCAGGATAATGAAAATCAAGGTCAACCCTCTTTAGCCTATGGGGCTCCTAGAGCAAGGGTCTGTACACTTTTTAATATCATGGGTCCCTTCGGCAAGCTGGTGAAACTGATCACAAAAAGAACCAGGAACATAAATTGATACAAAAGAATTACAATTTTGCTTTGAAATAAAATGTTCATCCTATTATTAGCATCTGTATTTTTTTTTACTTACAGATTTTTACTTACAGATTTACTTACAGATTTTAAAAAATATGCACTGTGTCAATCAGTAATTCAAGATATCCTTAAGTTCTAGTTCTTATAGGACTATGAATCCTTTCCAAGAATAATGTTTTAAATACATATAATAAAATATATGGGGTCACAAAGGAAACCAATTATGTTGAAATAAAGATATTTTCCCCATCTAAGTTCACCAACCTCACCCTGAAATCTTTCTAAGGACTCAAGCAAGGTGCTTCTATCCTAGAGTTTTATATGTCTCTGTTCTTCCAATTTTAACAGTTTCACTAGTCATGCTAAAAATTAACTTTTTGGTTTTTTGTTTTGTTTTTAAAATGTTCAAGCCATACAGTTAGTCTGTACTTTTGTACATCTATGCTTTTAAACACTCAGATGAGAACTCCAAATTTATGTTCAAAGAATATTTTTCCTTCAGATTTTTACAAAAAGTGCTTTTGCAGTCTTTTAAATACTAGCCTTTCATGAGGAAGAGTGCTTTCCAAGAGGAGAGCCATCAGGTTTTCTTGGTTTTTTTTATTTTTATTAATTACAATGCTTTTAGAGTTTGGTGTCAACAGAATAGAAATGTCTGATTGATTACTATGGGGCAAATATAAGCTCTACTGATGACTGCTGCTTGTGTATGTGTATGTTCAGTTTACTATGAAGACCCCTAGGGACTGAGGGGAGGGTCCCCTCTTGAATTTTAGCAGTCCCAAAAGAATGAGTAGAAAAAGTCTTTGGCAGAGAGTGAGCAGTAGAGGGCAGCACCATCATAGCCACCCACTGGTCTAGGAGCCTGTGGTGTGCTGAAGTCGGTGGTGACACTGCTGTCAAGGTTTCCAATATGGACTGGCAGTGACCTTGAAGAGCTTGTTAAAGAGGAAGGGGGCCAATTGCTGCAAACAAGACCACAGGCACTATTGATTGAATCCTTGTTATTAAAATGATTTGTTTGCTGGAGCTGAATGTTTGCTAGTGCCTAGCAACTGCCTGTCCAGGAGGGAATATTTTCCAGGTTTGGGGGAAAGGGGAGTGTATGGAACATATCAACTCCAAGAAGGTACTAACCAAGGCCAATACCATTAGAGATACCACTGAAATAAGACTGCAAAAGGAAATTCTCCATAGAAAAACAGATAGGTGAATTAACCAATAACTTCAGTATCAATTAATTCCCCCAATTAAATACCACACAAATAGGTAATTTTAGCAAGACTGTGTCTTTGATAGCACATTCCTTCTGGAGACTTCTTCAGGATTTGGACATGCATATTCTGGAGGCAGGGGGATAGGTAGTATCTGTGCTCAGCTTCAGAACTAAGTGGAAAATGGGAAGGGGTGTCAAATAGAGTGCATGAAAAGGCAAACATTTGCTTCTTAGTTGTACAGGTAATTTGTCACAAATATTTCCCTAACTTTCTATCCTTATCTCAGAATTCATCTCGCTACATCCTTTATAATCTATTCAAATTGGATCCTCTGTGCCCCATACATATTCCCTTCTGGCCTTTTCTTACATTTCTGCTTATACCTCTCTCTTCTTATTGAATTCCTATCCATCATTTAAAGCTAAACTGAAATTTACTAAGCCCTTGTCAGTACTGACCCCTTCATCCCCACATAACATCATTTATACATTTCATATACTTATCAATTTTTATATCATAATCATTGCTGTAGTTATATATATATATATGTATATGTATATATACATATATAACATACTAAAAGTTCCATGAGAGCAAGGATTTTACATTTCTGTATTCTCTTCAGTGCTTAGCATGACATCCTACAAATAATAAATTCATTATAAATGTTTGTAGGATAAAATTAAAGTGGCTAGACACAGAGAAAATTAAATGGCAAGTTTGTACAATGAGTGTAGGCCTATCTATACTGCCATTCTGAAGAAGGTAGGGATGGAAAATACCCAAAGATCTATGGGAATAATTGTTTAATATCCAAATTGGCTTTGTATTACAAATTTACTATTGTACCTTGTTTAATAATAGATAACATGTTATGGTAAAAGAAATGATGGACTTGTAGTTAGCATTCCTGCCTTCATATCCTGACTCCAATACTTCCTAGCTATATGGCCAATGGTAAATCATTTAACATTTATGTATCTCAGTTTTCTCATCTGTAAAATATGGATAAAAATACTTGCAATCTCTATCTCACAAGTTTTTTGTCAGTAAAGTGCTCTATTAACTTTACAATGTTGTATCACTGTGAATTATTATCACAATTGATATGTCCCATTGCTAAATATAGGACTTCCCTCAAAGTGAACCTGTCATCAATAAGGCTGGTCGAGGAAAGTAGTGAAAATGTTAGCAATGCCATATGTCCATGTGATGTTTTGCTGTTGTAACCACTATAGCAACTTTTGGTCATATTGATTCATCTCTCCCCTCTCCCTACCTCAGAAGCTCAAGAGGATCTAATAAACATTTAATCTTGAGAGAATATAATCCTGCGATGGGAAAGTGATTGTTTCCCTAATTTAGGACAAGGAATAGAAACTTATTTTCTATTGACTCTTGAGTGTGGGGACCTGCATAATGAGCCTCCCTGGGCATTTAAACCCAAATTAAAAGAAACAAGGAGACAGTCTAAGGAGACATTATCCAGTGATGTAGCTTTCTAAACTGCAAGACAATATTTACTACTTAGGACCCCCCCAGAATTTTACATCATACCAAGGATAGAAAACTAACAAAAGAGATGCCAGAGATTACAAATGCTCTCCTGACCATGCCACAGTGACAGAACTAGAACTGTGTCAATGGCAAAGCCCAACCTGAGAAGAAAGGCAAATGGGAAGCAACTAAGGAGGATAAATGGTACATATGAAAGATTCAGAAAAGCATGAAAAGTTTTATTTGGGGGAGGTTATGAACTGATGCAAAAATAAGCAGAATCATGAAAACAACATACCTAATTCCTATAATGATGTAAATGGAAAGATGGACCATGAAAAAAGCAACCCAAAACTAAACAAACAAAACAAAACAAACATCAGGCTTCAATGTCATGTAACCACAATGACCAAGTTTGGCCCAGAGAAAATATGAAAAAAAATGCATCTCCTTTCCTTTTTTGCAGAAGTGGAGGACTGTGGGTTTGGAACACTGTATACACTGCCAGACCTAGTTATTTTGCTTAGTTTTGCTAACTCAGGGCATGCTTCAGGAAGCAGGGGAGAGGGAAAGGGATATACTTGAAAATGAAAGTGGTATAAAGACAAAAGATATCAGTAATTTTAAAAAGTTCATGTTCAATATAAACATGGGAATTCATATTCTCCCACTCATTATACGGTCCCCTGCTGTACTTCCTAGTGGATTACCTTTGACATACACTAAGATGTGGGTGTAATGCTATCTGGGAGCAAGGGATGAGTGAGAGATGAGGAAACTCTGATAGTCTTCCTCTTTCAGAAACTCAGTGGCTCTGACAGTAGATTGAAATTTGAAGAACATCATATAGAATGTAGAAGGATCAGATTTAATTGTTCTTGGACCCAGAAGGAAGAAATAAGAGCAGTGGATGGGAGTTGCCAAGAAGCAGATTTCAGCTTGATATAAGGAAAAACTCCCCAACAATTTAGAGCTGGTTAAAAGTGGAGTGGGCTTGCCTTTGGAGGAAGTGAATTACCCAACTCCAGAGGTCTGGGCTGAGACTGGACAATCATTTGTATGAGGTATTTTGAAGGGAATTGTTGCTCAGGTGCAAATTGGACTATATAGTCTCTGATATTCTACTTCGAGTTTTGAAAGAAAGAGATTCAGCTCTATTGTTGAAAATTCATCAAAGACAAAGCTGTGTGGGGGTGGGAAGGACAGGAAAATAGGACCCTTTGTAATCATAATGTGGGGAAAAATGTTTGGCTTAATAACAGGTTACAAAATAGATTTCTTAATCCAAAAGATAAATCTCAAGAATAGGGGCAAAGTGGTATATCCAACAAGGTAACAAATGAGGCAATATTTATTTACATTGTAAAAGCTTGCACAGCTCGAGCAAATGAACTGTAACATTAACCTGTCTTGGCTACAATTAGTCACATTTATAATTTGACAAACCCGAAACCTTTTTATCAGCTTCAGAACTTCCAGTGACTCGAATCAAGAAGGAAAGATAACACAGGATAATAAAACCATTGCTTTATAGCTGTAAAGATTCTACAATCATGGAGCTAGAAGTGGAAATAACCTTGGGATTTATCTACTCCAAACTCTTCATTTTACAGATGAGCAGTTGAGGCCCAGGCAGGTTAAGGGTCTTGATTGAAATCATAGAAGTAATGGAGAATCAGAAATTGAACTCAGGTCCTTTTTTACAAGATAAGGTACTGAAGTCTAAGGAAATTAAATGCCTTTTCCAAGGTCACAGAAATAATAAATGATAGAGTTAAAATTTGAAACCATGTCCTCTAATTGAGAGCTAGATCTCTTTCTACTTTTCCAAGCTGCCTTTCAAATAACATAGCATTCTCTGACCTTACCAACCAACTAGATATGTGTTTCTTTGACTACATGTGACCTAGAATAAACATGTAGGCACACAATAGCCTACTGAGCAAAAAGAAGCTTCATATAATTTACTGTTTCCCTGCCTACACCATTCCACATGCATATACATGGTATCATCCCAGGAGGAGCCCTAAGGAGAAAATATACCTCCTGTCTTTTTCCTCTTTCCTGAGAGAAGCGATTAAACTGCTTGCAATAGAGGAGTGTGCTATTTGCTCCTATCCTAAATTTTCCTGATGATTCACTTAGAATATGGCTATCTATCTAGAAACAGCTAAAATTAACAGAAACAATTTAGAAAACCCACTGAGCTAAAGTTGCAAAGTGCAGGCTAAAAGAAGGGAGGAAGACTGAGCGACTCAGGGGAATCTTAATGGAATTTTAAACCTTTCGTCTTCATACAGCCTTCAATTTATGTACAAAGCATGTCTTTGAGTTCCTCAAAGTGCTTTGTGGACAACTCATTAATTCTCACTATAGAAGGTAGTTAGCAGGTGCTGTGTCATTATCCAGCCTTTAAAATAGTAGAACAAGACAACAGGATGAGTAAGCACTTTGTATATATTCAAAATGGTGCATTAGTGTAGAGGCAGAAAAACTGAAAGCTAAAATGCTACTACTTGATTTTTAGCAAGTTGAAGTGTAGACTCTAAAGAATACTGTAGGTGAGTCAAATGAGGCTATGACTGGGCCATTCAACATGCAATGAGAAATTGAGTCTTGGTTTAGGTCAGCCAGAGAGATCTGGGGAAAGTTGTAATAGGTCCCCTGGCACTAAAATATTCTTGGGAGGTCCTGAGGAATGACTGAGATAGACTGACAGGGCAAGCCTTCAAAGGACAGCTAGTTCACATGTTTAGGCCCATTGGGAGTGCTTAATGGCCTTGACTTCATCATCCATTTCCTTATGCTAAAAAGGAAAAGTGACAGCTAAGGAAGCATTCTTCAAATTCTCTCTTCATTCAATACTATATTTTTATTGTGGAAGCATCTTCTGGAGATCTAAAGTCAGGAGCCCTAAAATTACATCTGAGTACTATGTCAAACAAGATTATGTATGTGAAATAATTTTGTAATGTACAATAAAACACTATAAAAATTAACCTATTTATGAGAGGGGAAATAGGTTTCTGGCTTACTGAAACCATATACACATAACACACACATACAGATCATGTAATCACAGATACCAAGGTAGTATATTATGGATAAAAACAGATAAAATTACAGAAAATAAAGGGATTGATAACAAAGATGACAAGCTATTAATGTAACAAGATGTTAACACTCTGCTTCTCCCTCATAAAGTTTGAATTTCTCCCTGACGTATTTTGAGGGCAAGTCATCCAAAACTGGATTTTAAAAATGGCCATGGCTCTGATCCCTTTTTAAAAAGCTAGCTTGCTAAGCTCCATTGTCAGTTCAAGCCAGGAGTCAGTGTGACCTTTTGTTTATACCAAGGGGAAAGACTCCTTCACTCACTGTTGGTCATGGCAGAAGAGTGACTCAGTAGAAAATGTTTTATCCAGCAGTTTGAAAGTTTGAAAGTTTGTTTGTGAAACAGTTAAGACACATCTAGAAGAGATTAAAGATGTAAATTCTCTGTAGAAACACAGACATAAGATGGAACAACACTCAAGACAGGAAGCAGCTTCAAGCAACAGGACCTCTTCCAGCAAAGAAAAGGGCCAATGATGGGCTGAAGAGAGAAAAAACTAGCCCTGATAGTCAGGAATCACACTGCAGAGACTCTAGGAGCCTAGTTGAGTTTCTGTCAAAGTAGCAACGCTCTGCCCAGGAGAAAGTAGCATTTGGGATATCAAAGGAGAGAAAGGAGTAGAAGCCCTAGAGTATGAGAAATATGAGTTGTCTTGGCCACATATATATTCTGTGTCTGTGCTTCACAACCATTGCAGTCTAAGTTTATTCTCATCCTTCCCATAGATACAATCAGTATTTATTTTTATTATGCTGTCTTGGTAATTGTTCTTGTTTTGATTTAACTCCATCTACTGACTGACTGTTAAGGGGAAGTTTTCCAGTGGGGGCTTGTAAGATACAATTGGGGAGTGCAGATCCAAAAAGCACTTTAGAATCCAGAAGAGTAATTACTTCCTGTATACCTTCTTCTGCTGAACTGAGGAGGTATTCCCAAAAAGGGTGATGTGTACTATCATTTTTATTACCACTTTTACTGTGTATTGGGCCCATCTGAGATATTTCATGAATTCATCAGATTTCTTTGATGGTTAAAGACTGTTTCAGGAAATTCACATGATTTCTTTCATTAAACACAAAAGAAATGTTTATAGAATATTTTTATGAATTTTTTTCTTTTCTACCAAAATGAAGAAATGGGGACCTCTATACACAGTGTAATACTAAGTAAACAATCTCAAATTCAATGTAAAAGAGATTTTTAGAGGCACTAATGGATAGAAGAAAAATCTAAAATCTTGGGGTACAGTGTCTCCAATAACAAGTTCAGGTCTAAAATAATCATCATAAGTCTGGATAGTCCAGGCCTAAAAGCAAATATCAAGAAAAGAATAAAGGGTTCCTGAGCCACTATACATGTTGATTCCAAGTTTATCACAATACTTTTAGCTTAGCTCTTTATATGTTCCTGGTAAAACAATAAATCTGCTGGTGCAGTGGAACAACAGACAGACAGGCAGGGGAAACTCCCTATAAGGGAGATTTCAGGAGATAAATTAAATGAAGGCATATTTATAGGCTATCATCTTGGGCACACCTGCATTTCCTTATCATTAGCACAGCATTCACAAAGACCATTCTAGAATCTGACTTTGAAAAGTTATACATACATATATACATACACATACACACATAAATACATACATGCACATATATATCAATCACATATATAATCATCTACACCTACTCGCATCTGGAGAGTATTTTATTTGGAGGGGTTTCTAATGGAAATGAGTTAGTGGTGCCCAAATATAACTCTTCAAAATTAAAACCCAGAAGGTTCTCTTCTGAGAACTAGGTTCCTGATAAGGAAATATAGGTAAACCCAAGTTGACATGTTCAAATTTGTCTTCAAGCGATTTCTTTTCTGAATTCTCCACTGAAGGAAGGATTTCTCTGCCTCTCTTTCCTTGATTGAGACTTGACCTAATTTAGCAACACCATCGCCAGATTTTCCCTCCTAGTTTGTCTTCTAAAGCCATTCTACTAGGATGAAGATCTGATATAGCGATTGGAATAGAGTAAAGCTTTTTTTAAAAATTGTTTTGAAGTGATGAAGATTAGAATCTTTAAGGAAGCCACACTTGTGAGGGTCTGGAAATGCTTCTGACAATTGTCCATCCAAGGCATGGACCACATGTGTCCATCTTCATTTGTCATTGAGAAATTAGGGAAGAAGGGTTGATTCTAAAGGAATTACCCCATGTTTGAGGTAAGAGATGGTGCATGGCTCTCTAAAGATCGATAAAACCTAGATATGTCTGAATATTTGTGAGAATAACCTCAATATAAAATTAGGCTAATGACTGATCATTTCAATCACATTGTCAGAGACTCAATTAGACCCATCCTGATTTAAAAAAAAATTTCTGACAATATGGGTCATCATAACAGTTCATGGTTGTTCTACAGCAAAACTATTCTAGTATCCCTCCAGATATAAAAATATGATAACAACTTTCCAAAAACTACTGTAATACAGCCTTAGTTTGCCAAAGCATAGGAATTTAGCCCACTCTTTGGACCATTATGCCAATCCATTATGAGTCTCAATGAAGTGGAGAATGAGAAACTATTCACTAGTTAGTGAACACTCAAAGAATCTAAGCTGAAAAGATAGGATGCTAGGTAAATAGTGTAAGGACAGTACACATTTATTAGGCACTCACCCTGTGAAAGGCACTGTGCTAGGTGTTAGAGACACAAAGACAAAATAAAAATAGGCTTTGGCTTCAAGGAACTTATATTCTGTCTGAGGGAAAAGAAGGAAACAAGATATAAGGTAATTTGAAAAAGGAGATAGCATTAACAATCCAGGGTCCAGGGAAATTTGTGCAGGAGAAGTGACACCTGAGCTAAAGCTAGAAGGAAGATAAGGCTTTGAGAGAGTAACTGAGCGGTATAAGGACTGAGTGTTTTCAAGGCCTGGGTCATGGTTTATGCAAATTTATGTAAGCAGGAAATGGAATGTTGGCTTCCAGGAATAGGTAGTAATGGTTTGTCCAAAATGTTGTTGATTGTCCTTCATTCCAAGAAGACTATGGCATCAGGGAGGTGATGCCATGACATTCAAGTCAATTGGATTTAAGTGAGGGGCGAGTGGAAAGACAATCAATAGAGGAAAGATTAAAGGGTAATTTCAAAAAATCTGGAAAGCATGGAAATCTAGTTTGGAACAAGATTAAGAAGAGAGCTATTTAGAATACAAGCCTGCCTCCAAATACATGGATGGACCTATAGATGGGTGTATAGAAAGGTAGATAGATACATAGATGCATCCATGCACATATATGTACATGTGGGTATAGACATAGACACACATTGTGTAAGTATGTGTATATATGTGTGTATATCTATCTATCTATCTATCTATCTATCTACAATGTGTATATAAGTGTCAGACTGGCTAAGTTGGAAAGGGCTTGCCATCAGAAATTTAACTAGTAGGTGGTAAAATTTGGGGATCTAGAACCCATGACACTACTTATTAACGTATGAGGGGCTGCAATATGAATTGGTAAAGGTTTTACTCATGCCAATGAAAGTATGGCTCTTTTGTATTATTGAAGTTAATTATAATGTACAAATGTCAGGATAGAGAATAGACTACTGATTTCACTCATATAGGAAACACCTAGATCAGAAACTCTCTATCAAGGCATATCAGTCCCTGCTCTACAACTTTTACTTACTTGCTAGGGCTGAGATGTCACAAGCATATTATGCATTGCGTACATATGCATACACACATGTACATACAATAAACATACATACAACAGACCAGCATGCATATACACATGTATGTATATATATATATATATATATATATATATATATATTTATGCAGAGAAATTAGAGATTAAATAACTTGCCCAGAGTTACACAGCTAATATATGTCACAGGTGGCCATTGAAGCCAGATCATCCTGGCTCTGACATCATTTCTCTACACCAGGGACATCAAACACAAGACCCACAAAAGTCCTGATTATGGTCCAAACCAGATTAAAACATGATTGGGAAATATTTAACAAAATAAATAAAAATATAATAAAGTATAGCTATTATTACATTTTAAAGCTAAGCCAATATGTGGCCCACAGGGATCCTTATGTATGGCTTAGTGGCTCCCATTTCTGTCTGAGTTTGACCACACTGATCTATACTGTACCATATTGCCTCTCACACAGTAGGTCAATAGGTAACTCATTAGGTAAATCTTCGAGTTTGAATTCAAACACATAGAAGGTATGTGTTTGCACTAAAACGATTTTAGAAAAGTTTGAATCAGAACTAATTTCTAATCTTGCTATCTTTAACAAAGCTTCAGTGATTTCCAAATATACCTTAATCAAATACTGTTTAGAGCAGATACCTTAGCAATTAAAAATGACATTTTTTGTAACAAATGGAAGGAGGGTCTATCTCTGAGAGTGTTCACCACATCCCCTACTTTCTGTCATTCTTCAGAGCTTAGATTCCTTTGATTTGTCACAAATGGGAGGTAGAGGTTAAGTGTTTCACATGCCATTCAGGTACCAACTTTTCTTTTGATAATTTTGTTGATAATTACTTATTATTTTTATAATAATAATTCTATTTATTTTAGATAGATAATTATTCTATTATTTATGATTTAATTATATTACTTACTAGTAAGCAATCAAAGATTTTAAAGAAATAACTTGACTCAAGTGGATTGGCATTTTATTTAATCAGCGATTTTGTTTCAATGATCACAACCACCAAATATAATGCATAAAAATGGTGCTTGTTGATTCTAATAATTTTATCTTGGACTTTGACTTGTTTGCAGTCAATTTAAAGATTGTATGCTACATTAAAAAATGAGAGCAATGTTTGTTTCAGCTAGTGTTTTAAAGAGATAAACTTGAGTCCTTTTTAATCTAGGAACATTGAAATCTAAACTGTAGCATATGAATCTTTCCACACCCATTAGGCTTCCCCAGATTCTACGAGATTCTTGGTACTTTGTAGGTCAGAATTGTTTCTAAACCAAAGCTCATAAACCCACACTAATGTGTTTACTTTTACCAATTATCCAGAGTACACACAGTCCAAAGCAAAGGCATTTAGTGAAATGCCATAGAAACAAAGTAACAACAAAACTTTTCCCCTTGTGAACACTAAGCTCAATTAACCACAATTATGTGTATAGTTAGTGGGAAGAAAAAAAATCATGAGTAGTATTATTCATGACATATACACATATGGGAAGTACATGTGGCTAGGGTACTTATGTTTAGGGAATCAAAAACAGAAAACATTCAGTAAATATATAGCCAACATTTAAAGAGTACTTATTATGCATTTTATAATTATTATTTTATCTGATCTTTGCAGTTATCCCGGGAGGTAAGTGCTACTATTATCCCCATTTTACAGATGAGGAAACTGAGGCAAAGAGAAGCTAAATGATTTGCCCAGGATTACAAAGTCAGTGACTGAGGCCAAATTTGAACTCAGAACTTCCTGACTACAAGCTCATTCCTGTGGAACCTCGTTGTCTCTACAAGTAAACCTTTTTCATCTGTGAATAGTTATCACTTATATGGCACTTCAAGGTTTGCCAAGTGTTTTACACATATTATCTCACTGTTTACCTCATATATGAAATGCTCCCCATATGGCTCCATATCCAATACTCTTTTCATTTATGAAAAGGGTATACATGTAGAGGATAACCTCATGTTTTCTGACGTTGCTGAATTACTAATGGCTACTTGCAATATTGTCATTCTGTCTCTGTTAGTTTTGCTCCCACCAAGTGTTATATCTCCACTCTTCATTATTAGGTGTTACCTCCAGTGCCTTAGCTAATCTGCCATACTTATTGTTAATAACCCTCCCCACTGCATGGAGAGCTACAGTTCTTTTCAGGCAGCTCTCTTTACCATCTGCTTTAGAGAGGCAAGTTTCTGTTGTAAGTAAAGCTCTTAGTGCAAGGAAAGGTTACAGCTCTTTTAACAAATTTGTTTAATCTTTTACTGGATTTTGACTAGAGTATTACCTGACTTGTTTTTCAGGGCTTCCTGCAAGCTTGTCCACTAGGAGTGCTATGGTTAGTAAGCCTCTCCACTTCAGAGAAGGGCTACAGCTCTCTTTAGTCAACTGTACCAGCCAAAGGTCATAAATGTCTCTTTCAGCTAATGTTTCTAAAGTGTCTCTCCTCAGCCAGGATGTTGACAGAAGGTAGCAGGTACTCAGACTAAGATCCTGAGATCCTGTATGATCATAGAATACTGATTTCAAAGATTGTATTTCTATTATCCCCTCTGAGACCCTTAACAGTAATAACAACAATAATGCCTCCTACTAATATAGCACTCAAATGAGAAAGAAAGGAAGAGAGAGAGAGAGAGAGAGAGAGAGAGAGAGAGAGAGAGAGAGAGAGAAGGAGGGAGGGGAAGGAAGAGAAAGTTTTTGTTTTAACATAGAGATAATGAGGAGTTATTAGAATTTGTTGAGTAGAAGAAGGATATGATCCAATGATCCAATCCATATTTAAGGAAAATCATTTTGGCAATTGTGTGGAGGATGGATTGGAGTGGGCACGGATGAAGTAGGAGATCATTTAGGTGTCCATTTAATTGTCTAAGTGAGAGATGATGACAGTGGTAGATATATAAGTTGAAAGAAGGGATTGGATGTTACATATATTGCAGAGTTGGCAACTGATTGGATATGCAGTGTGAGGGAGAGTAAGAAGGAAACTACAATAAACTGATGCTAAAAATTTGGTAGACTGGAAGAAAAGAGGTGCCTTTAATAGAAATGGAGAAGTTTAGTATAAAAGTAGCTTTAAGGGAGTGAGATAATGAATTCTGTTTGGGACGTATTGAATTTCAGGTGGCTTTACAGCATTCAAATTGATATCAACATGTGATGATATAAGATTTAACATTAGGAAGGAGGCTATAGGGAGAGGGAGAGAGAATGTTAATCATCTGTGGAGAGATTGTGATTAAACCCATGAGATTACTGAGGTCCCTGAGAATGATTCAGGATCAAGTCCTGATGAATACCCACAACTACAGTACATGATATGGATGAATCCATGATATAGATGAATAGAGTCCAATAAGGAGTTGTTTAAGATTGAGAAATATTACTTTCCCCTTTGTCAAGCATTCAAGAAGATTAATGTTCAAGAAACATTCCATTAGTCTTGGGTGGGAATGGAGGGGATGAGAAATGGAGAATTGCTACTTAGTACCCATCTTCACATCCTGCAGATTCTAGATTTAGATAATTCTTTGTCATTTAGAGTCATTTTTTTTCATCAGAACAAAAAGTGATATTAATGTAAAGCCCTCAGATTAGTATTTCCTGTGCAAGTAGGAAAGCTTAGCCTAAGACTTAGTAAATCAGATTCTTCAAGGACTCTGATTGCCAAATTCTTCTCAGAAGCATCATCAGTGATATTGATTAATTCTTCCTGGGAAGTCTAGCACAAGAGGGTTGGGTTTCTGATTTTTAAATTTTATTTAAATTCGGTCTGCTTCTTTATATTTTATTTGGGTCAACTGAATTGTGCCCACAAATGACAGAATTATTATTTGCAAGTGTCCTCTTGCCTCTCCATCTAGTTACTTAAACCAAGCTCAAGCTGGGAAATGTCAAAGAAGAGGGCTCATTTCCAAATTAGGCAAACTGGTAGAACCTCTAAGAAAATGTAGGATCATTGAGCACATACACAAACATAACCTACTAGAGAAAAGGCTATGTGCTTTCTGTAAATGGAACTTGTTCTTGTTTCATCTTTGACAGGGCACTATGCATATGGATAAAAGCAACCCAAAGAGTTCAATAGGTTTAGACTTTTCAAAAGACTTTTATATACCTAAGAGGAGGCTTCACGTGACTAAGAAATCACAGCTGAAGAAAGACCTGGATTAGAGATGGAAAAAAAGAGAAAGAGTAAGTGAATACTTCTCAGGATGGAGAACTGGAAAGTTAGGGTAGGTACTACAACCAGTATTGTTTATCTTTTTATTGATGTTCTTTTTCTAGAGGGGAGGAAGGCAAGGTAATTGGGGTTAAGTGACTTGTTTAAGGCCACACAGTTTTTATCTATACAAATGTGGATGAGATTAAAGAAGTGGGAATCACTTGACATTCATTTTCACCTGAACTAGTTAAAGAAAGGTATAATGTATTTACATAAATGCATACATACACAAAGAAAGGTAGCATACACACAAAAATGTTAGTGTAGAAATACCTTTAGATTTCTCTTCAGTTATCTGTGAAGTGCTTGGTTCTCCTTTGGAAGCTAAGGCTGCGTTGGGGTGAAGCCTCACTTTAGCTGGTGACTAGCACCACTACAAACAAGTCTCTCCTCATCCATCTGCTGAAATGACTGTTTCAGAGCTGGTTTGCATCTACACTGTCCTCGTCCTTACCAATGATGAGGTTATGGTCAAGGATGATAAAATCAATGCCCTCCTTAAAGCAGCAGGTGTAAATGTTGAACCATTCTGGCCTGGATTATTTGCAAGGGCTCTGTCCAATGTAAACATTGCAAGTCTGATCTGCAATGTAGGAGTTGGTGGACCTGCCCCAGCAGCTGGTGGTGTTGCCTCTGTTGGAAGGGCTGCTCTTGCTAGCACAGCTGCCCCAGCTGAGAAGAAGAGAGAGAAAGCCAAAAAAGAGAATCTAAGGAGTCCGATGTTGACATGGGCTTTGGGCTGTTTGACTAAATATTTTTGAAACACTAAATAAAAAGCTTAACTCAAAAAAAGAAATACCTTTAACTCAAAGAAAGAAAGGGAAATGAGTGAATAAGAGGAAAATAGGACAAAGAAAAAGAATTGAACCAGATGTCCTATCAGGTCCATTCCATCCCTGAATCCATCATCATATAATTAGGATAACTAGTAAATTTAGGCTAGGCAAATTTTTTACACACTTTTGCATACCTGCAACCCTATCCTTGAAGTTTTTCCATACTATTATTTTTTCCCTGTGGATACTTTGTTCTCCCAATACCTCAGGGATTTACTTTTTCATAATCTTGAGTGCTCTCTCCATTGGCAGAAACTGCAATTCTTCTTCAGTTTAGTAAATAGTCTAAATAAGTTAGTATTGCTGAAAACAATTATTGCCTAGTAATCATTCCTCTCTTGAGGACCCTCTTTGAATTTAGCTGAGATGATGATTGAGCCACAGACATATAGTCTATCACTAGAACAATATTGGAAGTCTTACAGATTGGTCAGAAATGAAAGAGCTTATACTCTGTTGTCATGAATCTTTGAGAAATTGTAACCACCTCCTTGTCATGGTATGTCATTGTAGGAGTGCTATCATCACTAATAATAAAAATGATAGCTAACATTTCTATAGTGCCTACTATGTATTAGGAACTGCGCTAAGGACCCTAAAGTTTTTAAGTCATTTGATCCTCATTATAACCCTGGGAGGTGGCTGCTATTATTTTCTCCATTTTATTTTATTTTATTTTATTTTTGCTTTTTTTGGAGGGGGGAAGGTAGGGCCATTGGGGTTAAGTGACTTGCCCAAAGTCACATGGCTAGTTATATGTTAAGTGTCTGAGGCTAGATTTGAACTCAGGTCCTCCTGACTCCACAGCCTTTGCTCTATTCACTGCACCACCTAGCCACCCTGATTATCTCCATTTTATAGATGAGGAAACTAAGGCAAACAAGAGTTAAGTGACTCACCTAGAATCACACAGTAAGAATTTGAGGCTGGATTTGAACTCAGGGATTCCTGACTCCAGGCCCATCCCTCTATCTACTCTACCACTTAGCTGAATAAGTCCTTGAGCATAACCCCTTCTGGGAACTACTAGCACCTAGAATTCATGGACTGGTTCCCTGCAGGGAGGTATTAACCCCAGGTTCAAGGCAGCCTATGCTTCTGCATTCCAAAACTTGGAGCACATGAACCCCTATTACTGCACTTTTCTTTCATTGTTGGTAAGCACAGTTTGCTCAGAGAAAGATATTTACATAAGTGATATAGAATGAAGAATAGATAAAACACATTCCCTCTGTAAACTTGCAATGAATACAAGCACTGTCAGCAAAAAGAGTGGGTACCTACAAAGAAAGCGTTGGTAGAGAGGCATACACATGACCCCCTCATGTAGCTAAAGATACTTACATCTCCAGTGTTGTAGGGTCGTGGTATTATTTCTCCTCTTGGGGTAACTTTGTGCTACTTCCCATTGTGTCAATTGTTTCTACTGAGCAGATGGTTACTCAGCAGGACTTTATTTTGACCTGTTGCTGCTGAGCATACTGTCTTCTACTGGGTGAGTAGTTCTTTGAACTGTCATTCCACTGGAGATAAGGGGAATAGGAGAGAAGAGCTAAGTCCCCGTACATCCCCAGCTGTCCTCTGGTAAATGTGCAAGGAAAAAAACAGAGGGTGATACCCCCTTAAGGACTGAGTTCTTCCCTTTCATAGCTGTCTCTCTTTGCTTCAAGGAGCCACATTCCTCAGAAGTCTCCTGTTTTGACTGACTACTTAGAGACTATGTATAGTTTTTTAAGGTCCACTGAAGGTGTGATGAATCCTTTTGATCCAATGGCTGGCTGCATTTTAATATCATCAAGTTCGACTGACAAATGTTTTTCCACTTCATTTAATGCCTTGTTATCTCATATCTTTTCCTTTATGTTCCATGAATTCATTAACTGGGTTGAGAGAAAGTCAGCTGACAAGGTGACTTCTGATCCAGTCTTCCTTCTACAACAGAAAGAAAATATGTCATTGCATGGCAACAAAAGAAAAAGGACTATGCAGAAATGAGTAGTAAGATATGGTGAAAGCAACAGGAGGAGAAAAGGTCTATCAGTCTATCAGAACTTTGTGCATTGGATCCCTGAACCCTGGGAGCCCAGCAGGCTCAGAATTTGAGATTCAGTTATCAGTGACAGGAGAAAACCCTTGAGGTCCTCTGGATAGTTTCCCAGGTGGAGATGGTGACTTGGGAAATGGATGTGGTTCAGCAACACCTCAAATTTCAATGCTTTACAAAAGTCCCCAAATATTTAGATGAATTGTGTAGGTGGGGTAATTATTGGAGGATGGGAAAAATGAGAACATGTCTCATGGAGCCACTGGGAGACAGACAGACAGAGATACAGAGACAGAGACAGAGAAAGAAAAAGAGACAGAGAGAGAGACAGAGACAAAGAGATAGACTAAGAGAGAGACTGAAAGAGACAGAGTCAGAGAGAAACAGAGATAGAGAGAGCACAGGAGTCTAGTGAATAGAACCCTGTGTGATAATTCCTGTATCCTCACACCTGTAAATGGACTCTCCTCATCTCCTCATGAAAAATTATTAGTAGAATTATTTTTTAAATGAGATTTTCCTTTAAACTAACCAATACTCTGTTTATTTCTAGTTAATCTCTTAGGAAATATGCTTGGAAAAAGACTTTCTTTTTTTATGTCATCAGGAAATTAATGCTATGTGTGCTCTATCACTTTTAGTTGTACAAAATCTGAAACTTCCTTATGCCAAAGGAACCAATATCATTTACGATGTTCGAACTGTCTATTTTAACTTTTCATTTTTATTATTCGTTCTTCCTTTTCCCTCCTCTTCTTTCTCCTCCTCCTACACACACCCACATATCCACACACCCACACACGGACACCCACACACCCACACACATACACATTGGCACACACGTATTCATATCTTTTCAACTTTGAGTACTCTTTAGGAAAACACATTGTTGTTCTTTTTTATAGTAAGATATTTTTATTCTATGCTTTAATAGATTAGGAAATACCTGAACATGGAAAAATTCAAAAGATGACACAGATCATGGATTTCTAGACAAGAAAGACCTTAGAGGTCATCTAGTCCACCTCTCTTATTTCAAAAATGAGGAGACTGAGTCCTAGAGAAGTTAAATAGATTAGAATTTATATCCCGGATCCAAAATCAGCACTTTCCCCTGTACCATGTTGCCTATTTATAAAACCAACAATCACTCTTTTCTCTTTACTTATTTATATCTTGAATTTCTAATTTTTGGTTTTAATACCGTTTCTAAAGTATGATAGCATTTGAAAAAATATGAGCCAGTTGTATTTTTATTTTGTCATATTTTTAACTTGGCAATGATCCCTTTTGTCTAAGAATGGATACCAGTATTTTAGAAAGGCAAGTTTCTCAGTAGTCTGCAGGAGGGCGTGAAGGCAGTGGATATGGCCAGGAGGTAATGGGGATGTAGGCCAGTATGCATATACGTGAATGTGTATGTGTTTATGCATTTATTTGTCCATGTGTGTCTTTTCGTCCTTGTGTTTAGTTCTTAGCAGGGATGCTCTCTCTTGAGGGCCCCTGAAAGGGGAAGGAAAAATGGGGCCCAAAGGGATTGTGCCTCCTCCAGGAACAGTTTGTCTAGCAGGTGCATCACCAAGAACTGGAAAGCATTGGGAATTTTGCTGGGCTCTAGCTTGCCATGGCATACCCATATGCTGAACTGTTCTGGGCATAGGAAGGGCTAACTCCCACTCCTAGAACAACTGGTTTACAGGCCTGTGGCCAAAATCCAGGCAAACTTTCCTGCCCACACCAAAATCTTCACTTATATCTTTAGCCATGTTCAGTCATTGGTGTGGGAATGGGACCATTTTCAAACATATTTGGAAATATTTTTCCTTCTGCAGTAAATGATAAAGTGCACACAATGGAGGGAGTTGGGCATAGGTTTTTAAGACTAGGTAACAGAGTCTACTTCTTTCCTTTAATTTAGACATCGATCAAATCTTTTGTTTTTCTTTTTTTTTTTCTTTGGAGGGCAATAGGGGTTAAGTGACTTGCCCAAAGTCACATGGCTAGTAAGTGTGTCAAGTGTCTGAGGTCAAATTTGAACTCAGATCCTCCTGACCCCAGAGCGGGTGCTCTATTCACTGAGTCACCTAGCCACCCCCAACATTGTTCAAATCTTAATCAGAGTATAGGACAAGGGTTATGTGAGAGAACCAGTATATAACAAAGGTTTCTTAGTGTATATAAAAGATGCATTTAAATACAATTTTGCCAATCAAATTATATATTAATGTATGAGGAGTGGGTTATTTAAAGGAGCACTATAATTATCCATTAGCTCCACCAACTGTATCAAAAGGGTGATTGGTCCCCCCAAAAAAGTCGAAGTAGGAAAAAAAACAGTTAATTGGATCATATATAATCATGAAACTTGTGTCCAAAAGTGTCAAAGCAGTAGACAAAATGAGAAACTTGGATATAGGAAGATCTTAAAGTCAGGAAGTTGCTTGATTTTTTTTTTTTTTGGAGGGAGGAAGGCAGGGAAATTGGGGATTAAGTGACTTGCCCAAGGTCCCATGGCTAGTTTTGTGTTAAGTGTCTGAGGCCAGATTTGAACTGAAATCCTCCTCATTCCAGGGCTGGTGCTCTATTCACTGCGCCACCTAGCCACCCCCAAATTGCCTGATTTTTTAAGGGCCATGAGGAATATAGTCAGTCTTTCAAAATCCATGGCTTGCTGTCCTCTCATTCAGTCAAGCTTGACTAACAAATATTTTCACTTATAGTTTAACATCTTAACATTTTATTTTCTCAGTTACATGACCTGTTTTATTCTGTGGTTTCATCACCCAGGTTGAGAGAAAGTTGTTTGACAAGGGGTCTCCTGATAAACTCACCCCTCCACAGTAGAAAATATCCAAGATTTATTCACTCTATGATCACAGACTACTTACTGAATTTCTCTTAGCTTCAATTTCCATCAAATAGTTAATAATAGCTAGAATTTATATATTGCTTAAAAGCTTACAAAGCATTTTCAAATATTTCATTTTATTTTCACAAGATCCTTGTGAGGAAAATGCTATTATTATTTCCATTTTACAGATTAGAAAGCTAAGGCATACTTGCCTTGTTAGGTCAATTGTTAGATGACTTCCCCTGGGTTAGGATTTGAAGCTGAATATGATATCAGCTCATCCTGATTCCAGGTGCTGCTTTCTCTCCATTGAGCTATCTAGGGGCCTCAACATATAGGCATCTTTAAAACAGAAAAACTAATGCCAATAATAAATATCTCAGAAAGTTATTACAAAGAACAGTTGAGATAATGTATGCAAAGTACTTGACAAACCTTAAGATTCTATAAAAATAGCAGCTATTATTATTATTATAATTATCACAAATATGAGTATGTGACCAACTGAGGCAATAAGATTGCACATATTCCATCACGTACCCATCCACCCCATCTCAAATGAAAAGAAAATGTCTTCCTATGGTATGAGGAATCTCATGTTCTCCTCTCACAGTCTTCTATGCCTATGGTATACTAACATGTGTGGCAATCACTTTTGTGAGTCAACCTTGCCATGTGAAAAAGTGGAATTGATCATTTGAAAATAAGCCCCTATCTTTCCTGTATTATTTTTCTTGTTTCTGCCATCAGAAGCTCCTAGCACTCTGTAGTTGCCACTGTTGACTGATTTCCCATCCCTCCATTTAGCTTACTCAGAATGGGCCTTGCTGTAATTACCAAAGCTGAAGAGGAGATGAACAGCACTAAACAGCTGATTAAGTGAAAAGCCCCTCAGGCAGCATGAGCTCATTCTACTGGTTTGGAATCCCACAGTGTTGACAATAGGTGAACAGTAGAGCTGCAGGGAAGTGGTGCAAACTGTGTGCAGGAAAACCTAGGACATACTGAGTCCTTCGGGATGAGTCATTTGGGATAGTTGAATTTTAAAGATGAATGAGAATTAACTGGTTTAAAAAATTCTCTTGTTTTTACATCACCTTCATTTGCAAATATGTTCCTCCCACCTCCTCTGCCTATTGAGCCATCTCTTATGAGAAAGAATAAAAAAAGAAAATGAGAAGTAGTTCAGCCAAGCTAATGAACACATTGACCAACTGGCAGTTTATGCAACATTCCACACCCTTCTCAAAGGAGATTGCATTTTCTTATCTCTAAGGGTCTAATGTGGTTAGACATTTTTTGACTGAATTCTTTATTTGTATTATTGCAATTATGGTACCACAATATGGAGGCAGATAGGTGTCTCAGTGGATAGACTGCTTGATCTGGAGTCCGGAAGACCTGAGTTCCAATCCAGACTCAGACATTAGCTGTGTGACGCTGTGCAAGTCACTTAACTCACTGGAGAAGGAAATGGCAAACCACTTCAGTGGCTTTGCCAAGGAAACTCCTTGGAGAAAATTGCCATGCTATGGTCCACAGGATCATAAAGAGTTGGACATAACTTAATGACTAAACAACTAAACAATTATCATGGTATACCTTGTTGTCCTGATTCAGCTTACTTCACTTTGCATTATTTCATGTCTTCCTAGGAGACTCTGAATTCTTTGGATTCATCATTTCCTATAGACCAAAATATTTCTTCCATGTCTGTACAGTCAATCAACAAGCAACAAGATCTTCACGTGCTATAGCTCAGGCATGTCCTAAACAAATTACTCAACCACACTAGAAAATATGTTGGACACCTTTCCCTTGGAAAAGTATCTTAAGGCCACCAGTACTGTTTCTGTCAAACAGAAATGGATAATGCATGTGAATCGGTGCTATGTACTTGGGATGTAAAGAAGGACAAAACACAGTCCCTGCTCTCTAGGAGCTCTAATTCTACTGCAGAGACAACATGCAAGTACATTTACGTAGAAGACATACATTATAAATGGAAAGAAATCTCAAAGGGAAGAAAGTAGCAGCAGATGAGCCAGGAAAGGCCTCCTGCTGAAGATAGCATTTGATAGGAAAAATCAGGAAAGTCAGAAAGCTAGAAGTCAAAAGTGAGCAGGGAGAATATGCTAGCTATGGGGGACAGGGAGTGCAAATGCACAGAGTTGAGAGATGGAAAGTTGTGTGTAAGGAGCCAGTAAAGAAAGTCAGTGCAACAATATCATAAAGTTCAGAGGAAGGGAGGGGAGGTTGGCATGAAATATAAGGTAAGGAGACTAGAAAGTTGGGAAGAAGACAGGTTGTGAAAGTCGTTAAATAACAGATGATTTTATATATGATCCTGAAGATAATTGGAGCCACTGAAGTTTATTGAAGACGTTATTGAAATAGTCAAACACACATTTTAGAAAAAAAATTATTTTGGCAGTTGAGTGGAGGATATATTGGAGCTGGAAGAGACTTGAGTCAGGGAAACCAATTAGAAAGCTACTGTAATAGTCCAGGTAAGATATAATAATTATTGGTAGAAGAGTGGTTGTTGTCTGAGTGGAAAAAAGGAAAGATTCTATGAAGGCTGAAATAATAAAAGCAGATTAGATATATGGGGCAGTTGAAGATGACACCAAGGTTGCAAGCCTAGGTGACTGAGAATAATAGTGCTCATGACAGCAACAGGAAAATTAAGAAAGGGGGAGAATTTGTAAGAAAAGATGAGTTCTCTTCTTTGACATATTGATTTTGAGATGCCTTCAAAACGGCAGTTTGTGATTAAAGATTGGCACTGAGGAGAGAGATTAGGGCTGGACATATAGATCTGGGAATCATCTGCATAGATATTATTACCAAACCTATGGAAGTTAATGAGATCACCAAGCAAGAGATTATGGAGGGAAAGGAGAAGAAGGCCTAGTGGAGCCTTAAAGAGATATCTATATTTAGTGGGTGTGAAATAGATGAAGATCCAGCAAAGACTGAGAAGTAGTAAACAGACAAGAGGATAAACAGGAGTCAGAAACTGATACCAGTGTCACAAAGCCTTGTTTAGAGAATGATCAGTGATGGCAGGCTCAAAAGGGATGAGAACTGCGAAAAGGCCATTAGAACTAGCAATTAAGAGATCACTGGTGATTTTGGAGAGAGTGCTTTATATAGAATGATGAGGTTAGAAGTCAGACTGTGGAGGATTCTGAAGTGAGTGAAAGAAAAGAAAGTGAAAGCATTTAGTATAGATGGCTTTCTCAAGAAATGGAAGAAAGGTCCATGATGACGGCTAATGAGAATGATTGGATCAAGTAAGGGTTGATTAAGGATGAGGGAAACATTGGGCATGTTTGTAGGCAGGGAGAAAGAGCCAAAAATAGAGATAGAAGGCTAAGGAGTGAAGAAGCCAGAAAAGGATCAAGGGTATTTTTGTTGAACTATGACCCATCTGCTTTGTTTTTAACTCTTTGTTATCATAGCACATGCTACCATGCATGCTTTGGTCTATATAGGGCCATCTTTTCTACCCTCTAGGCTGCCCTCCTAGAAGTATGTGCCTAATCATGGAATTCCTAGATTAAATGCAATATTCAGTTACTTTTAAAAAATCATAGTTGCAAATTTATTTCTAGTATTATTGAATCAATTTAGAACTCTACCATAAGTACTTCAGTGTGCTATCTTTCTACAGACATTATAACATCAACTTGACTATTCTCATCTTTTGTCATCCTTACCAATTAGCTGGATGAGAGGTGAAATGTCAGCACTGTTTTGATTTGTATTTCTCTTATTCGTGATTTGGAACAGTCTTTCACATGGTTGTTAACAGACTGCAATTCTTCTTTCAAGCACTGTTTTGTTCACAGAGGATTAATTTCTAAGTGTCAAAACTTGTGGTAAATTTTAACTGTCTTTCAATAAAATGTTTTTTTTTTTGCAAGATATGCCTTCTCCTGTGTTCTTAAACAAAGGATTTAGCAAACAACTTAATCTAGGGGTGTACTAGATAAAGCATTGGGTTCAGAAGTCTTGGGTTTGAATCCCATCTCTGACACTTATAAGCTGTGTGACACTGGAAAAGTCACTAACATACTTGAGCCTCAGATTTTTTTTTATCTATAAAATAAGATTTGGAGGAGGCTCAGTTGAGATAATATGTAAAAAGCACTTTGCAGACTTTTAAGTGCTAGACAACTGTGAGTTATTATTTATCTGTTGTTTTTTTTTAAATCAAATGAGATTTTATTTGCCAAATGTTTAGCGCAATGCCTCCTTGCATATAGTAGGTATAATTAAATGTTCATTCTCTTCCTTTCTTCCTTCCCCTTGAAAGGTAAAATAGCATAATGGAAAAAGAATTGGATTAGGAATCAAAGAACCAGGTACAAATCTGAACTATACCATTTATTTTTTGTTTGTTTGTTTGTTTTTTTATCTTTGATGGGATGATGTCTTTTTTTAAATTTTATTTTAGTTTGCATCAT
>CM053580.1:368039679-368058187 GCA_028627135.1 Pseudochirops cupreus
CTACTTTGACCACATGTGCTAACTTTATCACTACTGGGTTGGCTTTGACTTTCTGGTTTTGGGACTCAGTTTTCTGGTATTTAAATGAATGCACTATCTATATTTCTTATGTAGAGAGCCTGTTCCATTTTGTGATTAATAACTATATCAGCATATTTATAGTTACTGTAGGCATTGTGAATACTGCATTGCTGATACAATCTGTAAAATGAGCTGGAGAAGGAAACGGCAAACCACTCCAGTAGCTTTGCCAAGAAAATCCCAAATGGGGGGTCATGTAGAGTAGGAAATGACTGAACATCAACAACAACAACAGGTTATAAAGTTTCATTTGTGTTAACTGGGGATACAAAGAGAAAAGTTAAAAAGTCCTTGTCCTCGCAGAACACACATTCTAATATTACAGACAACAAATGAAAACACATACCAGAAATATAAAAGGTGGACACAATGTAACCCTAAATGAGAGGGCATTAGCAGCTGAGGGACCAGGAAAGGCCTCCTGCAGAAGGTGGCATTTGGCAGTCATCTTGAAAGAAAAAAATTGTACTTTATAAGGTAAAAATGGGGAAGGCAATTTTTCCAGACATGAGGTGGGGGTGGGTGGGAGCGTGTGACCAATGCAACCTCACAAAGATTAGAGATGAAGCATCTTTTTCATTTTTCCAAACAAGAAAAGATGAGGAATCTGTGATGCTATAAGCTTACATCCAACTATAGCTACATTTTTGCTCCTCCCCTTTGTCCCTTTCCCCCTCCTCTCCCTATCTTTACTCTTCTTCCCTCATGACCATTTCCTGAAAAGAACAATAAAATACAGTGATTAACAAGAATTTTCTCCTTGCCTCCTCCCTCTCCCTTGATCTTCTCAAGACCTCTCCCTAGAAGACTGAAGGAATTCTGTACATACACACCCCTGTCTCTGCTTCCCTCACTGTTCACCAGAGTAATTACACAGCTGGGGAGGCTCTTCTGTTGCTACTCAGCCTGTCTTACCTCCCTGTGTTGTTTGCTCCCACACTGTGCCGACAGCATGATTATAATGTGGAAGTAAAGCAAAAAGCTCCCCAGTGAAATAACCCAGCCTGACAGCTTCCCAAAAGCCACCCCAGTGATTTACTAGCTTGATAAACACTACACACTACTTAACCAGGCCTGACACTCAGTTCTTAGACAAGTGGACTTCCCCACTGAAGTGAGAACATCTGGCTACTTCTCTTCAGATTAATGTTACATAAGACTTGAAACTGGAAAGGACCTTGGAAGACATCTGTCTAAACCCTTAATTTACACATGAAAAGTATGAGGTTTAAAGGATTAAAATAATTTGTACATACTCATACCAGTACCAAGCATCCAAGCTACAATTCAATCCAGGCCCTCTGAGACTCAAATCTAATATTCTTTCTATTATATATCATTTATATTTGAACAGAGATGTAATTATTTGGGTAGGCAACTTCCATAGTACCATAGATTTAGAAATAGATGTGACCTGGGAGGCTATCTATTCCTATCCATTCTACAAGTGAGGAAACTGAGATTCAGAGAGGTTAAGTGACTTCCATAGGATCACACAGCTTGTAAATTGTAAATAGCATTTGAAGGGAGGCCTTAATGATTCCAAGTCCAACATTTTAGTCACTATGAGCAGTTCCTATGATTCTGACTATTTATATGTTTGTACCAAAATCTACAGAGATATATTAGTACACTAGATAATCCAGATAGTTGAATGAGAGTCACTGTGGTGTAGTAGGTAGAGAGGTAGCCTTAGAATCAGGAAGACCTCTATTCAAATCCTACCTCTGACTGTTTAATGGAGGTAGGAGGTGGCGTTAAATCTCTCACTGTCCCAGGAAACTTTCTAAGAGTATAAGTTGCAGACGAGTTGTTCTCTATAGATGACTTCTCTTATGGTGGGGATTCAGCTTTTGTCCTAACCATGTAACTATTACTCCAAATCCAAGGAGTGAAATAGTTGGGAAAACCTTGTGTCACTACAATGTACTCAGAACAGGTGCGGGACTTAGATTCAAAGGGCTGAGTCTGAATACCAGCTTCATGAATAATTAACTTTGTATCTTTACCTAGAGAAGAGAACTAGGGCTTAAACAAAAAAAAATTCCAAACCACAAGAAACAAATATAGTTGTTTAGTTTTTTTTTATTGTGGCACAGGGGAAAAAACTATTTAAACATTTATTATATATTTATATAAACAACTATGTATCATAATGGGCAGAGTAGATATATGATATATGAGAGCAGTAGAACCTCAAATCTGCACCCTCTATATCCTGTGGAATGTGGGAATGAATGTTAAATGGGAATTATCATGATGATGTTGGCAAGAGTGTCTAGATCTGAACAGAGACAAATACCCATGAATACCCAAGTTATACATACATATAAAAATACATATAAAAGTCAGTCTGCACAGTAAATTTTCAAGATCTCTTAAAGAGGGAAAGGTCACATGTGGTGCATAAAATTCCCGGTTCTTTCTCCCTCTCCCTTGAAGTTTTAAAAGATTTCTCCTGACAAGGGTAAACTTCCATTCCCACTTTACTTCACTCCCACGCAGTATCCTTTGCATATGATCATCCAGGCCCCGCTTGAAGATAGTTATGGTCAAGCTTTATTTGCTGCTCTTTTAATCAAATATCATATTCTGGGAAAAAAAATTGTTCTTCATTCACTTACTATTTTCTTGTTTGCATGGTTAGAAAAACATTTTTGAATAGTTATACCCAATAGCCAGGACTGTTTGCTATGTTCCGGGGTCTTTATGAGACCAACATGATTGTCATACACAAACAGTAATATTTGGAGGACTTCACCATCTATACAGAATCCTTCTTTAGTTCATAGATTTTCCTGGATCTTTTCCATGACTGTGATGAATATTTCTGGCATGCATTCATCTCTTTGTTTTACATCTTGCTCGGTATTAATGATCAGAGAATAATTGAAAAAATGTTGTTCCTTTCAATAAATCTTGTATGTTTTTAATATAAAAATGGGAGATATTTTGTTAGAGGAAAACTTTTAGGGCTGAATTTTGTCATACTGAATCAACTTATGGGTTGGCCAAAAAAGATGTGCCAGGGTAACTTGTATTTTCTGCCTCTAACACCTGTATAGTGGTAAACATTTGGTCTACCATGGATCCATGGATTACCTGCCTTTGAAATCCTATTTATATTATCAGATACCTTCCATGGTACCCATTATACATACATATATGTACATGTATATACATTATATACATACATATATACATATATATCTCCTCCCTCTCTCTAGATAGATAGATAGATATGTAGGGGTGTGTGTGTGTGTGTGTGTGTGTGTGTGTGTGTGTGTGTGTTTGGATGTACAATTTTTGGAGTATTCCCTGTGACATTAAGCGATTAAGTGACTTGCCCTGGTTTATATATCCAATATGTAAGTGGTAGGACTTTAACATATGTTTTCCTGACTCCAGTTTGTGTCCTCATCTATTATTCCAAATTGCCTGTACAGGTCACTATTATAGATGTATTTAGAGATGTGGAAAAAAGGTAGATAGGTCAATAATTATTAACATACTCTCAGTAACATTTGTTTCTGGTAGTAATAAGATCTGAGATTTTTCCAGGTGTTTGATATCTTTTTGGACACTTGAGAACTGATCCATCAATTCCCTCTTAATTTTGTCATCTCTGGCCCATGCAGTCTCTGCTTATACTCAGTCTAGTAATCTGCTTTTCCCATCTTTGTTCTCTTTAGTAACATTTTTCCTCCTTTATAAATACATCTGGGATTATGATGATCCAGTTCAAATAGATGGACCCACTGCTCAGGATGAACTTGTTAGCCACTTATTCATAGAACTTTTCTGTCTTGCATCGATTTATTGTTACACTTCCAGTTTCATAATTGAATTCCTTTCAAATAACTTTGCTTGCTTGGATGTCTTGCCAACATTTCTTTAAATTTATTTTACCTTCTGTTAATGAGGCAATAATATTCACAATCTTCTGCCATCTTCCATCTCCAGGTCAACATTGGCCCATTAATCACTACTTATTGGGCCCATTCATTCAACCAATTTGAATCCATTTAACTGTACTCTGTACTCTCATCCAATACATGTATCTTTATCTTGTTCACAAGATATAGAAATATAAGTGCATAGTTTGGTTTTTTAAATCTGGATCTATAATTTCTGCAGCCTAAGGGTATCTAGGTGAGCAAATATCCTTTACCAATCTGCACCGGTTCTTTCACTTATATTGGTAGGTTATTGCATAGGGGTATTAAGAGAGACTCTGTCAATCACCTGTCTGAAATCCAGACCTTATCTATGGCATTACGTTAATAACTTATGACAATACCTTATCTATGTTATTTTCTTGATGTATCAGCCTAATAACCTTGTCAAAAACAGAAATGAGTTTAGTCAGGCGTAATTTGTTTTTGATGAAGTGTTCTTACTACTTCCCTTCTAAATGATCAGAAACAACTAATAATACTTTCCTGAATTATTCCAATAATTAACTGACTTAGAATTTTCAGACTTCAACCTTTTAATAATGGGATATTTGTCCTTTTCCAGTTCTTTAGCTCATCATTGATTATTATTTTTAAAAATGATCATGGCTTATATTATATTTTCAATTTATTATGGTACTGTGGGGTATGATTTTTCCAGGTCGATGAAGTGAATCATTGAAGGAAGCTCTATACCCTTACCTTTTCTACTTTATCTGTGTCAAATTACTTTTAGCAAATTTTATTTATCCTTACCAATTTGACAGTCTTTCTCCTCGGTAGTGAAAACAAAAAATAATTTCAGATTTTAGTATTTTTGTCTTTTCATTATTATTTATCATTATTTTATTCATCCTAATGACTGGTCTTATCCTTTCATTTATTTTCCACTCACCAATATAGCTCACTGATAGTGTTTTTAGAATTTACCATCAGTGTCAGGTTGTTCTAAGTTCTTGAACTCATGATATTCTTTTACAGGATCATGAAGCTATGTTTTGAAAAAAAATATTTCCAATTTTCTATTTTCATTTTTGCTTTTTATTTGTGTCTTAAAATAAAAACCAACCTAAGAAATGATGAACAGACAGACTTCAGAAAAACCTTGAAAGACTTAGATGAACTGATGCTGAGTGAAGTGATCAGAACCAGGAGCACATTGTACACAGTAACAGCCACAGTATGAGATGACTGATTTTGATAGACTTAGGTCTTCTCAGCAATGCAAGGACCTAAAACAATTCCAAAGTACTCATAACGTAAAATGCCATCCACATGCAGAGAAAGAACTATGGAGTTAGAATGCAGAGCAAAGCAGACTATTTTCTTTTTTTCGTTTGTTTGTTTTATCTTTCCTATGATTTCTCCCATTTGTTATATTCTTCTATATAACATAACAAATGTGAAAATATGGTTAATAGGAATGTATATGTAAAGCCTATATCAGATTATATGCTGTCTTGCTGAAGGAGTGGGGAGAGAGGAGAAGAAAATTTAAAAATTGTGGAAGTGAATGTTGAAAATAAAAATTAAATAACTTCACCACCACCAACCACAACCTTGGACTGGTCAACAAATTTCTTGTACAAATACATCAGCCTCACTTGAGAGCTGTCCTCTTCCTTTCTCATTGCAGTAGTTTGAACTTGTATTAGCAACATTTCATTGAAAGCATAATGCTAAAAGTGAATCACACATGGTCTCCACAAGGAATTGAGGGGAGGGATGGCATAGTGATGTGTGACGTGACATGGATGGTGTAACATAGAAGAGCCATACAGCAAAGTCTTACATTCCAACTCTATGTTACCTTTCATGTAGGGTGTTCTGGTCCCTGACTCACTCTCTGGGTTGGCTCACTCATTCCAATCTCCTCCCATCCTACTAGTTTTGGACGCCCAGAGATAACCAATTGCCACATGACTACAGTCAAATAAATTCTCTCAGGTTCAAAGAGGGTAACCATGTTGAGGGGAAATACATTTCCACACACACACCACTCTAGTTGGTGGTACAGTGCATGGAGCACTGACCCTGGAGTCAGGAGGACCTGAGTTCAAATCAGGCCTCAGACACTTGACCCTTACTAGCCATGCGACCTTGGGCAAATCACTTAACCCCAACTGCCTTGCCTTTCCCTCTCCAAAAAAAAGTTTTCTACATGTATAATAATTCATAATAATGACATTTTTAGATGTTGAATACATCATTTACCTAAGAATAAGGCAAAAATAAAGTATGCTATAGATACTATTAAAGCAAGTACATTATAATTACAATACACACACAAACCTGGATTCCAATCTTCTTCCAAATGCACTCAACATCTGTGATGAAGAGTGTAAACACCCTTAAAGGATCTTGGTAGGGCAATACATGAGAGAGAAAAACTGGAGTTATCTTGTAACCCTGGACTGCTGATTATGGGTCCATTCAGGAATATCAGCGTTATGTGAGGCCTTTTTCTGCTTGTTGTTTGGTTGTTGCATCACTGCTCTTAACCCAAGCAAGCCCCTTTCTCCTCTCTCTACATGAACATGGTTATTTACAAGTCATTCAATTTACCATAACTCTTTAAAAAGTGCTTAGAAAGTGTTATTTCTTAATATGAATAGCAATTCTCTTTAAGTCAGAAAAATGAAGGAGACATCAAACTGATTATCTTTGGCCCATATATGCCAGCCTAGCCTGTTATTTAACTACTATTGTTCAATCACAGCAGAACTCACAGAAATACAGTTCAAGCTTCTGTCAGCTCATGGGGGTAACACAGTAGCTGCAAAATTCCCCTAACTTTTTCTTCTTAAGCTACAAGTGACAGTAGAAAGCAAGCCTTTTTGAGACTCTAGTTGGTGCTAAAGGGCAATATTGACCAAGGAAGTGAATTCCCCATCAACTCATAACTCAGTTAAAGCTTCTCAGTGGACTGTTTCTAATCACTATGACTCCCCCGCCCCATCCCCACTGTCCCTTTTCTGTGTCTTTGATCTTTCTTAGGTTCTTCTGTACTTCAGTGATTTGAATGAGAGTTGTCTCAAACTCAAATATTCTTCTTTTACTTATAAAGTCATAACCACCCAGTTTTTTCCTGTCAAATCAATAGTCCCTTAAAAAAATCATACCTGAGACCCCAATTCTTCATGTGATTCCTCCCTCTCTCCCTCCCTCCTTACTCCCCCTTTCGTTTTACTCTTTTAGTCATGAAATAGTTACCTTCAAATGAGTTGAGGTATCCAAAATGATTACAATTCTGATGGCTTTGCCATGGACTTCAATTTTTATTTTTTTGGTGCCCATGTGTTCTTTTACACTTATATTTTTTTCATTTAAAGCAAACAAAAATCTTTTTCTACCTCTTTAAATCAATAAATACAAAAGATAGACATGAATCTACATTATTCACAAGGATTTCTGAGTCTTCATATTTTACTCCAGTTCATTTTCCATCTAAAACTGTTCAAATCCTGTCTAAAAACTGTATTTCATCATATACATGATAGTAATTTTATTAAGACAATATTCCTTTTTAATCCTATTAGGTACCAGAATATTTAGTTACAACATTGTTAATTTCTTACATCCTTGGCCAATTATTGTGTCTTTTCTGTTACATAAAAATATTTTTCATGGTCTTTTCATTGGTAAACAACACCATAGAAAAAGGTCTTGAACAGTGTACTTACATCATCATACCATCAGCCTTGGGCTGCCTTCCCCAGTACAATTTTAGGACATGGGATCCTACCTGTACTTTCTTTGAACTTAATGAAACCTATTCTCTGAACATATATCATAAATATATGCTATACCTTTCCCTTTATTATATATTACAAACTCTAAAATGAAGTGGTAATTTCTTTTCAAAGTTCAGCAGGTGGTTCTTTCTTCATGAAAATTAGGTCCAGAATAGCAATTACCTCATTGATTCAACAACTTTTTAAAGAAAACAATATTTAAAATGTATATAGCACCAACTGTGTGCCAGGCCCCCTGCTAAGCACTTTGCAAATATTATCTTATTTGATCCTCACAATAACTTTGGGAGGAAGGTGCTGCAATTACCCCTATTTTACTGGTGAGAAAATTGAGGCAAAGAAAGATGAAATAATTTGCCCAGAGTCATATAGCTAGTAAGTGTCTGAGGTCATATTTGAACTCAGATCTTCCTGACTCCAGGATTAGCATTCTATCTGCTATACCACTTGGTTTCTGTAGATAGACAAAGAATTGGACTTACATCTGAATAGGAACAGAGAACTGTTATGGTTCATCTTTGATAAATCATGAAATTATTTCAATAATTCCCAAACTCTTGCTGCAGTAATAATTTATCAGCCACACTGATTTCTCTATGATGTCAACTGGTCCAGAGTTATGGAATACTATGATCTCAGGTGAATCAAACCTATAAGCAACACAAAAGACAATGAAAAGATGGGTGTAAGAAGGTGAGCCTATTATTTGAATTACAGAAGTGGCATAAAATATATTACCTAGCACAAATAAGACTGGAAAAAGAAATAAGCCAGGCATAGACAGAATGAGAGATAACAGAAAGACTATATACTGGCATGTGAGTAATGAATCTTTTTTTTTTAAATACCTCTAGGGCTTTTTAATAGAGAATAGATGGAAAGAAATGAATAAGAATGGCACAAATGAGAACTTGAGGGAAAGGTGTGATATCCAAAGGTATAGGAAGTATCCACTCCATCAATCTGATGACACCATTTATTTACCAATGAGATTATAGACATTCTGGGCATAAGCAAAGAGAAGAAATTTGGTTGGTATCACTAGGCCTGACATAGTATTCAGGGAAAAGGAATGATCTTTTAGCTGATTCATTGCAAAAAAAACCTTTTCCTTGATCATGGAATGTTATGATTATATTTGGAAAAGAGCCAGAAAATATGACATTCTATTAGCAAATGAAAACAATGATTTTTTTTTTGCTCCAGTTATTGACCTCTGTCCTTGTTACATACACAGGCACAGAAGACCAGCATATGAAAGGAGAATGGGAAACTATTGGCACTACTTAAATCTTTTAAAGAGGCATAGCTTACCTAGATGAATAATGATGTTTATGTTAAGGAAAATCATTACATGGAACATCTGTGGATAGTCTCCTGCTGGAAACTTTAATTGACTGTTGAACTTGGGATTGGTAATGTACAATTTGTTTTAGGTCAAAGTCTTCATTAATAAGTGAATTTATTTTTTTTTTTACTTCTCCAGAGAATAGATACATTTTTAAAAAAATTACAGTGATAGTCTAGCCTTATTTAAAGTTCTGTTCAACTCTAGTAAATGCAATTTTTACCAAAAATAATGAACAATAATTTGGGTAGTAGGTGGCACAGTGGATGGAGTGCTGGGCCTGGAGTCAGGAAGAATCCTCTTCATGAGTTCAAATCTGGTCCCAGAGACTTACTAGGTGTGTGATTCTTGGTAAGTCACTCAACCTTGTTTTTCTCAGTTTCCTCATCTATAAAATGAACTGAAAAAGGAAACGGCAAACAGTATCTTTGCCAAGAAAATCCCATATGGAGTCACGGAGAGTCAGAAACAACTGAATTTTCTTTCAAAATTGAGTGTGTGTGTGTGTGTGTGTGTGTGTGTGTGTGTGGTTTTTTTTTTTTTTACTTCTCCACAGAATGGTTACATTTTTCTTTTGAATTATCGTTATGGTCTAGCCTTATTTAAAGTTCTATTCGAGTCTAGTAAGCATAAGTTTTATAAAAAGTAATGAAGAGCAATTTAGGAAAGAAGTGTTAACATATATGGCATTACTCTCATTTTAATATGGTCTTTAAATCAAGTCCTCCAAAATTATGCCCAGGAAACAACTTGCTCTAGGGAATCAATCCTCCATACTAGACATTTTTGTAGAGCTTCAGCTAGGATTCAAAAGCTTGCTACTTGACTTTCCTCTGCACATTTTATCATGTACCTCATGAAGGTCTAATATATATTAAGCAACCACTTATGGTTAATATTCACTGCTAAGAAATCAGACATTGTTGGGGCGGTTAGGTGGTGCAGTGAATAGAGCACCAGTCCTAGAGTTAGGTGGACTTGAGTTCAAATTCAGCCTCAGACACTCAACACACACACAAAAAAACCTAGCCATGTGACCTTGTGCAAGTCACTTAACCCCAATTGCCCTCCAAAAAAGCAAAAAAGAAAAAAAAGACACCAGACATTGCCCCTGATAGCTAAGACCTTGAAGTGTTAAATGGACAGTTTCAATGTGGATAAACATATGTCAACATTGAAGATATATGTGTGTATATATTTACATATATATGAATTTGTGTGCATGTTTTCAAAGGCAATTAATTCTCTAATACTATAAGTTGCAGAGAAGATGCTGATTATTATTGATAGTGGTAGTTTCCTCAATGGCATTCCCTTTACTGATTAAATCACAGATCTGATTTTTAAAAATTGGTATATTATACACACATATGTATGCATATATATTATATGCATAATAATAATAACTGGCATCTATATAAAATTTTAATGGTTTACAAAGTATCTTACAAATATTATGTCCTTTTGTGCTTGTAACAATCCTCGGGGGTAGGTGCTAATAATACTCCCATTTTAAAGATGAGGAAACTGGGGCAGACAGAAGTTAGGTAAATGTAACCAAGAGCCACATAGTTAATAAGTGTCTGGGGTAGGTCTTTTCTGAATCCAGGTCCAGTGCTGTGACCACTATATCACCAAGCTACTGCTATACATATATGTACATGAAGATACACACACATATATGTATATATAGTTACCATACTTATGTGTGTGTGATTTTTAAATTCTGTCTAATTTATTTATGGAAACAATTAAGGAACATTCAATCTGTCTGTGACTGACCTATCCATTTGTCTTTTGCAAGGAGTATAATGACTCTAATGGGAACAATTAGAAAAATCCGTATTGTTTTTAAAGGATCAAATATATGTGTAACAACACAAGTGCATATGTATTTTATGAATATTTTGTAAACTGCCTAAGGCAACTTATTGGGAACAGTAAAAAAAAAAAAACAAAACAAAAACCAACTAGCTTGTTTAAATAGTTATGTGTGTGTATATGTGTGTGTGTCTGTGTATATACACACATATGTATGTGTGTGTGTGTGTGTGTTTGTATGCCTGTATATAATGTAAATCATCCCTTCCTTCATCTCCAAGGAGGCTCTGGCTATGACCTGAATGCATCTAGCTTCCCTGACCCCAAACAGAGAATTCATGGTTCCCCCTGCCCCATGGTTCATTGCCCCCACCCCAGAGTAACTTCTTGAGAAATCTCTTGAACAAGGCTTATGCATGACTCATATCTAGGGTCTTCTCATTCCTGAATTATTCTCCTGAATAACAGATTTTTCTCCTAGAACAGGTACTTGAAGTACAATCTGGGTATCAGGTGTAGGACAGCAACTTATTTCATTCATCACAAAAATTGCCTAAGACATAAGACTATGAGGCACATGTGAATAGGTATAGCAAGCATATTACATCTCAAATATCTCTTTATATTCTCTGCGGAAGACAAAACTCCTTTGTGGGAATGCTGTGATTGAGATTTCCCATTCTTATTTACTTCAAACTTGTGCTATCTGAACAACGCATGAGCTCCAGATCTCCTGGGCAGTCAGGATATGGCATGGGCTTTCTTTGGTCCTCCAGTTGATGGACTCTTGTAATAGTCAATTTCTCTTTCAAGAATTATTGTGCTCTTAAGGAAATCAGATCTAACTGGGCAGCCAGCACACGACTCCAGAACTCTCAAATTCTTAGACTCATAAGGTTAGCTGCCCCATGCTCAATTTTACCTGGCAATGATTGATATTCAATTAAGAAAAATGAAAAGTTTAAGATGATATCCAGGGACTCAGGCACATTTAGACAACCCCATACTCTTTTTCCTGTGTGTTTATCTTTCAAATCACTATTGCCATTGACTGCAGTGGTAGACAAAAGGGAGAGAGAAGTTAAATGCGCTACCTCTTCTGTGTTAAAAGCCCAAGGAGAAAGCTTGAAAAGAATCCTAAAAGAAAAAAAAATGTCCCAAACATACAGGCATTTCTCCCTGTTTATCTTATTAATCATAGAATAGTTGATTTCTCTTAACTCAGTCCATAGTCATCTTTGACCCAACCCCCTAATCAAGGGGACCAATCAGGAATTGCTGTGTAAGTCCAACAAAGCACACGTACCCTTATAACTCCATGGGAAACACATTTTTCAACAAAGATTCATAATCTATAATCTACTCAGATGGATTGGGGGACTTAATTCATCAGCATATTACAGGTTTCCCTGATCAAACCACCTATCACATGCATACATACACACATATTATATGTACAGAAATAGGTATAACACATGTATTACATGACATATAATACATGCATATATGTATGCATACATGTAGTAGGTGTTTTGATCAGGGGAATCCTTTATCCATCAATGAATTGTCCCCAAATCCACTTAATTAGACTATAAATTAACAATCTTTGTCAAAAATATGCACTTCCCATAATGTTATATGGACACATTTGCTTTGTGGAGCTTACACAGCAATTCTTGATTGGTTCCCTTGACTAGGGAATGGGTCAAAAGATGACTATGGACATTCTCTCTCTCTCTCTCTCTCTCTCTCTCTCTCCCTCTCTCTCTCTTTCTCTCTCTCTCTGTCTCTCTCTCTTTCTTTGTGTATATCCCATTTCTAGGAGGATATGCATTTTGAGTAGTCTTTCTTGTGTAGAACAATGATGGGTATACGCAAAGCTATCTGTATTCCTCCATCTTAACTGCCTTGTGACCTTGAGCTCTTTGAAAGGCATTTTAGTTCTCAAATCAGTTATTAGCACCCTGAGATTACTGTTCCACAACACAGACGAGTCTATCTGTTATCAGACAGAAATTCATTTCTGTGTATTGGATATAGTGATTCATGATACATGCAAATACAACATCCTTTCCTTTGGCTTTGTTGAACATGCACACCATTTTCTTTTAAAAATGTTTATTTAATATTTTCTTTCTCCCAAGTTACACATAAAAACAATTTTATGTTAGTCTTGTTTAAAATTTTAAGTTCCAGTTCTCTGCTTCCATCCATCTCCTCCTTCTTTATTAAGGAGGCAAGTACTTTGATATAAGTTATACATGTGCATTCACATAAAACATATTTCCATATTAGTCATATTATGAAAAAAGACACAGACCAAAAAGAAAAAAAAAACAAGAAAAATAAAGTTTAAAAACTATGCTTTAATCTATATTCAGACTCCATCAGTTTTTTTTTTCCTCTGGAGGGGGAATAGCATTTTTTATTTAGTCCTTTGGAGTTGTTTTAGATCATTGTATTTCTGAGAACAGCTAAGCCATTCACAACTGATAATTATATAATATTGCTGTTATTATGTACAATGTTCTCCTGGTTCTGATCATTTCACTTTGCATCAGCTCATATAAATCTTTCCAGGTTTTTCTTAAACCATCCTGCTCATCGTTTCTTATAGCACAATAGTATTCCATCAGAATCATATATCCCAATGTATTTAGCCATTCCTCAATTTATGTACATCCCCTAAATTTCTAATTCTTTGCAAGCACAAAAAGAACTGCTATAAATATTTTTGTACACATGAATCCTTTTCCTTTTCCTTTTTAAAAAATCTCTTTTATATACAGATCTAGTAGTGGTATGGCCAGGTCAAAGGGTATGCATGGTTTTATAGTCCTTTGGGCACAGTTTCAACTTCACCAGCAGTGCATTAAGGTCTCAATTTTCCCACATTCTCTCCAAAATTTGTCATTTTTCTTTTATGTCATATTAGCCAATCTAAAAGGTATGGCGTGTTACCTCAGAGTTGTTTTAATTTTCATTTCTCCAATCAATAGTGATTTGGAGATTTTTTTTTTCATACAACTATAGATAGTTTGATTATGTTGTCTGAAAACAGCCTATTCATATTCTTTGACCATTTATCAATTGAGGAATGACTCTTATTTTTATAAATTTGGCTGAGTTGTTTAACTTATTTGAGAAAAGAGGCCTTTATCAGAGAGATTTATTGTAATATTCTTTCATAGTTATGATTATTATGTATTTTCTTCCATTTTATTTCCCCCACCCCTTTATCCTACCCACTCTCTCTTTTCACCTTGTTCATCCTCAAAAATTTTTTGTTTCTGAGTACTGCCTCCCCTAATCCACCTTTCCTTTTATCAACACCACCTCTCAGCTCATTATCTCCTTTCTTTCCTATTTTCCTCCAGGGTAAGATAGTTTTCTATACCCAATTGAATGTGTATGCTATTCTTTTGGGGACCAGTTCCAATAAAAAAGAGTAAGGTTCAAGTGCTTCCTACTTCCATTTCCCCTATTTTCCCCTTCAATGTAAATGCCCTTTTATGCCTTTTTTATGTGGTATAATCAAATCATTCTGCCTCTCCATTTCCTTTTCTCCTATTACATTTCACTTTATCACCTCTTGATTTTTTTTTTTGAAAGATATCCCATCATATTCAACTCTGTCTATGTATACTCCTTCTAACTTCTCTAACAGTGAGAAAGTTCTTAGGAGTTACAACTGTAATCTACCCATATAAGCATATAAATAGTTTAGCCTTATTGAATTACTTTTTATTTATCTTTCCTGTTTGCCTTTATATGCTTCTCTTAATTATTGTATTTGAAAGGCAAATTTTCTATTCAGCTCTAGTCTTTTCTTCAAGAATGCTTGAATGTCCTCTATTTCATTGAATTTCCATTTTTTCTTCTGAAGAATTATTCTCAGTTTTCTTGGGGTATTTGATTCATGGTTATAATCCTAGCTCTTTCTCACTCAAGAATAGCATATTTCCAAGCTATCCAATCATTGAGGTAGAAGCTGCTATATCTTGTGTTATCCTGACTTTGACTCCATAGCATTTGAATTGTTTATTTCTGACTACTTGCAATATAAATTTGACTTTGAAACTCTGAAATTTGGCTACAATATTTCTGGGAGTTTTCATTTTGTGATCTCTTTCAGGGGAGATTGGAGAATTCTTTCAATTTCTAATGTATCCTCTGGTTATAGAGTATTGAGGCATTTTTCTTTGATAATTTCTTAAAAAATGATATCTTGGCCCTTTTACTGATCTAGGCTTTCAGTTAGTCCAGTTCTTAAATTATGTCCCCTCAATCTATTTTCTGGCACAGTTGTTTTTGCAATGAGATATTTCACATTTTCTTCTATTTTTTTTTCATTCTTTTGATTTTGATTTATTATTTCTTGATGTCTCATGGAGTTATTAGCTCCCCTTTGCCTCAGCTTCCACTTACTATTTAGCTTCCACTAATCTTTAGGGAATTCTTTTCTTTTGTGAACTTTTGTACTTCTTTTTCCATTTGGCCAATTTTACTTTTTAAAGAGTTCTTTTCTTCAGTGAATTTTTGTACATCCTTTCCCATGTGGCCAATTTAGCTTTTTAATAGGGTGTTATTCTCTTCAATGGATTTTTGTGTGTCTTTTACCATTTTGCTTATTTGTTTTTTAAGTTATTACTTTCTTCAAGTTTATTGTTCCTCCTTTATCAAGCTGTTGACTCCTTTTTAATGAATTTCTTGCATCACTCTTGTTTCTTTTCCTAATTTTTCTTCTCTGTCTCTTTTTTTATTTTTTTTTAAATTGAGTTCTTACAGGAATTCTATTTTGGTTTGAGAATAATTTGCATTTTCTTTTGAGGTTTTCTATATAGCTGCTTTGATCTCATTATCTTCTTCTGAGCTTGTAGTTTGATCTTTCCCGTCACCATAATAACTTTCTATGATCAGGTTCTTTTTGTATTTGTTCATTTTTTTAGCCTCTTTCTTGGCTTTTAACCTTAAATGTTAAAGTTGGGCTCTGCTCCCAAAGTGAAGGAGGCACTGTCTCAGTCTTCAGATTTTTGATTCAACTGTTTCATTCCCATTTTCTCTGGTAGATTTCCTCCATGATCATACCTACTCTTTCTTTCTGATCTTTAATCTCTCCCATATACTGGCTCCTTCCTTGGTGACCACCAACACATGAGAATTTTCTCCATCCTTAAGAAGACCTCACTAGAACCTACTATCACATACTTGCTACCATTTAATCATCTTATAATTTCTTCCTCCTTTCTCTATCAAATTCCTTGAATTTTCTACAGTAAGAACTTAGTCTCCTCTCACTTTTTTTTTAAACCTCTACAGCATGGCTTCTGATCTTATCACTTACTTGAAACTACTCTTTCTAAGGTTACCAATGACTTCTTAACTACCAATGCTAAGGACCTCCTCTCAATCCTCATACTCCTTTTAATCTCTGTTGCATTTGACCCTGTTGACCACCCATCTCCTCCTGGACACTCTCCTTCATGGATTTCCAAGATACTGTTCTTTCTGTTGGTTTTCCTTAACCATGTAAACCTAGTCTTTTCCAATTTTCTTTGCTGATTCATCAACCACATCATATCCACTAATTATAGGTGTATTCTAAGGCTCTGATTTAGGTCCTCTTTTCTTTCTCTCTAAATTTTCTTTTTTCATGACCTAATCAATAGCCATGGGTTCAATTATCATTTTTCTGCAAATGATTTACAGAGGTAACTTTTCAATCCTAGTCTCTTTCTTCAGCCTCAGGCCCACATTGTCAACCACTTATTTCATATTTCGTATTGGGTAACACTAGTTCTAAGGCATCTCAAACTCAATATTTGCAAAATGGAATTTTCTTTCTTGGAAAATCTTCCCCTCTTCCCAACTTCCTTCTTGTTTTTGAGGAAACCACAATCCTTCCAGTGACTCAGGTTTTTTTTTCTTTTGTTTCCTCCACTCTACTCCCACTCATCTAATATTTCTTATCAGTTGTCAAATCCTGTCATTTCTGTCTCTCACATATGTCCCTCCTTCCTGTTCACAGAGCCACCACAATAATTCAGGCCTTTATCACCTCAAAACTGAACTACTGCAACAATCTGCTTTTTAATCTCTTTACATCAATCCTCTTCTCATTTCAATTTATCATCTACACATATGCCAAAGAAATTTTCTAAATTTTCTAAAAGTTTAAGTCTTATCTTGTCACCCCTGAACTCAACAAACTCTAGTTACATTATCTGTAGGATAATGTTAACCTCTGTTTGACATTTAATGTTCCTCACATACTGACCATTTCCAAACTTTCCAGTCTTTTTACACTTTACTCTTGTCCTTGAACACTGCATCAAAGTCATTCTGGCCTCTGCTATTCTGCATACTTGTCAATCCACTTACCATTCCCATGCCTTTGCACAAGCTGCCCCCCTACCCTCACCCCATGCCTGGAATGGCCTCCTTTCTCATCTCTGCTATTAGAATCTCTTCTTTCAAGAGTAAACTTGTAACTTTCTTTATGAAGTCTTTCCAATATCCCTAAGTGCAAGGGCTTCTCTTCCTAAAACTAGCTTGCATTAATTTTTTATATATTTTGCAACATATATGCATATATGTCCATTTTGTCTCCCTTAGTAAAATATAAACTCATTGAAGGCAGGAACCAATTCATTTTGGTTTTCATGTCCCCATGGCCTAACACAGTGCCTGGCGCATAATGATCCCTTAACAGATGTTTGTTGATTAATTTATGATGTTTCAGCCTGTAACTCTAACCTCCCTTGCACTGTGATTACTTTTCTAATTATCTAAAAAATCACTTTGGAAAGCAGTAGAGTTAGATAATTCTCATCAGTGTTAATATAACTTCTGGAGATGGTGTAGGTTCAGGCCACTAAAAGATAATTTTGGATGATCTCTGATCTAGTTTCAGTTTTGTACGCAAAGAGTTCCATGTGACTTAGAGAAGATATCAAGTATAGATGTTAGTACATGTTCAATCATCCAGTTGTGTTTTTTCTGTCATACAAATTTATGACCTTTTCTTCCTAGAGTCAGTGTGGTGAGTAGATCACTGGTCTTAGAGCCAAGATGACCTGAATTCAAATCAGACCTCAGAAATTTACTAGGTGTGACCCCTCTCCTCCAGACCTCACTTTTATGCACTAAGCATTTAGTACTTTATGTTATATTCATTTTTATATGCCAGAACAAGACTGTAACTCTATGAGAACAGGGACTATCTTTTAGGCAGTCCAATGATTCTGAAATTGTCTCTCTTGGATCTCTTTTCCAGGTTAGCTGTTTTTCCCATGAGGTATTTCAACATTTTCTTCTATTATTTTCATTCCTTTAAATTTGTTTGATTGATCCATGATGTTTCATAGAGTCATTAGCTTCCACTAACTCAATTCTAAATTTTAAGGTATTATTTTCCTTGATTAGTGTTTGTACTTACTTTTTCATTTGGTCAATTGTACTCTTTAAGGAGTTGTTTTTGCAGTGAAATTTTTTTTTATCTCCTTTTCCAGTTGACCTATTCTACCTTTTAAGCAATTTTCCTAAGC
>CM053580.1:368058687-368078996 GCA_028627135.1 Pseudochirops cupreus
GCCCCCAGGGCCAAGCCACTATTTCAGGCTGGGCTAGTTTCAGCTCCCAGAGCTGAGATGGTCCCTCCTAGCCTAGCTGCCTTCGGCGGAAAGTATATTTGTGTGTGTTTTAGAGCTCTAGAATTTGTTTAGAGTCATATTTTATGGGTATTTTGAGGTGGCTGTGTGGGAGCTGCCATACCTTGCTGCTCCTATGCCGCCATCTTGGTTCTGCCCCCTCTATTACATTTTTTAAACTCAGGAAAACAGAACTCTAAATTATTATTGCTATTATCAGGTAAAAAATACATCTTCAAGACTTTATTCTTGATACCTTCCCATCATTCTTGGGCTGCTTTCCCTTGGAGTACTTAAGTTCTTGGGATCCTACCTTTCCTTACTTTGAATCCCTTGAAATCTGATTTCCCCTCATCTAGGAGGCTTGCCAGACTTTACCTATATCTCTTCTCCTTCTGTATCATAAACTCTAGGAAGAAACTCTAACTTCCTTAAGTTTTCCTATCATTTTCATGCTAACCATAAGTTCCTTCCAGATCATGAGAATAAAAACTATAACAGAATTTCCACTTGTTGATTTTCAAACTTTTGAAGGATGAAATTATCTCTAAGGCAAGCCAAAAAATTATTATCTACTTTGCTTTTGGCATGCTCTAGCATATATTTGCATCACTGAAACACCCTATCACTACTATACCACATTTCCATGCTAGGCTTATGTCTGTTTCCCGACTTTCCCTTCTATTTCCTTCCTACCAGGTGTTCTATAATATTCTTTAGGGACAAAAAATCACTTATTTCTCACCCACACTGGATTTCACTCAAGCACCCCCATCAGGCTTTCCCTTCCTGATTCCTTGACTTCCTCACCTGAGTATTCTATCTTAATGCATAACAGTACTTCTCCTTCCCCCACCCTTGACTCATGTCTTCTGGATAAAATATCTAGAGCCATTGTTCAATTATAGATTTCATGCTACCAATCTCTGTGCTATGTATAAGACCACATTTGCCTCTTTTATCTTCCTTCCTACTTTCTCTTCTTTGGGGTCTTTGTTGAATTTGTGTATAGACATTTTAGGCTATGGATTTTTACTACTGACTCCTTTTTTGGTCTCCTTTTTTCTTCTGGTAATGACTACTCTTCTTCCTTCATGGTGGCTCCTTTTTATGGTATATAGTTTATATTACATGCAAAGATGTGTTGTTTCTTCCCCTATGACTCAGCTGATATAATCACAAATGACAAGCTCCTAATGTATAAACACGATAATACTGCTATCCTTTTGCAATATATGAAATCCCCATCTCTCTGAGTCAGGAGTAATGACATTGTATGAACAATGATTTGTCATCCCCCAAGGGCAACCTTATGAGATACAGAGTGTTTGGAAAATCCAAGTCTGGAGGCATTATGGAGTACAATCCATGTAGCTATATGAGATAGCAGGCAGAGGGCTTTCTCTTCTTTCTTCCAATAGCCATTTGTGTGAGACAACAGAGATCCTTAATCAGAGAAAGATATTCTTCTGAACAGATGTAAAGTCAGTCTGAGAAAGTTCAAGGTACAGTTGAGGGTAGAGAGACATAAACTTTCCAGATATACAATCTGGCAGTCACTTGAGACCAAAGGAAACTTTGAGGACTGTGATCCCTGGCAGGCGGGAAAGGGATTAAATACAGACTCAAGAGAGAATTAGCCCTGGAAATAGGGAGTTTAGCTGGAGAAGGGCCTACAAGAAGGAAAAAAAGAACTGTGAGGATCTGAAGCAGTTCTCTAATTGGGTAAATTGCTGTTGGTCATATGTATTCCACTAACTTATGTGCTTCAAAACCATTGTCCTCTTTAGTCACCCTTTCCACACAAATATATTTTTGAGAGAGTGTTCCCTAGGTTTGCCAGGGAATTTTTGTGGCTACAATTTTTACTATGCCATCTTAACAAATGAAAAATTATTCGGTGTCATTGCTTAAGATAATCATGTCAATTACAAGACTCCTAATGAGAAGCACCCTGGTCTGACATATGTTTGCTATTTCAACTACCATCTTTGACCTTCACTGTCCTCTACAAGTGGGTCTAGAACCATCCTTACCTCTATCCCCCACCTCCCCCACCCCCCACACAAATTGCATCTATCTCCTAAGGAGACATTTTCCATCCCTACTTCCTGGCTAGGGCCAGGGCTCTCAAGTAGTTGCACCTACCCTGGGACTATCATGACTGGTACAGTCATGACTGATAGATAAAAACTATGGAACCACAAGTCCCATAAAGACCAGGCTAAAGGTACTTTTTCCTTGACTTTGCATATAATCTGTACATCTACTTGGCATAGGAATTTTGCTACCTCCAACTGGTGCCTTTGGCTATGCTCCAGCCTCCCTTTGCTTGTCTCACTATAAAATGACATGCTCACAACAGCTTCAGGTCATCTGGTGGTCAACTATCATCTGGCAAGAACTGATATGCTGGGAAAAATCATGAGTGTGGTTCTATTCTTTCAAGTCAGACTATAGAAGGCAATCAGGTGGAACAGAATATGCATCTCTTCCTATTTCTTTAAAATGCATTAGCACATCTACTAGTAGTTTTTGCATTATTCAATAAACCCTCTAATTAGTTTAAGATGGGTGTGGCAGTCCATGGATTTAGGCTAGCACATACTTGCACTAAGGACCTCACACAGTGTTATTAGGAAGAAAGCATTTTATCAACTGCAATTTGTTCATAACCTGTTATTAATTCATACAGGCAGATTTAGGGGGAAAATGTGAGGAAAGGAAATTCAAAAATCCAAAAGGCATGTAACCTAAGAAATCTGGGGAGAAAGAAGCTGACAATGGAAAATGTAGAACTGAGAAGTTATTCCAAAAGAAACCTGGAGGTGACAGCAATACTCTAGATATAACATGAATGTTATTTGCACTAAATGTAATAAAAAACAGATTGATGTATGTTTAAACTTAATTAGCAATATCCGTTAGTACAGAATCAGAGATATAATCTAAATATCTCTGCCCTCAAGAGATTGTGCCTTCATTCCTGGAATAATTGGTTGGTTATAACTTTAACCATAATTTACAGAGAGCTTTAAAATTCCATCTGACTCAAAATCTAAGTACTCTGAAGGATAAATAGATTAGCAAAACACAACTATAGTAGTAGGAATTCAGGCAACAGGCTAGAAGATCAAATCCCTGCTGTGTGTGTGTGTGTGTGTGTGTGAGTGTGTGACAGAGAGAGAGATAGACAGAGAGACAGAGACAGAGAGACAGAGAGAGAGGGGAGAGAGAGCTTAATAAAATGGCTCATCTGATTTCTTTGTGATACCATATTCAAATAGGTAAATTAGTTAAGCTGAAGGAGAACAAAGGCAACCCCTGTTGCCAAAGGACCCAATGAGGATATGATCTTTACTTTTACTCCAAAGCTGCTTGTAGGAAGCATATTAAAAAGTTTAAAAGAAACCTTACAGAGTTCTTAAAGTTTTCAATATTTCTAAACTGACCCTTATGCTCTGGCTGTCGAGCTTAGCATATCCAACCTTATTGCAGAGAAGTATTAGCTGATTCAGTCTAATTTCTTGGATGGTTTCCCTTGAGTGTCTTTGTATCATCCTGTGTTACATGTGTCTTTAGGAAAGCCTCATGTATTAGATTTTTCTATGAGATGCTTAAAGTCTTATATCGCACAGAGAACATTTTAAGACTGTGCTTAGTGATTGCATTGTCCTTAAAAATAGCTTATGACTCCTTCCTTTGTGCTATAATGTTAGTTACTTTGACATTGGGTAACTATTAATGTGTTTGCAATAGCAAACTCAAAAGTATGGATTTTTAGGTATTCTAAATATTGCAGAATTCTCATTATATAGGATAGGTAGAAACAAAGACACTAGTAAAGTAGAAAAATTCAATGAGTATGAGTGCTGATATGAAGTGGAAGTTATAACAAACTGAGCAGTTATTCAGTCACTTAACATCTTCGTATTCAATGATATTCAATGAACATCTTTGTTTAGGACACTTTTAGACACTAGGAATATGTACATGGTCAAGACAAAGACTAGGTCATAAATGAATTTATTACTATCTTGGTGATTTTAAAAGGTATTCATGGAAAACCATGACTGGTAATGCAAGAGAGAATAGGATGAGTCTAGGAAACATGAGCTGTGAAAGATGATGAGTTGGATGAGCTAGTAGATTGAATATGGTTTCAGGAAGACATGGGTTAAAATCTGAGAAGATTTGAGAAGATGCAAAAAGTGAAACCAGAAAAGGGAAGAGAGAAGAAACTACTTGAGAAGCAGATGGAGAGTAAGATAGTACGAAGGTATAAAAGCCAAAGGAGGAGAGAAATTTATTGAGGAGGTAGATAACAGAGCCAAATGTGGAGAAATCAAGAAGAAAAGTTTTTTAAGAAAGAACCTTTGATTCAGCTATTGGGACTTCTCTGGCAATCTTAGAGCAGGGTGTCCACAGAACCATAGATATCAATGAATAGATTTCTGAGGATCTGCAATTTTGATGGGAAAGAAATCACATCTCTATTTCAAAATATTAGTTCCTTTTGTAGTGCTATGTATTTTATTTTATGCATTTTAAAACATTATTCTGATAAAGGGTCTATCAAACACACATACATATATACATAAAGTTGAGAACTCCTGCTCACTCTTATCTGGCATGAATGTGACTTGTTACACAAAACATGAAGAACAAATTACAAAGCTTCTAGAATTAAGAGAAAACTGCTTCAAGGTACTAGTATAATTCAGGTTATGAGGGCTGAAGTCAGATTATCTTAACCCCAAACAGTCTTTACTAAATTGTTTAAAGGAATGCTGTTGTTCTTACATTATTAGTAGGCTTTGATCAGAAAATATTCGCAAGAATAGTATTTTCTAATACATTACATATATTTATTATATATTAAGTATTGTATATGATATATGGTATCAAGAATGTAAAGAACAAAAAACATAGTCCTTTCTCTCAAGGAACTCAAAGTTTAATGGGGGAGACAACATGAAAACAACTTTGTAGAAGCAATATACATACAGGGCAAATCAGTGATAATCAACAGAGGAAAGGCAGTAGCACTATGAGGGAACAAGAAAGACTTCCTGTAAAAGGTGGAATATTAGCAGAAAATTGAAGTGTTGAGGGCCAACTCCAGTTAGGCAGGTGGAAGAAGCCAGCTTCTTGCAGCTGCTCCCAGGCCAACCGGATGCTGACTCACCACGCTCCAGGACATGCAGGGAACAGAGCAATCTCGATTCTTACTCACCCTGATAAGTAGTGACACAAAGGGAACTAAGTACAGAGTTCTTAGTTTGGAGTGTACAGCCTGTCCAGTGTGAAACGGGAATGCTAGATAAAGTATGGACATGATAGCCTTCAAGGTCTGCCTGACATCATCTTCCTGGCATTATGTAACTAAACAAAGCAGTAATAGAAAACATAGTGACAGATAGTTACCTTCTTTGTCTCATTGCTTTATAAAAATTTTGCTCATTGTATCAATAAACAGAGTTCTATTCTGAACTGCCCGCCTGGCCAATTTATCTCATGTCTCTGATCACACTTGATGATGGTATCAAGTGGCCCCATGGCACTGAAAGAAGCCAAGAAAGTCAGAAGGCAGAGTTGAAGAAGGAGAAAATTCCAGGCATGGAGGACAGACAGTGAAAATATTTGGAATTGGAAGCTGGAATGTCTTGGGTGAGGAACAGCAGGCCCGAATCACTGGATCAAAGAGTATGAGGGGATGAGTAATATATAAGAAGATTGGAAGGTAGCAGGGGGCTAGGTGGGGAAGGAATTTGATGCCAAAGTTAGGATTTTATATTTTATTCTGGAGTTTATAGTGACCTACTGGAGTTTGTTGAGGAGGGGAGTGACAAGATCAGATCTATGTTTTAGGAAAATTAATTTGACAGTTGAGTAAAGTATGGACTGGAGTGGGTAGGCAGACCAACCAGTAGATTGCTTCAATAGTCTAGTCATGTGGTAATGAGGGTCTGCACCAGTATTGTTGTAGTTTCAGATGAGATAAAGTGACATATACAAGAGATATTATGGAAGTAAAATTTACATGATTTGGTAATAGATTGGATATAACGGGTGATTTAGTGAGGCAGTAAGGATTAGTCCTAGGTTATGAACCTAGATGACTGAGGGGATATTGGTTATCATTACAATAATAGCGAAATTCAGAAAGGGAGAAAGATAATGAATTCAGTTTTGGGCAAGTTGAGTTTAATTTCTACAGGACATGAATTGAATTAGTAGATAACAACATACAGATGATAACTGAATCTGTGGAAGCTGATGAGGTAGCGTAATGAAAAAGGAGAGGAAGAAGAGATGAGGACTAAGGATAGAGTTCTGGAAGACTCTATTAGTAAGCATAATCTGGATGAATATTCAGAAAAGCAGACTGAAAAAGAGGAGAGGAGACATGCAGGACAGGCAGGCAAGTATAGTGTCACTGAAGCTTAGAGGGAAAAGAATGTTGAGAAGAAGGCCTTCATCAAAAATGTCAGAGGCTATAGAGAGGTCAAGAAAGATGAGGATTAAAAAATAGATCATTAGATTTGGTAATTGAGAGAACAATAGTAGCTTTGGAGAGCAGTTTCATTTAAATGATGAGGCCAGAAACCAGACTGTATAGAGTTGAGAAGAGAGTGAGAAGAAAATAAGTGGAGGTGCCTATTGTAGATGGCCTTCTCAAGTTGTTTACTCACAAAAAGAAGAAGAGATATGGGATGATAGTGGGGATGTATGGATCCTGTGAGTATTTTTGGAGGATGTGGGAGACATAGTAATACTTTTAGGCAGTATAGAAGCAGTGAGTACACAGAAAAAGATAAAAGATAAATGAAAGAGTACGGATGGCAGAAGGGGCAATCTGTTGAGGAAAAAGGTATGGAATGGGATTCATGTAGTGAGGTTTGCCTTGGCAGGAAAGGGTCACGTATTCATGCAAGATAGAGGTGAAGAAGAAAATAGTGGCAGCGGGCATTTGGGTGATGTGGGGTTAGGGAAAACGGAGAAGGGTCACACATCCATTAAATGTCTCAGCCTAGATTTGAATTTAGATCTTCCTGACCCAAGTCCAGAGACCTCTCCACTGTGCTATCTTGCTGCCTCCTAGAATCTTTATTTTCCTTTAAGATTCAATTTTATAATGCCACCTACATAAAATCTTTCATGCTCACTGAAACTAGTTTTAGTACTCTGTCTACTTAAGTTGTCTTCATAGTACTTCCTGGAACACAGTAAACACATAATAAATGCTTATCAATTGATTGATGACGCTGATAATGATAATCCTGGATCATAATGAAAAGGTTATATTTTGTTCATTAAACTCTTTTCAAACTTAGCAAAAGTTTGTAATGTACCATCAGGGTTTCCTTTATAACATGAAATTCCTGGGCGTAGGTCGAGGGTCTCTTACTTCCTTAGCTCATTGAACTCATTCAGAACTGAAAGTTTCCATATACAATATTTTCCCAATGAAATATATAGTCACTATAGTCACTTCATCTCCTTACAAGCACAAAGGCTCACAAGCCTCAAAACATGTACAATTATATTTATGAGTCAATGGAAATGAATAAGACTTAAATCTAGTCATCATAAGTTACACTACCCCAAAGTAAGTAATTCCACACCACAGTTTAGAATACGCACAATTTGTTATCTTGATCTGCTCAAAACTCAAGCGGCAAAAGGGTGTGTGTATGTCATGCTTTTCATTGTTCCTCTTTGTTCAATGCTGCTTAAATCCAGCAACTCTCTCCTTCTACCACTTTCACCAAGCTTCTCTGTTCCCTGTCAGTGTCTCTCCATGGTTGCTTTCTTTTTCCATTGTTCTCTTACTCCGCTAGGTTCCACAGTTCTGGATCTAGAGTTGGGGAGACCTGAATTCAAATCCTTCCACAGAAATTTAGTAGCTATGTGATCCTAGGTAAGTCACTTCATCTTTATCTGTCTCAATTTCCTCATCTGTAAAAATGGGGATCATAGTATCATGAACCTCCTAGGGATGTTATGAGCATTTGTAATGTACTTTGTAAAAGTTAAAATATTATATAAATGCTAGCTACTATTATTACAACTATTATTTATTTTCTATTGCCAATCATTCCAGCTTGTGATGGTGGTAATTTTTTTTCTTCTTAATTGTCTTTTGCAAATTCAGCTTCCAACACCTTAAGTAATTAATTGTGTTCATTCTCTTGTGTTCCTAGCTCAGATTGCTTCCCTCTCTATTAAGTTTATTGGATGTCTTCTATAATGTTAGCTCATATGGACCTTACAGTCCACTAGAACTCTCAGATTTTTTTTTCACATGAATGATTATCTCGCTGTGTTTTTATCTTGTTTTTGTGAAGTTGATTTTATTTTAACATAAGAATTAGGTTAAATTGATTCCCATTAGAGTTGCCTCCTTAGATGCAATCCAGTCTGCAGATTTTTTTAAATTCTGCGTCATTATATATCACTGTTTGTTTCTTCTGAAAATTTAAATAGCTTGTTATATATGCATTTGTCCAAATAAATGACAAAAAATATTAATTGGCACAAGCCCAAGCAAAGGATGCCCAGGCACTTCAGTGGAAGCCTTCTTCCAAGTAAGAATTGAAAGTTAATTTTTGGATCTATTTGATCAGTAAAGAATCTCTTCAGTTTTCCTTGTCTAGTCCATGTTCAACTTTCCTTTTTTCCAGAACCCTAGGATATAGCAAATTCGGTGCTGGTCCTTTAAACACGTTAAACACAATTCTTTTTTTTAAAAGAAAAAAAAACAGTCAATGCAATTCTTACTATCTTTTTACTTATCTTTTGTATAAACTCCTTATTAGCCCAATTCACTTCTAGACATAAGGAATTTATTTGGGTAACATGTCTTTAGGATGAGCTTTCTTGGCCAGACTTATTCCTCAGGAATCAAAGCAAAATAAAATTGATCATCCCTATCTTCCTTCCACCATGAATTATCATCATGTCATTCACCTAATCAGGAGACATTTCCCTTCTCTTAAACTTCTCTTTTCTAAGCATAGCTAAGGAAACCACTTTTGTTCATGTCCATCAGTAAAATAATTGAACCTGAATTCTGAATTGGCTTGGGTATGTGGAGATCCAGTTCAGAAAGTAGGGATTTAGGAATATGCAAGTATGGTGGGACGTACATTGACTCTGATGTCAAAGAGACCAGGTACAGATACTATGCCTGCCATTAACAAGGTATATGACTTCAGGAAAGTCACTTCTTTGGACCCAAATTTTTCATCTGTAAAATGAGAGGATTAGTACAGCCATTGTGTAAAGCAGTCATTAAATTGTACTTAGCCCTTGTCCAATCTTAACCTTACTATATCTGTACCCTCAGAAAGATTAAAGAAAGAAGAAATAACCTGTATATACAAAAATATTTAAAACTATTCTTTTTTGATGTGGTATAGAACTGGAAACTAAAGACAACTCCATAAAATTAGAGATGCTTGAAGAAATTACGGTATGTGAATATTATGGAAAACTATTATGCCATAAGAAATGATGGAGGAAAAGGTTTTGGAGAAATCTGGGAAGCCTACTATGAACTGATACAGAGGTGAGAGAGAGAACTAGGAAAACAGTTTATACCATAACAGTAACATTACAAAAAACAGCAACTTTGAAAGATTTAAGAACTCTGATAAATGCAGCTAGCAACTGAGATTCCAAAGGACTCATAAGCATGCTACCTAACTCCTGAAAGAGAGGTTATGGAGTCAGGGTGCATTTTGAAGTTACAGGCAAACACAGACAGACAGACAGACAGGTAGATAGATAGATAGACAGACAGACAGATAGATAGAAAGAAAGATATGAAAAATATAATATATACATATGTAACAGGAAAAGTTCTTGGTTATTAAAAAGTAAATTTAAATTTTAAAATTACAAAATAAAATGTGGGACTTTTAAAGATCCTTCCTTGCTTTAAACTGATGATTCTATGATCCATGATGCTATGAATGATGTCAATGATAGTTAACATTTGTGTAGTACTTTACATTTTAAATTTCCATCCTTATTTCTTTAACTATAATTTTTATCTTTCAAACGCTTTAGGTACCTGCATGGTTGTTTCATCATCATTTGGGTGAATGTAAATTATTTTTCTTTCTTATAAAGTTTCTTGCATTGTTTTCTTTTACTAGATACTATTTATTCATTGTACCGGGGGCCTTTTTCAGGTTGCCAACTCATTTTTCTATTGTTTTGATGGATTTTCTGTGATGTTTTGGCCATGATGATTTTTTTTTCCACATGAGCTTCTTTTTTTCTTCTGTTTTATTTGAAGAGGTTATAGCTATTATGAAGTGATGAAAAAAATCAGCTAACAGTTATGTTGCTAGAAATTATGCTGTGCCCTTTCCAAATCTGTGCATATCTATGAAATCTTATTCTGACGGTAGTTTTAATTTAGGTAGGCTAGGGTTAATATTGTTCATTAATAATAGACAGTGGAGTACAAATGAGTAATAGTCATAAAAGTCCTTTTGACAGGGTTCAACGAAACAGGTGTTAGTGGTCAAATCTTTGAGATCTGTCAAAGGTAGGCAAGAAGCAGAAAGGCCAGAAATGTTTTTTGCTAGGCTGACAGACTCTTCAAGTGGCTATTTCATTTGTTTTATGACTCATTTGACAACTATTGAATCATCGAACATTATTATCTCTCTCGTGTATAAGGAATTTTGTATGATTTGACTATATACATGGGAGACACAATGTTTGATGAGAGCCAGTAATGTATTATTTGTCTCTACTGAGTCAAATGCTTATTTTTTAAAATAATGAGACAAGAATAAATATAATGGATTTTGTATCCTGTGAACATTTCAGTCAATTGTGTAATTGTAAATATGTAGTTTATGATAGAATATAATTTGCAAAAGCTTGTCTATTTTCTCATATTTTTGAAAGATAAATTCTATACAAATATACATTATTCTCACAAAGGCTTTGTAAATATAAATAAGTATGTATGTAAGTAGTTATTATTTCTTCTTAATTGCTTTTTTTTGCTAACAGTTAACATCTGTCATTTTTCCCCAAATTCTTTTACTAGTAATTTCCACTTTAATTTTTCTTGTGAAAAACCTGAAAAATTATGTCACCTTATTCCCTTACCTTTTTTCCTAAGAAATCTTTCCTACTTGTTCATTAAACGCATTTAGAACTTTGATGCTATATTTTAAATATTGTGGCTCTACCATTCATTGATGAAGGAAATAATTTGTTATAGAATGGTTGATCATTTCTTTTAGTCATTTATTATCCCCCTTTCTGTTTCACCTTTAAATATTCATGAGATAAAATGGCTCAATTGATCTTAACTTCAGCAGCTAGGTGGCAAAATAAATAAAGCACTGGTCCTGGAGTGAGAAAGACCTGAGTTCAAATCTGACCTTAGACAATTAATTATTAGCTGTTTGATCTTGAGCGAATCATATAATCTCTGTCTGTTTCAGCTCCCTCACCTGTAAAATGGAGACAAAAAATAACAATATTTAAAAGACACATAGTAGCTAATACATAAATACTATTATTGCTATTGCTGTTATTATCATCATTGTTGTAATAAAAATTTTTTCTGAACTCATTATTTTCTTTCACATCTTTTTTTCTCCACAAATGAACTTGTATTTTAAACCAGTGTTTTCTATTTCTTCTCTCTATCTGTAAAATAAACTAAGTATTTGATGAGAAAGATGGTTTCTAGTTTTTCCATCTCTCTCTCTCTCTCTCTCTCTCTCTCTCTCTCTGTCTCTGTCTCTGTCTCTGTCTCTGTCTCTCTGTCTCTCTCTCTCTCTGTCTCCCTCTCTCTCTCTCTGTCTCTCTCTCTCCTTTTTATTACTTGAACTTGCACAAGAAATAGTGATTAGTTTTTTTATATCTGTTCTTTCAATTTCTTTTTAAGGGTTTCTATGGTTAATTAAATCAGTTATTTTAAAGTTGTTTTGGACATGCTATAATTTTTTCATCTTTATGATTTCTTCTTATTTGGGGTTGATTGTTATCTTTGCTGACAAGTTAACTGTCTGACTGTACAGAGACAGTTGATTGACCAAGTAGCTGCTTCCTTATATTATGAATCATTTTCATTTTTCATGTGATTTTATTGAGTGTTCATCATGTCCATAACTTATAGAATCTGCTTGAAGGATTTATTTATGATACATAGATATAAGACATATCTTCAGCAAACTACTCCTTAATACAATCAAAGATTATTTATTAATGTAGTTGTATAAAGATATCCCTACATACACCTATTCTATTTGCTGAAGGAAAATGTTTTGCATTTTTATTATTGCTCTCATGTGCAAAATGTTTTTCCTTTCCCTCTGTGAATATTATGGAATATCTGTGTTTTCTAAGAGCTTCATTTCAAATAGTTAATAATGTATTTGATTTTTTTTTGGTATTTCTCATTCTCCAAAAGATGTTTCATTTCATACTCTTAATACTGAAGCAGCTAATCCATTTTATAAGAAGTACACTATTCACAAAAGCTTTCCAAGTCTGACAGTTTGCTCTCAAAAGATAAAGAAATTCATTTCTCCTCCCCATTAAGACTCTCAGAAGACTGTGGCTTTTTAAACAGCACTATTCAACCACAAGTATTCTCAACTTCCTGACCAACAAACCAATTGAAAACTACTTTAGGAAATTGTTTTGTTTATTGGTTGGGACAGGAAGAAAAGTGACTTATTATATTTGTTTCCTTACCAGCTAGCACAATATCTGGCATAGAGCAGACCCTTACCAATAAGGATTGATAGGATTATAAGCTTATAGCTGGATGGGACCTGTGCAACCATCACTTATAGGGGAAGAAATGAGATACATAAAAGGCAAGTGGGTTTTCTAAAATCATACATAGAGAGCCAGGATCCAAACCCAGGTCTTTTAATTCTAAGTTTTGGTTTATTTCTATAACACTGTGCCGCTTTTTTAAAGATCCAGTGCTATGGACTGAATTGTGTTTGATCAGCAGATAGCTGATCAGTGCAAATATCCTAATGCTCATAATAACTGCCCTTGGTTGTTGGGTATGATACATTCCATAGAAATCCAATCATCTTGTAGCCATTTTGGCACTCTCTTTTATCTCATTTTTCACCATAATCACTTATGGTTCATTTCTTGTAACCATATTCTAGCATCTTTAAAGATGATAAAATTTTACAAAAATATAAATTGCCCAGATTAACAGATGAGGAAATAAAATTATTAAATAACCTCATCTCAGAAAATGAAATCGAACTACCTAGGAAAAATTCTCCAGGGCCAGATGAATTTACAAGTGAATTTTATCAAAGATTTAAAAAAAAAACAATTAATTTCAATACTATATAGATTATTTGGGAAAAATGACAAAGAAGGAGTTCTACCAAATTCTTTTTTATGATACAAATATGGTACTGGCACCTAAACCAGGAAGAGTCAAAACAGAGAAAGAAAATTATAGACCAAATTCCCTAATGAATATAGACGCAAAAAATTTAAATAAAATATTAGGGAAAAGATTACAGAAACTTACCATGAGAATAATACACTTTGATCAGGTAAGATTTATATCAGGTTCAGTATTAGGAAAAATATCAGCATAATTGATCATATCAACAACAAAACTAACAGAAACCATATGACTATCTCACTAAATGAAGAAAAAGCTTTTGCCAAAATACAACACCCATTCTTATTTAAAACATTAAAAAACATAGGAATAAATGGAGTCTTCCTTAAAATGATAAGTAGCATATGTCTAAAACTATCAATAAGCATTATATGTAATGGGGATAAGTTAGATGTATTTCCAATAAGAGTGGGAGGTGAAACAAGGATGTGCATTATCACCAATGTGATTCAATGTGGTACTAGAAATGTTAGCTGTAGTAATAAGAAAAGAAAAAGAAATTGAAGGAATTAGAATAGACAAAGCACTAAGTTATGACTCTTCACAGATGATATGATGATATACTTAGAGAATCCTAGAGAATCAAGAAAAAAAATACTTGAAATAATAAACAATTTTAGCAAAGTTGCAGGATATAAAATAAACCCACATAAATTGTTGGCATTTCTATATATTACTGACAAAGCCCAACACCAAGAGATAGAAAGAAAAATTCTATTTAAAGGTACTGTCGATGTTATAAAATATTTGGGAGTCTACCTGCCAAAACAAACTTTGGAACTATATTAACAGAATTACAAAATACTTTTCACAGAAATAAAGTATGATCTAAATAATTGGAAAAACATCAGTTGCTCATGTTTAGGCTGAGCTAATGTAATAAAAATGACAATTCTACCTAAATCAATGTACTTATTCAGTGCCATACCGAACTACCAAAAATTATTTTATAGAGCTAGAAAAAATAATAGCAAAATTCATCTGGAAGAATAAAAGGTCCAAAATATCCAGGGAAAGAATGAAAAGAAATGCTAAGAAAGGTGGCATAGCCATACCAGATCTTAAATTATATTATAAAGCAGCAATCATCAAAACTACCTGGTATTAGCTAAGCAAAAGAGGTAAGCAAAAAAAAAAAGATCAGTGATTATAGAAATCTACTATTTGATAAACCACATGACCCCAGCTTCTGGGATAAGGACTCACCATTTGATAAAAACTGCTGGGAAAATTGGAAAACAGTATGGCAGAAACTGAGTATAGACCAATGTCTGACACTGCATGCCAAAATAAAGTCCAAATGGGTACATGATTTAGATTAAAAGGCTGATACTAGAAACAAATGAGCAAATCAAGGAATAATTTATCTCTCAGATTTATGGAGAACGGAGGAGTTTATGACCAAACAAGAGATAGAGAATGTAATGAAATACAAAATGGATGACTTATGAAAAATGGATGACTTTGATTCCATTATTTTGGAAAGTTTTTGTACAAATAAAGCCAATGCAAACAAGATTAGGAGAGAAGCAGAAAACTGGGATAGAATTTTTACTACTAGTATCCCTTATAAAGGCTTCATTTCTAAAATATATAGAGAATGGGGTCAAATTTACAAGTCATACAAGTCATTCCCCCATTGATATATGGTGAAAGGATATGAACAGGCAGTTTTCAGAGGAAGAAAATAAAGCTATCTATAGTCATATGAAAAAATACTCTAAATCATTATTGATTAGAGAATTGCAAACCAAAACAACTCTGAGGTACCACATCATACCTGTCAGATTGGCCAACATGACAAAACTCGAAAATCATAAATGCTGGAGAAGATATGGGAAAGTTGGAACACCAATTCACCGTTGGTGCAATTGTGAGCTCATCCAACAATTCTGGAGAGCAATTTGGAACTATACCCAATAGGCTATAAAAATGTGCATACCTTTTGACCTAGCAATACTACTTCTAGGGTTGTATCCCAAAGACATCATAAAAATGGGAAAAGAACCCACATGTAAAAAAATATTTATTGCAGCTCTTTTTGTGGTGTCCAATAATTAAAAAGTGAGGGGATGTCCATCAAATTTGGAATGACTGAACAAGTTGTGATATACAAATGTAATGAAATACTCTTGTGGTATAAGAAATGATGAGCAGGAGGACTTCAAAAAAACTTGGAAAGACTTATATGAACCAATGTTGAGTGAACTGAGAAGAACCAGGAGAACATTGTACACAGTAACAGCCACCATTTACAATGAACTGATTTTGATAGACTTATCCCTTCTCAGCAATGCAAGGACCTAAAACAATTCCAACAGACTCATGATGGAAAATGCCATCCACATCCGGAGAAAAAAACTCTGAAATCTGAATACAGAGTGTAGCAGACTATTTTATCTTCTTTTTTTTTTTTAATTTTTCTTTGTTTTGTTGTTTTCTTTCTTGTGATTCCTCCTATTCATTCTGGTTCTTCTATGCAATATGACTAATGTGAAAGTCTGATTAATGAGAATGTATGTGTAAAGCCTGTACTGGATTACATGCTGTCTTGGGGAGAGGAGAAGGGAGAGAAGGAGGAGAAAATTTAAAACTTATGGAAGTGAATATTAAAAACTAAAAATAAATTTTTTTCTAAAAAAGATGATAGCATTTAAGAGATTCCTTAATAATTTAATGTAAGACCATATTCCTCCTCTAGGCCCTAATTTTTAATGTTAATAATATTACCCATGTTGAACTCTGCTTTGAATTCCATTCTTTGAAATCAACTTTTAAAAAAAAAAACTCTTAATGAAAGAGGCATCTTTTGAAATAGTCATGCTATTGAAACATCTGTATGTGTTTGGGGGTGAAAGGAAAGTAAATAAGAAAGACTGCATGATTAAACTTTCAAATATTTAGGCAATCGAATTCAATAAGTACATCCAATAAGTACATCTTATGGATCTCAGTTTGGAAGACTGCATGGGGGTAGAATAGGGACAAAACAGTGAATTTATAGTTAAGGTTAATATATGTGTGTGTGTGTATCTATCTATCTATCTATCTATCTATCTACATATATATATAATGTGTGTACATACATGCATACATACATACATATATATGTATACACATATTCATAGATGTTTCTTCTAGTTCAGGGAACACTTTTTCTTTTTAAAAATTTTTTTAATTACATGTAAAGAACTTAAATATTCATTTAAAAAACTTTGAGTTCCAAATTCTTGACCCCCACCCCCCAAGAGAGTAAGGAATTTTATGTAGGGCATATATGTGTAATCATGAAAAACATATTTCTATATTAGTTATGTTGAAAAGAATACATAGACAAAAATGAAAAAAATAATGAAAGTGAAAAATAGTATATTTCTATCTGTATTCAGACTCCATCAGTTCTTTTTCCGCAGATGGATAGCATATTTCATCCTGAGTCCTTTAGAATTGTCTTGGATCACTGTATTGCTGATAATAACTAAGTCATTCACAGTTGATCATCATACAATACTTCTATTACTTTTTACAATGTTCTCCTGGTTCTGTTCATTTAATTTTGAATCAGTCCATGTAAGTCATTCCAGGTTTTTCTGAAGTCATTCTCCTCATCATTTCTTACAGCAATATGACATAACTTGTTCAGCCATTCCCCAATTGGTAGGGATTGCCTCAGTTTCCACTTCTTTGTCACCACAAGAAGAGCTCCTATAAATATATTTTGTACTTATAGGTCCTTTCCCTCTTTTTATGATCTCTTTGGTGTACAGACCTAGAAGAGTTATTGCTGGATCACAGAGTATGCACAGTATTACAGCCCTTTGGGCATAATTCCAAATTGCTCTTCAAAATGGTCAGATCTGTTAACAACTCCATGAAAAGTGCATTAACGTCTTAATTTTTCCCAAATCTCTTCCAACATTTATCATGTTCCTTTCCTTTCATGTGTGTCAGTCTAATAGATGTGATGTGGTACCTCTAACATGTTTTAATTTGCATTTCTCTAATCAATAGAAATTTGGAGCATTTTTTTTCATATGACTATAGATATCTTTGATTTCTTCATCTAAAAACTGTATTTCATATCCTTTGACCATTTATCTATTGAGGAATGACTTATATTCTTATAAATTTGACTCAGTTCTCATGAGGACTTTATCAGAGACACTTCCTGTAAAAAAATATATGTATATATGTCCCGGCTTTATGCTTTCCTTCTGATCTTGGTTGCAGAGAGTTTGTGCAAAAAACAATTTAGTTTAATATAATCAAAATTATCCATTTTATATTTTATAATGCTCTCTATTTCTTGTTTGGTCTTAAATTCTTTTGCTACATAGATCTGACAGGTAAACTATTCCTTCTTCTCCTAATCTGTTTATGGTATTACCTTTCGTGTATGAATCATGTACCCCTTTTGAACTTATGATGCTATATAGTGTGAGTTGTTGGTCTATAAATCTAATTTCTGCCTTACTGTTTTCCAGGTTTCCCAGCAGGTTTTGTCAAATAGTGAGTTCTTATTGCAAAAGCTGTTTTCTTTGAGTTTATCAACCATGCAATTACTATGGTCATTTACTACTGTGTCTTGTGTACCTAATCTGATCCACATCTACCACCCTATTTCTTAGCCAGTACCAGATTTTTGTGATGATTACCGTTTTAAGAATACATTTTGAGATCTGGTATGGCTAGGCCACTTTCACATTTTTTCCCATTAATTCCCTTGATACTCTTAACATTTTGTTCTTCCAGATGAATTTTATTATTTTTTCTAGAAAATGATTTTTGGTAGTTTGATAAAGCACTGAATAAGTAAGTTAATTTAGGTAGAATTGTCACTATTATTATATTAGTTCAGAGTACACATGAACAGTTGTTATTTTTCTAATTGTTTAGATCTGACTTTATGTGAAAAGTCTTTCATAATTGTCTTCATATAGTTCCTGGGTTTTTCTTGGCAGGTAAACTTCTAAGTATTTTATATTGTTTACTGTTATTTCAAGTGGAATTCCTTTGTATCTCTTGCTGCTTAGCTTTGTTGGTAATATGTAGAAAGACCTATCACTTATGTGGGTTTATTTTATATTCTGCGAGTTTGCTGATACTGTTGTTAAGGTTGTCTGTTTTCATTCTTTCTGGTTTAGGTATCAGCATCATAGTTATATTTTTAAAGGAATTTGGTTAGACTCTTTCTTCAATTACTTTTCCAAATAGTTTGTATAGTATTGGAATTACTTGCTTTTTAAAATTCATGAACCAATGAAGCTTTCTTTTACTTAGGGAGTTTCAATTTCTTTTTCTAAAATGAAGTTATGTTTATCTAGGCTATTTATATTTTTGCAAATATTCTTCCATTTATCTTAATTTGTCAGATTTATTGTTATATAAATGGGCAAAATAGTTGCTAGTAATTGCCCTAGTTTCTTTTTCATTGCTGGTAAATTCACCTAATTTATTTTTTATACTGGTAATTTGTTTTATTTTTTCTTTTTTAAAATCAATTTAACCAACAGTTTGTCTATATTATTGATTTTTTTTCATAAAAACCAACTCAAAGTTTTATTTATTAGTTCAATGGTTTTCTTATTTTCACTTTTTATTAATCTATCCTTTGATTTTCAGGATTTCCAACTTGATGTTTAATGCAGGATTTTTAGTTTGTCCTTTTTCTAGGTTTTTTTTTTTAGTTGGATGCCCAATTCATTGATCTGCTCTTTCTCTATTTTATTAGCATAAGCATTGAGAGATATTTCACATTTTCCTCTATTTTTTCATCCCTTTTATTTATTTATTTTTTTGATGTTTCATTGAATCATTAGTTTCCACTTGGCCGATACTAATTTTAGAGAAATTACTATCTTCAGTGAGCTTTTGTCCATTCTTTTCCATTTGACCAATTCCACTTTTTAAGGATTTGTCTTCTTTCGTGGATTTTTGTACCTATTTTCCATTTGGCCAATTCTACTTTTTAAGTACTATGGTGACAAGGAAGGTCAAAACACAAGCTCAGAAGAGGACAACAATATCAAAACATCTAAAGCAAGCCAAGATGGCAGAGTAGAAGCACAAACTTGGCATGGTCTCTGGCTCTAATACTTCCAATACATGTAAAAAAAATGACTCTAAACAAACCTTAGAGCTATAGAACCCACAAAGTAGCAGAGAAAAACAAACCTCCCACTGAAGGCAGCCTTGCAGACAAATGGGAAAGGTCTATCACACCAAGCTGGAAGCCTAGCAGAGTCCCACGGGAGCTGCACAGTTCTGGCCTCAGGGGAGCACTGACCAGAAGCGTTCAGAGCAGACTTCGGGAGAGTTACCTACCAGCAGCTGTGGCAGTGTCCACACTCTTCACCCCATAAACACCAAAGACAAAGTAAAAGGTAAGTGTGGAACCCTGTTGGAATGGGGCAGGGGGAATGGAAGAGCACAGTCTGGCTCCTGCCCCCAGGCAAAGAAGCAAAGGAGGTACTGCAGCTGTGCAGCCACCACAGCATGGCTGCCTCAGGAGTTCCTGGCCTGCAGATTATAGGGGGACCAAGCAACAATTCAGAGGGTAATCACTCTTGCTTTAACTTGCTTGGATCTGGATCATGGTCTTGGGTGGTGGTCCTGGGGTGTGTGACCAATGACCTTGTGGGAACTGTAGAGAGGGTGCCTTCCTAACAGGTCTGGCAGCTATGAAAACCCCAGTGATTTGGGACAAAGCTCTCTTCATTCTGGAAGCAGAGTTCTACCATGGCAAAAATCTCAAAAGTCAAATAATTGACTGGCAATATGAGCAAGCCAAGGAAGCACAAACAGACCATAGAATTCTTTT
>CM053580.1:368095464-368131403 GCA_028627135.1 Pseudochirops cupreus
AGAAGAAGAAGAAGAAGAAGAAGAAGAAGAAGAAGAAGAAGAAGAAGAAGAAGAAGAAGAAGAAGAAGAAGAAGAAGAAGGAGAAGAAGAAAAAGAAGGAGATTTTGGAGAGAAGACAAATGTATTTTGGGGAATCTATAAGGTCTTCAACTAAGACTTGAAAGAAAGTAAAAACTCTGAGAGACAGAAGTGAGGAGGGAGTATATTCCAGATGCTCTACTTTTGTACAATTTCCATCTATCATGTTTTTTCCCCTAGTTTTATTCTACATTATGACTATGGGGATTACTTCTACAATGTTTTATGTTGGATGTTGGCATTTGAGAAATTCCTTTTCAAAAATTTATGACACAATTTTCACAATTCATTATGAGATATTTCTTAAAAGTATCCAGATACTTAAAAACAGCAAAATCATCCTGTGGAGTGGAAACCTGGAGGAATTAACAAGTCCATAAAACTAATACATCTGACCATGTTTATGCCTGTGGTTTGAATATTTACGTAGAGGAATTAGTAGCACTCTTCTTCACAGGATGTTTAGAGAAATGCTGTTCTTATTTATGATGTCAAGAGGAATTTGCAGTGTGGTAACCTATATTTAGTTAATTTATTCCAGTATCAAGGAATTACTCAGGAGGCAGGATCACTCCAATAAAAACCAAAGAACTTGTTTTAAATTTCTTTGACTCTAAAAGGCAAATGATGCCTATAGCCATGGGGTTCTGGGGAAAAGTAATTTATAAAGTGCTACACAATGATGGACTAATATTATTATATTAGTAATACCAACATCTGACTTTACCATGATGGGAGATTTTATTGCCTTTGTGTGTGACAAAAAGAAAGAATTATTGATTTTTCCAGACAAATATTCTCAATTCCCATAACAAGAATATAAAAAAGGAACTTTGTACCTCTGGCAGCTTGTAAGGTCTAGAAAACTCTCTAAGATTATAACGGGCAAAGAATGTACATTGACTAAGCAAATTCTTCACTAGGAACTCCCTATGCCAATGGAATCATAGCTGCGTTTTCTCTATCCTTATTGGAAGGTAAAAAGCTTTAGTACTCAAGAAAAGCCATTTGAGACAGTGTCAGAGTACTGTAAGGAAAGAAGGTAAGATTTACATGATAGAGAAATTCAGTCTCTCTCCAGAAGCAAATGAACACTTATAAATAATTGGAAAGCATACAAGAAACAAGAAATAAAAATAATCATGTGAATTTTTATATAAATGCAATAGGATTCCATTTATCTTAATAATAATCCTGTATTTGGAAATTCCTAGCTAAGAACACAGGGACATTATTCAGCAATAAATGTGAAACTACATGAAATAAAGAAAGAGCCAAATAATTGAAGGAACATTCAAACCATTTAGAACCAGTTCTTGGTCAGGCCAATACATTAAAAAAAGCCTTCCAAAATTAATGGACATATTTAATGCAATACCAATCAAAATATCAAGGAATTTCTTCACACACATTTTATACTCTGCTAAAGGGAACCTGTTAGTTATATTTAGCTTCAACTTTCCCTTCTCTACTGGTTTTATTTATTTATCCTGAGAAATCCAACATTGATTAAATTATTTTCTCCAGTGGGATATATAGATTTGTTTGTTACTTACTAAGCACGTCAAATTTATAGTGCCAAATTATTAATATGTTCATAAATCATCTAATAACAGCATGGCACTTCTAGTACCCTCTGTTCCCTCTTCTACCAGTATGTCATCATTACCAAAGAAATGGAAGGGGCAGGACTGAGTCCATTTTGTATTTTTCTTGTCCCATGGATTGCCAAAGCCAAAGAATACTCATCAGTCAGCTTTCTAGTGATAAACTACTCTGTGCAGAGTTGGAAAAGCTTTTTTTTTCTTTCCCAAGCTAAAGGCATAATTTATTACTAGGACAAAACTCAAAGAATTTTCCAGAGTTTGTACTATGCTTTCAGGACCTTCAACTACCAGGACCATTTCCACGTCACAATAAAGCGCTATAGAAAGGCTTTTTGGAAGCAAATTCCTCATAATAAATTGAAAATAAAGGTAATCCTTACTAATTACCAAAGAGATGCAAATTGAAATAAACTTTGATATGCTACCACATACCCACAAGATTAACCAAAGCAACTAAAATCAACAAAATTCAATAATTATGGGGTTGTAAAGAGGCAGATATACACATTCACTACAGTGAATCTTTTTAGAAAACATTTTGGCAGTACCTAATAGATGTTACTAAAAACAATCATACCCTTTCACTCACTAATTCTTCTATTAGTAATATACTGTAATTTACCATGAAAAGCATTATCAAAAGGAAAAAGGACTATCTGCACACACACACACACACACACACACACACACACACACACACACAAATGTGGCATCATTATTTTTAATTGCAAAAATAAAATACAATCAACGCAATTGTCCAGCAGAAGTTAGCTATAAGATGAATGGATGGATCAAGGGTGAAAAATTACTAAGCACTTAATATGCCTCAGGCACAGGACTAGATTGGTCGAAATGATAAATACAGTGTACCTTTTGGGAACTGATATTCTAATGAGAGAAGAAATAAACATAAAAGAAGGGTGAGTTCAGTCATAAGGATGTTAAATGGATCCATTTGGATCCAAATTGGATCCAAATGGATCCAACTAATTCACATAGAAAATAAAAATAATTTTGATGCAATCACTGTTCTTAGAGCAAGAGGTGGAAAGTGTGAGGGGGTAAAGGGTTGATAGGAATAGGAAACTAAGTATTTGACAGGTAAATTAGGCTAGATGACTGCATAGGATATGAAGCATACTCTGGAACTGCCGGTAAACTTTTGCTCATAGATTGAAAGAGCTCAATGATACATTTATAAAGATGAGTTTATTAACTCTGCCAAAGAGTATGCTATGGCCTCTGGATAGCTGTTGTAGTGGGATCTTTTCCAATTTAATAGAAAGGAGGACAGTGATAGGTAGATGGTAAACTGTCCAGGAGAGATGATCTGTATTATGAAAGATTACAATATAATTATAATAGACAAATATGAGCAATATTTTAAAATATGAAAGGACATGACAGGTTTAAAAAGCTTAAAAAAAGCACATATGTCCATATGAAAGGAAAAAAATAAAATAATGAACAAGTAATTCAGAAGGCAATGTTATAGGGCCAAAGTTTTGTCAGTTAAAATCCATAAATTTAACATTAATATCTTTGAAACAAATTGAATGGTTTATATAGATGTTCTACTTTTTGCTCATGGTGTTTGCGTATTCATGGTGTCATTTTTACAGGTATTTGGATGGGTTTAGGGGAAAGCTCAAGCCAGTCCCTTTCTTTATGCAATCATCTTTGCTCTGCAACCTTTCATAAACTTGTGAGTTTCGAATTTTCTTTTCCTCCCTCCTTTCTCTCCCTCTCCCCCAGACAACATACAATGTGATGTAGTTTCTATATATAAATTCATATTAAGTATATTTTCACGTTAGTCATGTTGTAAAGATGAATTAGAACAATTGGGAGGAACCACAATAAAGAAGAAACAATAACAACAACAAAAGAGAGAGCAAATAGTGTGCTTTGATCTGTTTTCAGACTTTATAGTTGTTTCTCTGGATGTAGACAGCATTTCCCATTGTGAGTCTTTCGTAGCTGTCTTAGATCCTTGCATTGCTGAGAAGAGCCAAGACTATGAAAGTTGTTCATCATACAATGTGACTGTTACTGTGTACAATATTCTCCTGGTTCTGCTCACTTCACTCGAAAACAGTTCACATAAGTCTTTCCACGTTATTCTGAAGTCCACCTGCTCATTATTTCTAATAGCACAACATATTCCATTACATTCTTATATCACAATTTGTTCAACCATTCCTCAACTGCTGAACATCCCCTCAGTTTCCAATTATTGACCACAACAAAAAGAGTTACTATAGTTTAGTTTTCTATGTGTGGGTCCTTCTCCCATTTTTATAATCTCTTTGTGATATAGACCGAGAAGAGGTATTGTTGGGTCAAAGGGTATATGCACAGTTTCATAGCCCTTTGGGAAATAGTTTCAAATTGCTTTCTAGAATGGTTGGATCAGTTTACAACTCTACCAACAATGCATCAGTGTTCCAATTTTCCCACATCTTCTCCAATATTTAGTGTTTTCCTTTTTTTGACATGTTAGTCAACCAGATAGGGTGATGTTGTACGTCAGAAATGTTTTGATCTGTATTTCTCTAATCAATAGTGATTTAGAGCATTTTTCCATATGAATATAGAAAGCTTTAATTTCTTCATCTGAAAAATGCCTGTTTTTATCATTTAACCATTTATCAATTGCAGAATGACTTGTATTCTTACAAATTTGAATCTATTCTCTATATTTTAGAAATGAAGCTTTTATCAGAAGTGTTGGTGGTAAAAATTCTTTCCAAGATTTCTGTTTCCCTGCCCATCTTGGTTGCACTGACTTTGTACAAAACCTTTTCAATTTAGTGAAATCAAAATCACCCATTCTGCGTTTCATAATGCTCTCTATCTCTTGTTTGGTCATAAATTCTTCCCTTTTCTATAAATGTGACAGGTAAGCTATTCTTGGTCTCCCTGTTTCCTTACAGTATCAGACTTTATGTCTAAATCATAAACCCATTTTGATTTTATCTTCATATAGGGTGTATGATGTTGGTGTATGCCCAGTTTTTGTCATGTTATTTTCCAGTTTCCTTGGAGTTTTTGTTAAGTAATGAGTTCTCATCCCAGAAGCTGGAGTCTTTGGATTGATGAAACGGTAGATTACTATAGTCATTGACTACTGTTTCTTGTGTATCTAATCTATTCCACTGATTCACTACTCTATTCCTCAGCCAGTACCAAGTAGTTTTGATGACTGCTGCTTCAAAATATAATTTAAGGTCTGGTATGGCTAGGCCACCTTCCCTAATATTTCTTTTCATTGAATTCCCTTGATATTCTGGACCTCTTATTTATCCAGAAGAATTTTGATATTATTTTTCCTAGCTCTATAAAAGAATTTTGTTAAATTGATTGTTATGGCACTGAATAAGTAAATTTATTTGGGTAAAATTGTCATTTTTATTATTTTAGCTCAGCCTATACATAAGCAACTGATGTTTTTCCAATTATTTAGATCTGACTTTACTTCTGTAAAAAGTGTTTTGTAATTCTGTTCATATAGCTCCTGCGTTGGTTTTGGCAGGGAGACTCCCAAATATTTTCTAATGTCTACAGTAACTTTAAATGGACTTTCTCTTTCTATCTCTTACTGTTGGGCTTTGTTAGCAATGTGTAGAAATGCTGATGATTTGTGTGGGTTTATTTTATATCCTGCAGCTTTGTTAAGTTGTTTATTCTTTCAAGTTAATTATTTGATTGATTCTCTAGGATTCTCTAAGTATATCATCATATCATCTGCAAAGAGTGGTAACTTAGTTTCTTCTTTGCCTACTCTAATTCCATCTATTTCATTTTCTTCTCTTATTGATAAAGCTAACATTTCTAGTACCACTATCAGTGGTGATAATGGACAGCCTTGTTTCACCCTCGATCTTATTGGAAATGTATTTAACTTACTCTCATTACATATAATGCTTGATTATGGTTTTAGTCAGATGCTCCCTATCATTTTAAGGAAGAGTCCATATTTTCCTATGCTCTCTAATGTTTTTAGCAGAAATGGCATTGTATTTTGTCATAAGCTTTGTCTTTTATCTGTTAAGATATTTATATGATTTGTTATTTTGTTGTTGTTGTTGATATAGTCTATTATACTATTCTGTATACCTGGTATAAAGTCTACCTGGTCATAGTGTATCATACTTTGAGATAAGTTGCTGTAATCTCTTTGCTAATATCTTATTTTAAAAATTTGCATCTATATTCATTAGGGAAATTGGTCTATAATTTTCTCTCTGTTTTGAATCTTCCCAGTTTAGGTATCAGTACCAGATTTGTATCATAAAGAGAATTTGGTAGGACTTCTCCTTCACCTATTTTCCTAAATGGTTTAAATAGTATTAGAAACAATTGTTTTTAAATGTTTGGTAGAATTCACTAATAAATCCATTTGGCCCAGGAAATTTTTTTTAGGGAGTGCATTGACAGCTTGTTCAATTTCTTTATCTAAAAAGGGGTTATTTAAGTATTTTATTCCTTCTTCTGTTAATCTGCACAATTCATATTTTTTGTAAATATTCACCCATTTCACTAAGATCGTCAAATGTATTGGCATGCAGCTGGACAAAAAAGCTCCTAATTATTGTTTTAATTTCCTCTTCATTTTTATACTGGTAATTTTGCTTTCTTCTTTCTTTTTTTTAAAAATCAAATTAACCAAAGGTTTATCTATTTATTATTTTTTTCCAGAAAACTAGCTCTTAGTTTCACTTATTAGTTCAATGGTTTTCTTAATTTTAATTCTATTAATCTCTCCCTTGATTTTTAGAATTTCTAATTTGGTATTTAATTGGGGGTTTTTAATTTTTAATTTTTCTATTTTTTTTAGTTGCATACCCAATTCATTAATCTCCTCTTTCTCTAAGTTATTCATGTTAGCATTGAGAGATATAAAACCTCTCCTATGAATGGCTTTTGCTGCATCCCATAAGTTTTGGTAAATTGCTTCATTATTGTCATTCTCTTGGATTGTTTCTATAATTTATTATTTGACCAACTCATTCTTTAGGATTAAATTATTTAGTTTCCTATGAATTTTTAGTCTATCTTTCCATGTATTATATCATATGTAATTTTTATGATCAGAAAAGGATACACTTAATATTTCTATCTTTCTACATTGGGTTGTGAGGGTTTTATGCCTTAATACATGTGTGCCATGTACTACTGAGAAAAAGGTATATTCCTTTCTATACCCACTCAAATTCTCCAGAGGTCTACCATATCTAACTATTCTAAAATTCTATTTATTTCCTGAACTTCTTTCTTATTTTGTAGTTAGATTTATCTAATCTCTGTCTGAGAGGAGAAGTTTGAGGTCCCCCACTACTATGGTTTTTGCTGTCTATTTCTTGCTGTAACTCCCTTAATTTCTTCTTTAAGAATTTTGTTGCTATGTCACTTGGTGCAGATATGTTTAGTATTGGTATTACTTTACTGTCTATGGTACCTTTTAGCAGGATCTAGCTTCCTTCCTTATCTCTTTTAATTACATCTATTTTTGCTTTTGCTTTGTCTGAGCTATCACCAGGTTTTTTGTTTTTGTTTTTGTTTTTGTTTTTTACTTCAGCTGAAGCATAATATATTCTCTTCCAGGCTTTTACCTTTGCTCCATGTGTATCCCTCTGCTTCAAATGTGTTTCTTGTAAACAACAAGATATTGTAGGAATATGGTTTCTAATCCACTCTGCAATCCACTTCCATTTTATGAGAGAGTTCATCCCATTTTCATTCACCATTATGATTATTATTTGTCTCTTTCTTTTTAGCCTATTTGCCTCCCAGCCCATTTATGCTTTTCTCTCTCCTTTCTCCTTGTCTCTCCTCACTAAAGTTTTTCTTTGGGCCACTGCCTACCTCAAGCCACCTTCCCTTCTATCCCTCTCTCCCTTTTCTTTCCTGTTTCCCCTCCTACTTCCTATATGGTAAGTTTGATTTATTTTCCTAACTGATTATTTTATTCCTTCTTTGAACCAAATTTTTTGAGAGTAAGGTTAGAACAATGCTCATCTCCCTCCCTTCTTTCCCTCTACTGTAATAGATTGTTGTGCTTCTTCATGTGATTTAATTTACACTTTTCTGTCTCTTCCTTTTCTCTTCTCCCAGTGCAATCCCTTTTTAGCATTTAATTATATTTTTTCTCATCACAGCAAAGTCACCTTAAAACCACATCCTCTGTTTATGTATACCCCTTCTAAATGTCATAAGAAAGATCCATTTCTCAAGAGTTACAAGTATCATATTTCCTTGTAGGAATGTAAACAGTGTGCCCTTATTGAAGAACATGTTGTTGTTTTCTTTGCTGTTTACCTTTTAATGCTTCTCTTGAATCTTGTATTTGAAGATCAAATTTACTGTTGAGCTCTGGTCTTTTCATCAGGAATGTTTGGAAGTTCCCTGTTTCATTCAATGTCCATCTCCTCCCCTGAAAGATTACATTCAATTTTCCTGGGTAGTTAGTTGATCCTGGTGGTAATTCAACCTCCTTTTCCTTAAGGAATACCATATTCCAGTCCCTTTGATCTTTAAATGTAGAAACTGCAAGGTCCTGTATAATCCTGATTGTGGTTCCATCATATTTAAATTGTTTCTTTCTGGCTGCTTGCACTATATTTTCTCTTTGACCTGATCATTTTGGAATCTTGGTACAATATTCTTTGGCATTTTTTATTTGGGATCTGTTTCAGGAGGTGATTGATTGATTTTTTTCAATCACTATTTTACTCTCTTGTTCTAGGATCTCAGGGCAATTTCCCTTGATGATTTCTTGCAAGAGGCTACCCAGTCTATTTTTTTCATCATGGCTTTCAGGAAAACCAATAATTATTAAATTATCTCATCTGGATCTAATTTCCAGGTCAATTGTTTTTCCAATGAAGTATTTTATGTTTCCTTCTATTTTTTTTTCATTCTTTTCATTTTATTTGACTGATTCTCAATGTCTTATAGAGTCATTAGCTTCCACTTGTCCAATTCTAATTTTTAACTAATTGTTTTCTTCAATTAGCTTTTGCCTTTCCTTTTCCATTTGGTCAATTCTACTTTTTAGGGAGTTGTTTTCTTCAGTGTCCTTCTTTCCCATTTGGCCAATTTTTACATTTTTTAAGGATTTGTTTTCTACAGTCAATTTTTGTCCTTCCTTTTCCAAGCTGTTGATTCTCTTGTGTACCTCTCATTTAGTTTCCCAATTTTTCTTTCTAATATAAATTTAGTTTTCTCTTTTTTATTTTTTGAGGGGGGAAGGTAGGGCAATTGGGGTTAAGTGACTATCCCAAGTTCACATGGCTAGGGTTTTTTTTTTTTGGTGTGTAAGTGTCTGAGGCCATATTTGAACTCAGGTCCTCCTGACGCCAGGGCCACTGCACCACCTAGCTGCCCCGCACTTCTCAGTCTTAAACAGCAAACTTCTGACTTAGATAAATATTTCTATTAATATTCACATAACATGTTACAAGAGTAAAATAACAAAGAAACTTAAACATTAGAATAATATATCAGCTCTGATTTAAACTCATAGGTAAAGTGGCCTAAGTGTTCTGGGGAAGCAGGAAAAAGAAATGGCAACTGACTGGAATTATTCTTATAAGTCATCACCAATTGACAATATATGCTGATTCAGACTGGCTTCAACTCTAGTTTACTTTTTATCAGTTCAAAGTGTCTATCTGCTTATATTTATTATTCTTACCTCCTTTGTCTGGCACTTGAAAACTTTGATGAAAATGTCTTCTTCCATAAACAATGGAACTCCCAAATTAACTGAGTTGTCCTTGGAGTTTGCCAACAATTCAGTTCTCAAAATGACAATAATTTTTGTTTTCTTCAGAATATTAGTTAATAGTTCAATTCTCAGAAATGTTTGTCAGCAGATTTTCTTTTATCAAAATAACAATGTATAGTCCAAATTTCTTCAGAATGACAGTTGTCAGTTTTTGAAAATGCCTTATGTTTTCTAGCAAAGTTCTCCAAATTTTCCATGATCCTCTTAAAGGTATGGCATCAATGTTTGAAACCTCTGAGATTATGTGTCTTGGAAATTCAGAGCTATGTTTATATTTTTTCTGGTTTGTATGTGGCACATAGGACATGCTCTCTTACATGTGGGTCCTCCAAAAAAGCTTTTCCAGGTTCAATATATCATTTGGATAAACATCTATTCTAGAGTTCAAAAGCCCCCAATGATATCATTACTATAACTAGTCAGTCAGTGAATACAAGTCAAAGTAAAAACATTTAATAGAGTAACATAGCATTAAAAATAGCAATAAAACTCCCACCCCTTCCCCAAAAAACAAATGAATACCTTGGGCACAATCCACAAATTCACAGTTAAGTAGTGGGAAAAGTAGACACACCTCTAGAGGGACAGAGGTATGAAACAAGTCAAAGTATACTCAGAGGAGAGAACATATAAGGCTAGGGCATACATATGAAGGGGTACACACAAATTAACTCTATAGCCCACATACTCATTTAGAGAAGCATGTACATAGGAATACATATAGGGAGACCATGGAGAGATAACTCTGCACCTCTGACACCGCAGGGTTGCTGATACCTTCCGGTGATTATGAGAAGTCAACGGCTACAGTAGGACAAGAATTTTGCTGATAGGAGAACAATATTCAATGCTAGAGTGGGTAGTAGAAGAATTTGTGAAATTTTCTCTGGTGATCTTTGAAAATAGGATAGTTTTGTTTTTTTTTTTTAGTCCAGGAAAATGTATATGCCATTCTTTGTGAAATAGGATGATGGATTAGTAGACTTCTCAAGATTGTTTTCAGTCTTATCAGTCTAGAATTCCATTTCTGTGATACATACACACATACAGACATACACACATACATATGTGAGCATATATGTGTGCTCTTGTGTATACATATAGAGATATACACATACATACACATATTATCATTACATTTATAATACCATTCTTTCAAGAAATTCTAATTTTTTTTCCCATAAACTCAGTTATATAAAATTCTTATAAAATAGGAAAGATGTGGGATGGAGGGGAGAGCAGCTATGACAATTCACATTTTGCCAGTGGGAAACTTATTGTGAGCCTAACACTCACTATAAGAATTTCACCAGACTGTGCTATACACCTAGTATTGAATTTGCTATTCCATATAGTATGATGAGGATTATGGGAATTGTCCAGTAATTATTGGTAAAGTGCTTGGTGAATCAAGGATGAAGAATGCCTTTCATACACAAAGCACTGTTTTCCCTTTCATTACTGTAACACTTACAGGGAAAGTGGCTTTATATCCCTTTCCCCAGAGGTACATCTTTTCCAAGAAGCATCATAATAAACCTTTGGTTGAGAATAGGTAAAAACTTTGACCTTCTGTTTCTTCACTTCTGTCCACAGTAGTGCAGGAAATGTTCCCTCTAATTTTGTTCTTTTAATGGTCTTTTGTGTAGTTAGAATAAAAAGGCTCATTTATATTACTGAAAAAAATCATCATCATGATTAATAAGCATAGTGAAAATATTGGGACACTGTTAATTATGATATTTTTCATTATCTGGTACAAGCCTGGTTTGGTTTGGCATTCAGTTAGTATTTATTAAGTAACTTTTCCACCTGGTCATAGATGTATGGCATTTAAAGGAGATAAATAAACCAATATTAAAAGTACACTATGGACTAAGTTGTGACATTTTGTCTACTACTAGAAATCCTTAAATGTAAGGTGTTATAGAAAGGAAGTAAAACTTCTCAGAAATCAAGTATAAGTCAGTGTCAGACAGTAAGTACCAATCAGGGTACATCTGGCTCCACTTGAGACTTTTTTTTAAATGGGGCAATTTAAAATAATAATTTTAGCCAAAACTCAGCTTTAGTCTATGATTAAGAAGTCTTCCCCAACAAATCTCGCTTACACTGTTCTCTCTCCTTTCTAAACTCCTAATTTAGCTTTTTATTATATACATTTTATACAACTGGCAATCTTTTATGAAGTGTCAACTATGTTACAGACATTATATGTTCTAGAGATACAAAGAAAGGCAAAATAATGAAGAGGCATAATGGCAAGTAAACAAGTACTTAGCGCCTTGTTTCAGTTGAGCCTTGTCCTTGATTATATCAAATCTTTATTAAAAAACAGAACTTGTGGGCACAGCTAAGTGGTGTAGTGCATAGAGCACCAGCCCTGGAGTCAAGAGGACCTGAGTTCAAATCTGGCCTCAGACACTTAACACTTACTAGCTGTGTTACGTTGGGCAAGTCACTAAACCCCAATTGCAGTGCCTCCCCCTCTCCAAAAAGCAAAAAAGCCGAGCCAATGCAAGGCAAGGCAAGGCAAGAAAAAGAAGAAGAAAGAGAACTTGCAAAACACACAGAGGGAGGGACTTGCCAAAGACAGGAATAGGAAGGACATAAGAGGTGGCCAGAACAGAGAGGAGTTAATGACCAGATAAAAAGCTAAGCACAAGCTGGGAGAGAGCAGAACTGAGAAAGGAGCACTTGTGGTGGCAGAATTAGAAAGGAGAAAACTTGTGGTATCCCAGCCCTCTGTTTGTCTGTTTTGTCTCTGCTTATTTATGTTTGTAATACTTTGTACAGAATCCCTGGGACCTTACTGGAAGCCCTGAAAGAGGATTTTCTTATTGTCTGTTTACAGAAGTCCTGGAGGGTTTCAGAGGTCCTGGGACATTACTGATGATTTATGTTGACCTCTCAGACCTTGTTTATGGGTCTGTGTTGATTTCTTGGACCTTTTTTGTGGGTCTCTTGATTTCACAGACAGATAGTGAATTGATGATGGTGCTGATAATGTGCATGAATGTTGTTTTTGGCTCTGTTAAGCTTTGTCTTCCCAGAACCAGAAACTCCAAAGGACTTGAGGTGGACTGGACACTGTAAATTTCAATACATAGCTGGACAAGGAGCTGGACAGGATGCTGAGAGCTGCCTGCTTGTGAATCCAGGTGACAATTGGGTAGATTCAGGCAGGAGCTGGACCCATGGAAGGGGAACCACAGAATTTGGGATCCAGCCTCAAGTAAAGATGAAAAGATCTCTTCTTGAATACTTAATGTTGACTGAGAAGATCATGATTTACTGTGGCCTAGGGGTAGGAAAACAAAAAAAAAAGTTTTTGTACTATGTACCTTGTACCTCTTAAGGATGATTGAATTAAGGATGATTGGAAACTAATCTCTAATAGAGAAGAAAGAAGACTTTTTCACTGAGGGATTAAGACAATGTAGCCTAGGGATGGAGAGCTTTGACCTTTGCACTTTGTGTCTCTTAAGGAGGCTTGCTCCTTATGGATGATTGAGTTAGGGACTTACTAAATGGTATCTTTTGTTTAAAACTATGTGGCAGGGCCCCTGCCTGAGCCACAGGGTGTCATGGTGCTCTGTGGCAGTGGCTGACGTTGAGACCAAGGAGATGGAGGACCAAGGTGGCACAGGAGGCTCTCAGTGTGGGAGGATGGCCCTCAGACAGCAAGCAGGGGCAGCAGTGGTGGTGGGACCCCGGGGAGACAGACCAAAGAAGAACTATGGATGGTAGTGGGAGCAGGAGAGGATGCAGGTGGTGGTGGAGGGATGAAGATGTCTAGACTCCCACTGCAGCCCTGGCTTTCACCTGGACACCCTCTGAGGAAGGAGGTGGAGAGGACATGGGCCTCCCAGACTTGAGGTGTCACCCACCTGTTGCAAAAATCCACTCAACTAGTGGATTCAGCAACTACTGTGGTGTTGAATTGGTGTGTGGTGATGCTGATCTTGAGCAATGCTAGATTATTGTTGGAAAACATCATCAAATATGACATTCTAGTGGACCCAATCCAGGTAGTGTCATTGTTCCTGAAGAATCCCTACAGTTGGCCCTCCTTGTGTCTCATTATGGTAGCCAATGGGTTTGCATTAGCTGCCTTCCAAGTGGAGAAACAACTGGCTATGAGCACCATCACAGAGTGGGTAGGGCTACACTTGTACATGGCCAACCTACTCACCATTCTCTGCTTCCCTGCAGCTGTGGTCTTTATGGTCCGATCTATTACACCAGTGGGCTCAGTGTTTTCTCTGAGTAGCTACACTGTTTTCTTCCTCAAGATGGTCTCCTACTACCATGTCAACCTGTGGTGCTGCCCGTATAGGGCCAAGAGCCAAGCAGCCTCAGGAACCATAAAGGCCAATGGAGATGTGGTGTCCAATGGAGTGAAACACCTTGCCAATTTAACCTATCAAGATCTGTACTACTTCTTGTTTGCCCCTACTCTGTGCTATGAGCTCAACTTCCCTCAATCTCCCTGATCCGGAAATGCTTTCTGTTTATGCAGACTCTTTGAGTTGCTCTTCTTCACTCAACTACTGGTGGGGCTCATCCAGCAGTGGATGGTCCCCACCACTCAGAACTCCATGAAGCTATTCAAGGAAATGGACTATTCTGGTATCATGGAGCAGCTTCTGAAGTTGGCAGTCCCCAGCCACTTAATCTGGCTTATTTTTTCTACTGCCTCAATGCTGTGACTGAACTCTTGTAGTTTGGCAACCAGGAGTTCTACAGAGACTGGTGGAACTTGGAGTCAGTCCCTTACTTTCGGCAGAACTGGAATATTTCTGTCCACAAATGGTGCCTCAGACACTTCTACAAGCCAGTGATGAAGATGGGGGTCAATAAGTGGATGGCTAAGACTGGTGTGTTCCTTGCTTCAGCCTTCTTTCATGAGTACCTCATGAATGTCCCCCTCAGGATGTTTTGGCCTTGGGCCTTGACTGGCATGATGGCACAGATCCCTCTAGCCTGGGTCATGGGCCGATTCCTTCAAGACAACTATGGCAATGCAGAAGTGTGGTTGTCTTTGATCATCAGGCAGCTTGTGGCAGGCAGCTGTGGCTGTGCTTATGTATGTCCATGGCTACTACGTGCTTAATTATGAGGCCCAGGCAAGCCCCTAAGCCCCAGACATGGTCTTGTGTTGGGGAAACTGGACTTCTACTCCAGGAACATTAAGGGACAGGACAGGGTGACCTCTTCTCTGACAGCTGAATTGCAGCTATCTCCATGGAAATTTATGAAAGACTTGTCCTTTGTCTAAGGGCTTTGATTCTACTGATTCTGTCCTAATTCATTGGGAGTACAGAAGTTCTCTCATCCCTCTCGGGTTTACCCCCTTGGGGTTCTAGTCTCTTTTGCCCCACCCCTAGTTCAGCCCTATAAAAGGAGAAAAGAGCCATCCTGTTCCTGTAGGGATTGTCACCATATCTACTGTCTCCTACCCTAGGGCATCTGTCCATGTGGGAGGGATAGAGCAGTGTTGGCAATGGTTGGGTTTGGTTTCTCCTGGATCCCCTTCCTCTTTTGGTATGAGGATATTGTCCTCCTGGGGTTTTTGTCCTCCCCCAGCCCTTATTTCCCCACTGACCTCAGAATGTGTGGGCCTTGAATGGCTCTGTCCCCAGTCCAAGGAGGAGGGATTGGAGTCCTCTTCCAGGGACTGGTCCCGATAGTGACTTTTTAATGATTCTGCCCATGTGACCAAGTCTATCATTAAAGCAATGTCCAAAGTGAAAAAAACAAAACAAAACTATGTGGTCACTTTGGTGAAAACTATGTGGCCACTTTAGTGATAAGTTTTTATGTTATAACATAGTGAATGCTGTACTTTGGTTTCTCTGAATGTTTTATCTTAATTTATTACTGAATAAATCGAGAGTTCACTATACCATGTGATCAGAACCTTAAAGGTGCTCACTGCAGCAGTCCTCTGGAAAGTTGCTCGTGCTTGACTTTACACCAGACCTTTAAGGAGAAGACATTTAACATAGGAGAAATGTGCAAACAACTTTAATGCAGGATATATACAGTGTAAGTAGGAGGTAATTTTACAGGGAAAACACGGGGAAGGGGGAGAAGACAAAGAATCATTACAAAAGGTGGAATTTGAACTATCTTTAATGACACAAAAGCTAGGATTAGAGATGAAAAAGGAGAACATTCTGGGCATGGGCATCAGCCAGTTAAAAGGCATGGAATCAAGGAATGAAGTGTTCTACTTGAGAAAAAGCAAGAAAGGTAGTTAGGCAGCTAGGCAGCACAGTGGATAAAGCATGGAGTCTGGAGTCAGGAAATAAGGAAGACCTGAGTTAAAATCCAACTTCAGACACTTACTGTTTGCATGACCCTGGGCATGTCGTTTAACTCTGTTTGCCTCAGTTTCCTCAGCTGTAAAATAAGCTGGAGAGGGAAATGGCAAACTGTTCCAGTACCTTTGGTAAAACAAAACAAAATATCAAAATGGGGGTCATGAAGATTCAAACAAAAATGGAAAAAACAACTAAAAGAAAGGTTATGTCATTGGATGGAAGAGAACATGTAGGGGAGTAAAATGTAAGAAGACTGGAAAAGGGGAAAGCAACCAGGTTGTAAAGATCTTTAGAAGTCCAATAGATTATTCTAGAGCAGCGGTTCTCAACCTGTGGTTATGTTCAATTTGTAACAATGAAAACACATCCTGCGTTATCAGATAGATTCATAACAGTAGCAAAATTACAGTTATGTAGTAGCAACGAAAATCATTTTATGGTTGCAGGTCACCATAACATGAGGAACTGTGTTAAAGGAAGGTTGAGAACCCCTGTTCTAGAGGTACTAGGGAGCCAATGGAATTTCTTGAATATAGGGGTGATATGGTGAAGCTTTACCTTAAGTTCCCTTTGTCCTCTAAAAGGAGGATGGATTGGGAAGAGACTTGAAGGGAGACCTATCAGTAAACAGTTGCCATAACCTGGGTTTGAGGTAATGAAGGCCTTCATCAGAGTGGTAGCTGGGTAAAAGGATACAAGTGAACATGTATGAGGGATGTTGGGAAGACAATTTATTACTTAATATATGATGTTTTTTTTCTTGTTTATGTCTTGCAGAATCCCTAATTATGATATTTTACAACTTGCTCAACCTTACCATGAACCTGCCTATTGCTATTTGGGTAACCTACAATTAATTCTTCAGAGATTGTGATATCCCCCAAAATGCACACTGTACAATATCACCAAAAGAAACCCTGGAGTTATCCTCTGCTTTTCTTCTTCCTCACACTTCATTTTGAATTAGTAAGTTTTATTGATTTTATCTTCACTCTCATTATCACTTCACACTTCGACTATTTAAATGTGCTGTCTCTTCCCTTTTTAATCTATCTTCCAAATAGCTACCAAATTAGTGTCCCTAAAGTACAAATCTAACTACATAATTCTTCTGCTCAAGAAGTTTCAGTGGCCTTTGGAAAAGATACAAACTTTTCTATTTGGCATATAAAGTTTTGAACAATCTGGGTCCAAATTACTTCCCTGACCATTTGACATTATTTCATGAACTTTCAATTTCAGACAAACTGACATACTTGTTATTCAGCCACCCTCCCACTCCCACATTCCATTTCCCATCTTTCTACCTTTGCACAGATATCTACCATATCTGGACTTCACTGTCTCCTCACTCCCACCTTAAGACCTATTCTGAAAATTATTTTGAATATATTTTATATTTACCTATTTGTATTCACTCTTTCACCCAATAGAATGAAAGTCTTGTGGACAGGGTCTATTTTGTTTTTGTCTTTGTATTGCCAATGCCAAGGACAGTGCCAAATATATGTTGGGCACTTATATCCTTGTTGAATGGGTGAGTGAATGAACGAATGAATGAACATTGTGGATTTTTTTTTTCAGGGAGATACTTGGGTCCATTAAGAGAACTGGGAAATTCCCCAAAGGCTGTTCACTTTCTTTCTCATGCAGGATCCAGCTCAATCCCCATTTTCAATGTCTGTCCACCATATAAGTGCTGATTGAGAAAATTGAAGGGTTATCCATAGAAGTACATATCATTGTATGGGTAAAATGCATTACTTATCTACTTTGTTTCTTCTGTATGGATCATGAAGCCAAAAATATTTAGGAGTCTCTGAATTGTTCTTCAGTTTGACAGTACCAGCATAATATCATTCACAAACCGAAACATATGGAAAACTTCATCATCTATAGGGAAATCTTCAATTTGGATTCTGTGCTAGATATCTTCTATGATGGCTACAAACATTTTTGGCAATGTTAACAGAGAAATTTGTCACTGGAGAAAAATAGAGTCAGCCATATGGTGAGAGTAAGGGATAATAGGCATGGTGGCCTATATGTATAGTTGTTATCAATGCAATGTCAAAAGATGTAGGGGATGGCTCTCAGAGAGTTGAATTAAGCTGCTGTGAAAGATTTATGGGAGGACATGGACAAGACCCATATTGCAGAGACACTAATCAATTGGCTGTGAATCATATCATAGGGAAGATGTCATGGATTCATTGTAATACCAAAGAATTTTTTTTGTCTGGTGAAAATATAAGTTTCTTAAGGTTAGAGGTGTATTCCCTGTAGTGATTATCATGGTTTGGGTGCTGCATAAATCTTTGTTCCTTGGTTTATTGTAAAATCTTGTAATAATTTGATTCATAGATCTTGAACTGGGAAGGATTTTAGAGGACATTTAGGCAAAACTTTCATCTTATGTACAAGGACACTGATGCCAAGAAAGCATAGGTGCATTATTTAATATCACACAGGTGATAGCTGTAGAGCCAAAGTGTGCCACCATGTGCCCTGACTAAAGGAAAAAGTATTCTTGCTACTATGCCATTCTTTTCCAACTAAAAGAAATAATGTCTATGAATTTAACAAGAAAATTCATTTAAGTTTTTATTTAAGAGACTGTAAACAAGTTTGGATGCATCATACAAAATAATAGCTATATTTTTTAAAATGAGACTAATTTTTCTAGTTCAACACCAGTCGATACTATGTACACAATCCAGAAAATATAAAAGATACTAAATGCTACTCCCTATTGTGATAATTAATAAAAACACAGCCAATTTATTTCCTAACGGACAATATCTACATAATATTTGCCTCTTTAGGTCCTTATTTGAATGTCAGTTTCTGTGATATCTTCAATGAGCAGTAGTAACTCATTTGTCACTTAATAAAGCTGAGAGAGTAGGCTGAAGGTATAAGGGACTAAATGACTTGATCAGAGTCACAAAGCTAGTGAGTGTCAAAAGTAGCATTTGAGTACAGATCTTTCTGCCTCCAAGCCCCTCACTCTATACTCTACTCTACACTATCTCTTCTATTGTTCTTAGAAATATGACCTCAATTAGAGTTTGCATGATTTATTTTTTTATTCATCTTAAAATTCCTTTTATATTTCTTCATTTTGAATTCAAATATAAAAAGTCAAAAAAGAACCTTACCATGTAAATGAAAAATAAAAAGAGCATTCATTATAAAACCATGAATTTCCATTTCACACAATTTTCTTTTTTTTTTTTTTGACAACTAATAAATAATAGACATTGTTTTCAAAGCAACGGTACATGACTTTTCTGAGCTTCCTTCTAAGTTTTCTTTGGTGTTCTCCTGTACACTTTTTTATTTTTTCTCCCCCGCTCCCCATCCTGCTCTAGAGAAGTCTACCATTAGATATTAGATGTGGATAGCATCTTTCTTCATCGGTTCTTTATAGGTGATTTGAGTATTTATAACACTCAAAATGACTTAATTGTTCAAAGTCATTCTTGGAACAACAGTGATGTTGCTGTGCACAATGCTCTCTTGGTTCTCACTCTACATTATTTCATGCAAGTCTTTCCATGTTTTTCTAAAATCAGCTCATTATTTCTTATAGCACAGTAGTATCCTGTCACAAACATATACAACACTTTATTTAGTTATTTCCCAATTGATGAACATACCCTCACTTTCCAGTTCTTTGCCACCACAAAGAGAGCTGCCATAAATATTTTAGAACATATAAGTTCTTTTCCATAATCACCTTGTGAAACAGACATAGTAGTAGTATTGCTGGGTATACACAGTTTTATAATTCTTTGGGTATAATTCCAGGTTGCTTTCCAAAGTGATTGGATCAGTTCACATTTTCAACAATGAATTAGTATCTCATTATTTTTTCATCATTGTCAAAAATAGCAGAATAGAATATCATGCTTTAATAATGGGATCTCGCATTATGACAGAGTAAATTATGAACCAAAGCTTATCAGATGTATCATTTGGCAACTAACTTGAATAAATCTAATTTATAAAATCATAGACCCTCTAGCATTAGAAAATAACTGAAAGTCATTTATACATTTATGAATTCATTTATTAAAGAAATGTTTATTATATCAATTATAATAAATGTATTATGCTATGAATGGGAAAGATATAAAGATATAGTGATTTGATCCCTGTTCTCAAGGAACTTACAAAAAGTCTATGTGGAAGTGAGGTATATAGATAAATGAAATACCCATTGGAATATGAAACTTCCACTTCGTTAAATTTTACTTCCAGAGAGATGATCAGGGAAGGCTCCATAGAGGACACATTCTTTGAGATGTCTGTGGAGGATGAATAAGATGGAGATAGAGGAAAATAATTTAAAATCTAGGGAAGAATCACATAGTCCAACCTCTGACTTATGAAATGAGTTTCCTTTACAAAGTTCCCAAGAAATAATCACATAATCTTGTTGGGATGTTCACTAACAGAAAACTCATTTTTCACAAAACGGTCAATTTTTCAAAGACCCTATTAAAAAAAAAAATCTTCTTTATATATAACTGAAATCTGACCTTTTAACTTTCCACCATTGGTACTAGTTCTTATCACTAGAATATTAGAGCTGGAAGCAATCTTAAAAAAAAATATTAATTCTAGCCCATCTTTTGATCATTGAGCAAATTGAGGTAGAGAGAAGGGGAGCAACTTGGCCAAGGTCATATAGGACCTTTTTTTAATTTCTCACAATTAGGAGAATTAACACCTCTAAAATTACTTTCTATACTTGAAAATACTCAGAGTTACAATTAAAATAACTATTTCATAAAATTTTCATAGGCTACTGCCAATCTTGATGTTTTGTAAAGTCCTTCTCCAACCCACAAACAATGAAGAAAACAAAATAAACATACAAAAAAATAAGTTTCTGCCTCTCAGAGGAACAACCTGGGCCTTAGAGTGTATATGAAGCTATCCTCACAAAGATTAGGAACCTGAGGTTAACTTGATTTGAACCTCTCTCCTTCAGGTAAGCAATAAAGCTTTCCTGAGTGAAAATTCCTCCATGATTCCTTCAGCACATTCAACTGGAGATTTGGGCAAAACATCTCTCAGTGTCACTTTCCATACCGGACGCACCAAAATGTTTACAGAGGTTCATTTTGCATATAAGAGAATTCTATGGAACGTCCATACAAACATCCTTTGAGTCTATCTACCAGAAAACACGCATTTCAAGACATGGTACCTGCCAATCCAAAGAGAAATCCAAATAGAGCTTCTAAGTTGATACTCACTAAGATAAGCTGAATAACTTAAAAGAAAACATATTTTAAAAATCCTTACAAGGTGAAGGGACCACAAAATGAGATAAATCCCTTGCAGTTGATTACCCATGGTTTCAATATAAAAACCAAACAATATTCCATTGGGATCTCAGATAATTTGTCAAGACTCCTGTCACAATAAGGCAAACATTCTAGGTCTATTTAAAATTAAAAAGAAAAAAAAAGATCACTTAGGAGGTATTATAGTATGTTTTTGGCAAACTGCTGGGAACTAATATTTGAGGGATGCAAAAATCCCTAATGAAAAATTCATACTTCTTATAGAAGCTATATGGGCAAATTTGAAGAAATTAATATAGCAATAAAAGAGATGTCAGTATTTAAACTTCAAATGAGGAAAAGTTATTTTAAAAAAAACAGGACTGCTTCTAAAGGAAACAAACTAGAAAAATAGACTGCTAAATTATAATCTAGACCAAAAACAGAAAAAAATCTAATTTTACTCTAATAAATCCTGAAGGCAAAACTAGGATATATAAGAATGAGTCCAGGATGGAAAATATGTCTGGTGAGTCCTTGCAAATATGAAGGGGCCAGAAATATGCTAGATAAGTCACCATAGTGTTCCAAACTTCCAAACTACTTTTCCAACTTCTATATGCACTTTCAGGTCAGATCCTAAGAGAGATACTAACTACTACTATTTAGGGTGCTATGGGAGGCATCTAGAAAGGATGAGTGGCTTCCTATTACTGATTCTCATAATCCTTATTGCTGTGCTTTTATGAATATGTTAATCAGGCATAAAGAAGACAGTTGTTATAAAAACCATTGCCACATCCAAACCAGGAGTATACTCTCATTGTGGGAGTGAAGTCAAACTTAGAAAGCACCTGTGGTCAAATGGTAAATTTATGACTACTGGCAATTGGAAGTCTTTTTCTCCCTTTGAGAAGTCCTCTTGGTGTTACATTTGGAAGGGGAGAGAGAGAGAGAGAAAAAGAGAGAGAGAGAGAGAGAGGAAGAGATAGATGGATAGAAACAGATACACACATGAATATATGTATATATGCACATATATACATGTACATATGCATACATGTATGTGAATATATATGTGTGTATATATATAAATTTCCCCCTAGATTTTGAAGGTCAGTGTCCTTGTGGATTGCTGAGTTCTTCCCTTAGTATTTCTGACTTAAATCCAATCCATTTGCAAGTCATGGCATCAACTCAACATTTCATTTTTTCCTGATGCATTTTTAAATTAACAATTTAGATGCTGGAGTCAGCCATTGTCACTCTGGGGATACTACTACAGATGTAGATTAGATCTCTAGGTAAAAAAAAAATATATATATATATATATATATATATCTTCTTTATATATAACTGAAATCTGACTCCTTTTAACTTTCCACCATTGGTCCTAGTTCTTATCACTAGAATCTTAGAGTTGGAAGCAATCTTAAAAAAAAATTAATTCTAGCCCATCTTTTGATCATTGAGCAAATCGAGGTAGAGAGAAGGGGAGCAACTTGGCCAAGGTCATACAGGACTTAAGAAATTCAGTGTCATCATCTTCTTGTCAAAGAGGAGAGGGCGACAGAAGGGAGAGAAAGAGAAAACCTTCTGTCATCCCCCTATACAGGCAATTACATCTTAGGAGTTCTTCACCATTGTATGCAACCAACAGATGACTGACCTGGTGCTGGAATGCATGGCTCTTAATTGGTTGCTGTTACTTGTATGCCAAGAGATATGTCTGATTCTTCTTAGTCAGTCACAAGATATTTCCTAGTTTTTATCCAATAAACCTAATGTTTCTGTGGTCCTTTCAAATTAATTTATTCAGTCTGTCAACAAGAAGTTATTAAACACTTACTACGTGCCAGGTACTATGCTAAGTGCTAGGGATACAAAAGGAGGTAAAAGACAGTCCCTGCCTTCAAAAACTCACGATTTAATGGGGGAGACAACAAACAAACAATTATGTAGAAACAAGCTATGTATGAGATAAATAGGAAATCAAAAGAAGGAAGGAACTAGAATTAAGAGGGTTTAGGAAAGGTGTCCTGTAAAAGATAAGATTGTAGCTGAGACTCACTTCAGTCTGAATCAATTTATATAAATGTCCCCATGTATCTCTGAATCTGTCCTTCCAATAGTTTTTCACAGTTAATAATATGCCATTCAATTGTAAACAATAATTTGTTCAGTCATTCTCCAATAGATGGGGAATGGTTTCCAGTTCTTTGTGTAACAATTGTTGTTAAGCTTATTTTTGTACATATGAATGATTTTGTGATTTCTTTTATTTCTTTGGAACATATGCTTAACAGCGATATCTATGCATCAAAGGGTCTGTAAAGTGTATACATTTTGGGGGTAAAATTGCTTTCTAGAAGGTTGTACCAGGAGCTTCAGCAGCAATGTCCCAATGTATTTGCATTCTCTAATCTCTCTAATTGTCATTTTCCCTTTTTTTTTTGTTATTGCTAATCTCATAGATCTGAGATGCAATCTCAGAATTCATTTAACATTTCTTTATCTTACCATTAGTGATTTAGAGCATTTCCCATATTTTATCTGTAGATAGCTTTTCTTTTCTTTTTCTTTTTTTGATAACTACCTTTTGTATCCTTTGACCACTTATGTATTGAGGAAGAGCTATTATATGTATATATTTGAATTAGTTCTCTACATATATTGGATAGCCCACTCTTCTCAGAGAAACTAGCTACAAAGATTTTTTTTTACTTAGCCAACTGTTTCCCTCCTGACTGCACTGATTTTTTGTGTGTGCAAAACTTTGCAACTTTAATAATTTTTTTTCTATTTTATGTCCTGTGATGCATTCTTGTCCCTATTTTTTTCTAAAAACTTTTCCTCCCTTAATAGTTGTGAAAGGTATTTCATTTCTCTGGCCCTTTGTTTATAATGTGACCTTTTAAAATTAAGTCATGCATCCAGTTGGAGTTTTTTGTGGTATATAATGTAAAATATTGATCTGAAGCTAATTTTTGCTGCATAGCTTTCAAAAATTTATCAACAATGTATGGGAAAAAAAGCTTTAACTATTGGTATTTTTGCACTTCTCATACACTATTTTGCTTCATTGGTTTGTGTCTGTATCTTGTCTATCTCATCTGTTCCACTGGTAAATTTCTCACTTTTCGACTAGTATCAATTATTTTTGATAATCACTGCTTGGTTACATATTTACTATCTGATACTGATATTCCCTTCCTTGCTTCTTTTTATTATTTATACTAATATTCTTGATCTTTTATTGCTCTAGATTAATTTTGTTATTTTTTCTATCTCTATAAAATAACCCTTAGTAATTTGATTTTTATGGTACTAAAAGAGAAAATTAATAAATATTGTTATCATTTTTATTATATTGGCATAGCCTAACCATGAGCAATTAATACTTCACTAATTGTGTAGGTCTGGAGTCTAATTTCCATCCTAACATCTTTTAAAATTTGCTTATATTTCAAAGCGTTATGGAATATTTTTCCCTTTTGTTTTATGATTTCTGAGGAATCAGTATAATTCTTCTTTTGATTGGGGAATATTTGTTCATGTTCCTTAATAGTATAATAAAAATTTTAAATGTTTGGTTGGAGAATTTTTACTTATTTTACTTATCTCTATAAGTTTCATTGTTCACTGTCTCAGCTTAGGGGCTATATACCTAGGCTTTTTGTTTTTGGCTTCCTACCTAGACTTTTTGTCTTTCAGTTCTGTTCTTTCATTCAGAGAGACTTGTTTCTGATTTCCATTTTTACTCTCACTCTTTTGTCCCCCCCCCCCACTTTTTATTGGTACACAGACTGCTAAGACTGCTAGACTTAAGACATATAGGTTTCTGACTGTTTCCCTGCCAAGTATAAACTCTGTGGTGAGATGGTCAACCTGTACTAGGTTTCAAATTTCTTTTATTAGGAATGGAAATAACCTCCTCTTGAGTCATCTCTCTACTATCAGTCAGCTCTGTAACAACATATTCCCTTTCTTCCCTACTCAACCTTCCATCTCTCAAATCTCTTTCCTTTATGAAGTAGGGAAGAATCAGTTCTCTTTTTCTTCTTGTATGGGGTGGGAGAAGGGGAGAAGGAGAAGGATGGGATTCATAATGAGTAACAATTATAGAAGCAATAGAGAATGGGAGGAAGAGAAGCAGACAAGAACTATCAAATTCTTACTGTGAAACACAAGAAGGCTGTTGTTTGTGTTCGCTGTACCTAGGGAGCATAGTGGTCCAGGAATGTCTTTAATAAATGAGATTTCTAAAATTTCAGTTTTCTTATGTTATTTCATCAGACTTTTCAAATTGAATATTCCATAAACTTCTTAAACACAATATGTCTAAAACTGAACTTATTATCTTTCTTCCCATGCCCTCTTCTCTTTCAAAATTCTTTATTATTATTGAGGGTATCAACTTCCTCCCAGTCACTCAGACATACAACCTAGCTTTCCTCCTTAACTCTCACCCTTTCTTACCTTCTATATTCAATTAGTGATGGTAGCATTTCTCAAGTACATCCCTATTACTCTCCTCTGATATAGTTACCACCTTGGCGTAGGCCTTTATCATCTCATGTTTGGATTATTGCCATTGCCTGATGGTTGGTCTTTCTACCTCAAGTCTCTCCCCAATTTCAGTTCATTCTCTACTAAGCTGTTAAATTGAGCTTCCTAACGGGTAGGTCTGAACATTTAGACACTTCCTCCCCTCCGCCCCCCCCACCCCAATTAATAAATCCAACGGCTCCATATTATCTTAAGGAACAAATATGAATGCTTGTTTTTTAGGAACACACACACACACACGTTTGGCTTTTAAATTCCATCAGGAACTGGCTCCTTCCTACTTTTCCAGTCTTCTTACATCTTATTCTCTCTGCATACTTTACAATCTAGTAACACTTAGTTCCTTCCTTTTCCTTGTAAATGATATTCCACCTCCTATTTCTGAACATTATCAATGGCTTTCTTGTATGTCTAGATTTTTCTCCCTCCACATTTCTACTTCCTCACTTCCTTCACTTTCTTCAAAGCTCTCAGTCACTGTCTTACCTTTTGCAAAAAGTCCTTTCTAATCCCCCTTAATCCTAGGGCCTTCCATTAAGAGCATACTCAATTTATACTGTATATATCTTTTTTTTGTATATAATTGTTCTCATGTTATCCACTGCCACCCTCTCCACCTCCAATCAGATTTAAAGCCAGATATTTTATTTTCCTATCTTTTTTATCCCTCTTGCTTAGTACAGTGCCTGCCACATAGTAGGTATTGAGTAAATGCTAATTACAACTACTACTACTACTACTACTTCTACTTCTACTACTACTACTACTACTACTACCACCACCACCACCACCACCACCACTACTATCACATAACATTTATGCAGTTCTTATTATGTGATGGGTGCTAAGTTAAGTGCTTTACAAATCTTATCTTATTTGATCTTCACAACAATTCTGGGAGATATGTGCTATTATTATCTCCACTTTATAGGAGGTAGATGCTAGTGTTATAAGTGAGGAAACTGAGGCAGTTTAAATGACTTGCCCAGAATCATACAGCTAGTAAGTATTCAAGAAAAGATTTGAACTTAGGTCTTCCTAAATCTAGACCCAGGGCTCTATCCACTGAGCCAACTACCTGTCTAGTTGAAAGACTTTTTCCTTATCCAATATTTCTGTCTTCTCTTACAAATTCTGTTTTTGGTTACTATAGATTTGGGGCATATTTTCTCCTTTTGAGTTTTTGTTCGCTTTTTTGGGGTTGATGATTGGGTTGATTATTCAGAAAATAACCACTCTCTACACCAATGAAGTCACTATTGCCCAGACTATCATACTACCCATTGGGCTCTTACCATCAGTCTATCCCCTTTCCAAGTCATCATTCACAGTACTGCTCCTATGATAATGTCTATTTTTTTTTAATCCAATGTTTCCCTTTTGAAATATAAGCAACTGATTCTGGCATTCACAGCTCTTCAAAATCTGGCTCCTGTTTACCACTTGTGTTTTATTTCATACAGTCAACATTCCAGCTAAACTGGATGTCCAGCTATATTCCTGACTTCTCCATATTCCATAATGATTCTATTCACCATGACTTGAATGGGATCTCCCACTTTCATCCTGACTAGATTATTTCAATTCTGTTGAAGGTCCTATCTTACTTCTCATTCAAACTTAGATACTGGTCTCTTCATGCTGTCTAATTCCCTAGGTAAAAGTGATCTATCTCTGTGTATGTATGTGTTTGTGAGTATGTGTGTTTGTGCATGTGTGTATGTGTGTATGCCTATAGAGTAATGCTGTATCCCCGTTTTTTATTACTATGCTTTACTTAGTAAGTGTTGCTAACCTAGATTGAACTAATACATTGTGAGATAAAATGACCTTCATGGGCAGTCACATGAGATTGATGACTCATACTTATCTAATAGTTAATTAAACATTCTCCACCCAAAGTTCTTTTTTCACATGTATTTCCACTAATCATGTCTCCCACATCCTAAATTTATTCAACTGATCATTCCAATCTTAGTGTTGAACTTCTTATTCATCTTTAATAAATTTTATCTTGTTTGACTCAGCCTATAGTTCCTACTTGTCATAAACCTTTTGGATCTCCATTCTCTCACCCAAAGTATTAACTATTCCTCCCAACTTCATTTTTTCAAATGTTTTTTGGAGGGGTGGAAGGCAAGGCAATTGGGGTTAAGTGACTTGTCCAAGGTCACACAGTTAGTTAAGTATCAAGTGTCTGAGGCCAAGGTTTGGACTCAGGTCCTCCTGACTTTTGGGTTGATGCTCTATTCACTGTGGCACCTAGCTGCCCCCCAACTTTATTTTTGAGAAGCATGCAATTCATTTTATCTCCAAGTCAATAATAAACATATAAAATAAGACAGATAATTGGAGTTGACCCATAAAGATATGTCTCCAAGTTGACACCAATCTATTAAAACTTTATGCTAGAGCATAAATCACATCAGAGCATGATTATCAATCATCTAGTTCTACTATCATCTCCCAATCCAATCCAATTAACATTTATTAATCACTTGCTATGTGCCAGGCAGTGTGCTAAATTCTGGGAATACAATTAAAAAATATATATATTCTCTACCATCAAAGATCTCACAGTCTAATAAGGAGAGACATAACAAAAAGGAGGCAGGGAAGGTGGATGAAGACAAGGGGATACTTAGCAAGGGGGCATCTTGTTCCATGGAGCTGAAATCGGATAGAACAGCAGATACAGACTGGAGTGTCCACAGTCCTCCAGTGGGTCTATATTGTGAGGGATATTGCCAAGTAATTTGCTAAAATCCAGTTTCATTGTGTCAACAAGTCATGTCAACAAGCCTTTATGAATCATTTACTTTGTGCCAGGCATGGTGCTAAATGCTGGGATACAAAAAAAAGACAAAAACATGAAAACAGCCTTTGCTCTCAAAGAGTTCAGAATCAAATGTGAGAGACAACATATAAACAACTACCATCAAACAAGACCTAAACAGGTAAAATTGGGGGATAAATGGAAGAGGACAGGCACTAATGTTAAGCAAAATTTGGAAACACTTCTTGTAGAAGATTGGTCTTAGGGAGGGACTTGAGGTATGCCAGAAGATGGAGACAAGTAAGTAAAGAATTCCAGTCATGAGGGATAACCAGGGATAATGCCTGGAATCTGGAAGTGAAGTTTCTCATTAGAGGAACGACAAGGAAACCAGTGTCAGTGGATTGTGGAATTGGTGGAGGTGGGGGATAGAGGGAACGAGGTATAAGAAGACTGGAAAGGGAGTAGGGGACCAGGTTATGAAGGACTTTACATGCCAAATTGAAAATTGTATATTTTGTTCTTGAAGGTAATAAGGAGTCATTGGAGTTGATTAAATGTGAGGAGGTACATGAGTGACATGACTGGGCTTGAACTTTAGGAATGTCTGTCCCAATTTGACATTTGAATGAAGAGTAGACTGGGGTGGGGGGACAGATACTTGGGTCAGAAGGCTATGTCTATAGCATTCCCCTATTTAACTCTGGTAGTAAGTTTGTAAGAAATGGAAATGAGATTTCTCTGGTAGGATTTACACTTACTATACTTCAGATCTCCACTTTCCTTTTCTAAGGGATTCCATTAGTAGGGCACCAATAGACAATCATATTCAGTATCATTATTTCCAAAGTATTATCTGTAGAGATGTCATTTAGAAGCATGCTTAATAAATGGAGCAATTGTCGTATTTTATTTTATGTTCATTCATTCTTTTTAGAGCCCAGAGTATTACAGGATGGATTTTAATAAATAATTCTTTGGTAATTTATCACATTAATTATTCATTGAAGAGTAATTATCCTTCTCTTAAAAATAATTAATGTTGGTAGAGCTATCAGCGGTAACAAAATTGAATTATACAAGATCTATGGCATAACAGGGACAAATACAGCCAATGATAAAAACAGGTGGTTTGTCAATATTCATGTCTCAATTTATAAATGTCTGCTGTTCACACTTGTCAGCTACGTAAAGATCTCCAATAAAAATAAGGTATAATATTGACACATGGGAATGAACTGCCCTTCGATATAACTGGGTGGAGCTATAAAATGACACTCTGTTGACATTGTAAGGGCAAACCTGTTCAGTGTTTCATTCTTTAAGCCTCTGTTATTTCAGAAATAGGATCTCCATTTCTGCAAAGAAAGGTAAGCATAATGTACTCTTCCTAAAAATACTATCCTGATTTGTTGATTAAAACATAGTTGTATAATTTAGCTAACTGGACCTAAGATATAGAACTTTTTTTAATACAAAAAAAGTAATTCATTGAAAAAGTCAGTACAGGTTTCATGCATGAAACAATGCCACATCTGAAATGCATTTTAATTTGTGACATATTTTTCCAGCTGTTATTTATTTACTGTCATGAGGTAAGAACTCAATTAGGTCTAGTTTAATTGAATTTGTTTTAAGCTACAATATTCTCCTGAAGAAAAATTACATTATCCTGTAACAGGAAGTCACATTTGAGTTGGAACTTTCATTAAACACTTTTATCTTAAGAGCTTAGGAGAAGTGATAGAATCCAAGAATTGTTCTATTTCATAATAATTGAGAGTGAAAATCTTACACTTGAGGTCAAATAAAAATATGTGCTATAAAACCTAATTGAATAAGATTTTTAAATTTTCATATTAAAAAGTCTTTATACCATTTGTAACTGTAGTTATTTAATTACAGGCATTAGAAAATAGTAAAAACTTAAGGAGAAATTCCATGCTACTGGGAATTCTAGTATTGCTCTTGGTTAACCTGTACATTTATCCAAATTGTTTAAGTGTATAACAGTTTCCATGGTACTTTATGGTAGATAAATGTGTGGACAAAATTGCTTTAAAATGTCCTTAAGGAAATACAATGAAAATAAATGTAAGATTGAAGTAAATATAAAAGATTTTAAAAATCAGCAAAGTACCCTGAACCCAAGTTTCTCTCATGGGTAAACATGTGGTGATTTACTAATAAATGAATAATTTGAAAAGCAAATATTTATTATTAAATGTATAATAGCTGTTTTCTGCCATTTACCTCCAAAGTTCATTTGATACATTCAGCATATAAAACAAATGAAAAAAAAAATTTAAAGAAAAAGAAAAGAAATGCAGTGATAGTGGGCCTTTGCTATTTCTCAGGTGTAGAAGCAAAAAAAGCATTTTCTTTCTAGGGAGAAAATCTGGATTTGAATCTTCACTTTGACATTTAAAGCTATTTGACTTTGGGCAAAAGATCCTTAATTCCTATGAATATGAGTTTCAAATTATGATGATATTAAAAATAATACATTAATTATCTCAAGGTTTCTATGAAGATAAAATGAAATAAAATATATGAAGTTTTTATAAGCAGCATATTAGTATATGTATATCACTCTAAATCTATTCAGTTTTGTTGTCTTTGGAAAGATGCCATAATAACATAAAATAATACCTCAAAATTCACATTCTTCCATCTGATTAAGAAGTAAAGATTCTAGAATGAAATTATAAGGATCGCCAAAGTGGAATAATATTAACAGGATTAAAAAAAAAATTTCCTTTTAAATAAGCTACCAATGTCTTTGCATTATTGACTCTTATGGGAATAAATTTCCTAATTTTGACTTATACCTTTAATTTTTTGATCAAAATTTAATTTCTAATATGTATACTAACAGTGAGCTTCATTTGCATTGAACAGAAGCCTTACTTGGATAAAATAACTCTGGGTTTGTTTGTTTTTTTTCATGCTTTTCATTTTGATTATAGGATATTCCAGGAAATGAAAAGTAGACTGCTCAGGCTCAGCTCAAGGTGGGTTTCTTTTTGACTTATTATAATCTAATATTTAAAGTTTCTTAAGTTTATTTGAAAAATTCTTGGTGCCTAGTAATTTGGTTACAAGTTGGAGTTCTATGCTTTGCTGTTTTTCTAGACCATAAAACCCTATGAGTCTGAACTGGGCATACCTTTACATAATAAAGTAGATTGTATGAACCAAGAATAAGAAACCATCAGTAAGGTGTTTTACAAATTTTCTTGATCAGTTTAAGAAAGGAAGATGTAAAACTATAAAATTTGAGTGAAATTTAAAATGTATATTTTGAAAGTGCAACATTAGAGACAAAGATATCATGAAACAAGAACAATCTTATAACCATTATTTTATTTTGGGATATTACTTTGTCCAGTTAAAAATGCAATATTTTACCTGTCAATTATTTGAATTGCATTACATATCACTATGACAGAAGTAAACTTTGTTCAATTGTCAAGAATTTTTTTTTAAGATTTCATTTACTTGCAGAACGGTAAATACAATTTTCTTTCCATTAATCATTTCTTTATCATTAGTTTAGCAGTGACTTACTTGGATTTTCCCATTACATACTGCTCTTTACATTAAAATAATAGACTGAGGAACAGGAAGAAAATGGTTTCACTTTTATTCTTTTCCACCTTAGGGGATATGAATTACTCTTTGTCTACTGTAGTATCTCTTATAAAATCATCAGGTAGCTAATATGGGAAGGTGTTTTTTCTCTAGGTTCTCTTAGGAAATAAACATATTATTAAAAGTTTTTTACTAGTAACATTTTCCCATGAAAATAATTTGAAAGAAAATAATAATTTGTATCTGAAAAATCCTTTAAAGATCATTCCTTGACTTTTCATTCAATTTATCTTTACAAATATAGGTCATTACTAATATTACTTAAAATTTATTAAATGTGCTATGCAGGGATTCCATTTTCTACTTAGCAGCATCATCTTCAATATTATTCATTAATAATTGAGCATCAGAGAAAGCTATACTTTGAATAATAGTCGGTAAATGGGTCATGCACAGGCTGCCTGGATTCTGGTCTATCTCCATCTTCTACTGGAATTGGGGCCCCTGGGCTGCCCCTGTGCTAAGTGTTGCCTTGATTCCATTTCCTACTGTGGGACCAGTGTGCTTTCCACTTTGCCTTCTATTTATTATGGTTAGCATTTTTTCAGGTCTTCCACAGAATTCTCATAATTTTCTGTGAAATCTTAGACCTAATAGAGAAATTTGTAGCTGAATTACCTTGATTTTCATTAGTAGGTCATTTGTGAGTGATTTGGACTCCACCCAATATGCAGGGGGTGTCCTTTATTTTTCTTCTTAACATTGATTGGATGCAAATGTAACACATAAAATGTCCATCCATCTATCATCACTTCCTCTTGCTCTCTCTAGTCCATCATTTTTTTTTCTGGCTATACATTTCTATATTTGTAACATACATGAATAATAGATTATACAATAACTAGAAATTACCACAGAGTTAGAATCCAAACACCTTGTTTTGGGAGTAAGAAAACTGAGGCACAGTGTTAGGGTTCTCTCTTAGAGTGCCCTAACCTACCAGCAGAGGCAACTGGTCTCCCACACAACTCAATGATGCTAGTGTTCCTTTCAGGAGCAGAAGAGTCACAGCTCTGAGGTCTAAACAGAAAGTTTCTTAAGGTCTCTCCATGGGGAAGCCTCAATGTCATATACTAAGGTAGGCAGGCTTCCCAAGATGCCTCCCAGCCTTAGGTCTTAAATAGACCCCAGATCCACCTACCACATGTGATAGAACCCAGCTGAACATAATTGTGAGAGGAGGAGTGTAATTACAAGAGTATGAAGGCCCCAAGGTGTGGAGACACCAATCAGGAACAGAGGGCATCCCCACGCAAGAGAGTCCCGAGCAACGCAGCATCCCCTGGCAGGGGACAGTGTGATATGCCCTGACCTCCACGTGACCCAACTAATTCCCGGGCCTCAAACACTTCCCTGTGGCATGACACAACCGCTTGCAATGTGAACCTTACAGCACAGAAAATTTGAGTGATGTTTTTAGTGTCACATAATATCAAAGAGTATAATTTAAACCCATGATATCTATGCCTATTATTTTCTCTACTACTTTTACTCAGTACAGTAGAATTACATCATACATACATTAACTTACCAAGAAACAACTAGAGAATGCAGCATTTTCTAAAAGAGAAAAATGACAACTTAAAATAATTGTTCAACTGTCAGTCCACCATTTCAGTCAATGAGTTTCCCCCTACCATTCCACTCAATGAGCTTATGACCTAGAATGAGAATGAAATGGAAAATGCAAGTACATAATCATAGCCATGTATGAAGCCCTCTCAAAAGTCTTTAGTCCTTCTTATATGTGAAACGTTCTCAAGAGTATTTCTCCCTAAATTATAAAGATTCTTTTTTTTTCTTTCTGCCATCTAAGCCTTAAGCTGTATTTATTTTCTCTTACCCATCCTAGCTCTTGCCTCTTTCCTGATTAATAGCTTAGCTAAACATATTGGATATTAAAATTTTAATATTTCGCCCATCACAGTCATCTCAGTTTTAGGTTCTCTATTATACATATTATCATCTTTTAAAGAGAACCTAGCCTATTGACATTCACTATTGTTTGAATACAATATAACATGCTTCTTGGCTTATTTTCAACATGTTTAAGTATACTTTTGACCATAAAGAGTTTTTACCTCATGCACTGACTTTTTAAGCTAATCTCTACAAAAGATGTGACTCTAATGAAATGCTTCATCTGTAATATTTAATTGACTGCTCACAATTGCATAATGACTCCCCTTTGATCTTTTGGTGATGCTCAGCTTCATTTTTTGGGAGACTGGAGTATTTTATCATTTGCCACTACATTAATACCCATTGGAAGAATGCTGCTACTGTTGGCTGGGGAAGGGGGAGGGGAGACTGGCCTTAGTTTAAGGGAGAAACTTTTAATCATTTTTAAAAAACAGCTAAAGCTTCCAATTTACGTTTCAGTTTCCCAAAGGTGATCTGGTCAACTTCTCATATTTAATTATCGTCATCTTATTGACCACTTGAACAATAACAACAACAAATACATGCTTAAGGATGAATTTTATGGGTTGTCAAACAAATTGCATCATATAGTCTCAAAACCAGGCAATTTTTATCCACTTGGTTCTGTGTGAATAGTTAAAACAAATGTTTCTTATTGATTTGGCTATGATCCAGAGCTTAATACAGTCATCCCAATGTCATCCTGAAAGGGAGCATCTTGTGTAATCCACCATATATAGGAGAAAAGCACTTTGACTTTGATTCCTTATTGGAGTTTGCCAAGAAAAAGCATACATTTCCTGGTTTATTCTGAGTTTGATATTAGTTATCAAAGGAGAGTCAGATAAAGTTCTTTATTATTCATCTTCAAAGAATTTTCTTCTTCATATTTTTTTATTTTAACTTTTATTTATTTTAGTTTATATAATTCATTTCCATGAGATTTTGAGTTACAAATTTTCTCCCCATCTTTCCCCTACCCACCACCCCAAAACAGCCATCCCATTGTATAACCCCTCCCCCAATCTATTCTCTCCTATGTCCTCCCCCATCACCCCTCTGACATTCCAGTAGGGCAGGATGGATCTCCCTACCACAGTGCCTGTGTATCTTAATTCCCAGTTGCATGTAGTTAATAATAATAATTATTATTGTTATACATGTATACATATACATATATATTTTTTAACCTTTGATTATAGAACTTTAAATTCTAGATTCTTTCCCTTCCTCCCTTATCATCCACCCCCACTGGAAAGATGAGCAATTCAATACAGGCTGTACATGTGTAGTTAAACAAAACATCTCCACAATGGACATATTGTGAGAGACTGATTATATGTCCTTCCTTGCTATCCTGCCTCCACCTTGTTCTATTCTCGACCCTGTCCTTGTCCCTTTACAGAAGTGTGTGCTTCCAGCAACCCTGCCCCCCACCCTCCCCTCTGTCACCCCACCTCTCATCCCCCTCCCTCCCAATCTCCTGTGTGGCAAGATACCCAGTTAAGAGTTTATGTCATTCCTTCCCTTGGCCAAATTCAATGAGAGTAAAGTTGACCCTTTCCCTTTTGCCTTCCTGTTCTTCCCCTCCATTGTAACAGTTATCCCTTGCCTCTTCTATATGAGATGATTAATCCCATTCTGTCTCTCCCTGTCTCCTCTCATTCCATTCCTCTACCACCTCAGAATTTCACCTTTTAAAGTATCATCCCTTCCTATTCAATTGATCCTGTGCCCTCAATGTACACACATGTACACATACTCAGATATGTATTCATACACATATATATACACCTTCCTATATAGACATATGTGTATGTATATGTTTATAAACATTTGTATTCCCTTCACCTATCCTCATACTGAGAAAAGTTTCATAAGTTACAATTATCATTTTTTCCATGTTGGTGT
>CM053580.1:368131503-368217607 GCA_028627135.1 Pseudochirops cupreus
ATAAGTCCCTTATGATTTCTTTTCCATGTTTACCTTCTTATGCTTCTTGTATTTGAGTGTCAAATTTTCTTTTCAGTTCTGGTTTTTTCAGCAAGAATGCTTGAAAGTCCTCCACCTCATTAAATGACCATATTTTCCCCTGGCACATTATACTCAATTTTGCTGGGTAGGTGATTCTTGGTTTTAATCCTAGCTCCCTTGATCTCCAGAATATCATATTCCAGGCCCTTTGATCCCTTAATGTAGAAGCTGCTAGATCCTGGGTTATGCTAATTGTGTTCCCACAGTATTCAAATTGTTTCTTCTTGGCAGTTTGTAATATTTTCCCCTTGATCTGGGTGCTCCGGAACCTGATTACAACATTCCTAGGAGTTTTCTTTTTGGGATCTTTTTCAAGAGGTGATCAGGGAATTCTTTCAAGTTTTATTTTGCCCTCTGGTTCCAAAATGTCAGGGCAATTTTCCTTGAGAATTTCTTGAAGGATGATTTTTAGGTTCTTTTTTTCAGGTAGTCCAATAATTTTTAAATTGTCTCTCCTGGATCTATTTTCCAGTTTTTTTCAAGGAGATATTTCACATTGCCTTCTATTTTTTCATTTGTTTGGATCTGTTTAGTAGTATCTTGATTTCTCATAAAGTCATTTGCTTCCATTTGCTCCACTCTAATTCTGAAGGAATTATTCTCTTCAGAAAGCTTTTGAGATTCTTTTTTCCATCTGACAAATTTGACTTTTTAAGGTGTTCTTCTCCTCATTGGCTTTTTGGGCCTCTTTTGCCATTTGAGTTAATCTATTTTTTAAGTTGTTATTTTCTTCAGTCAGGTTGTTGACTCTCTTTTCATGATTTTTTTGCATCTTTCTTATTTTTCTTCCCAATTTTTCCTCTACTTCCCTCATTTGGTTTTCAAAATCCTTCATAAGCTGATCTATGGCTTATAAAACCAGTCCACATTTTTCTTGGAAGCTTTTGGTGAGGGAATTCTGACGGTGTTGTCTTCCTCCTGTTCCATGCTTTGATCCTTTTTGTCCCCAAAAAAGGAATCTAAAGTTTGATTACTGTTCTTATTTTGCTTCCTTTGCTTGCTCTTGTTGCCAGTCAATTACTTGATTTTTTAGCTATGTGGAACTCTGCTTCCAGAGGGGAAAGCTCTATCCCAAATTGATGGGGTTTTCACAGCTGTGGGAGCTATTAGGAGGCCGCTGCAGCCCCCACAAGCTTTGGCTCACTGAAAACGCACCTCAGGACCACCACCCAAGACTACAATCCTGATCCAGGCCAGTTAAGGCAAGCACACTTAGCCTCTCAATGATTGCTTGGCCCCCTTGGAATCTGCAGACTGGGAGCTTCTGAAACAGCCATGTGGAGGGCCACTTCTGCTGCTTCCTTGCCCTGGAGACACTTTGGTCAATTTAGCCAAGTTCCACTAACCTTTCACTTAGTCTTTATTTCTTATGGTTTGATAATTCTGGAACTCACCACAGCTGCCACTGATCCACTTTCCTAAAGACTCCAGCTGTGGGTTGTTTTGGTGGCCTTGGGGCCAAGCCATGGTTTCAGGCTGGGCTGGTTCTGACTCCCAGAGTGCTATGATGAGCCCTTCCTGTCCCACCTGCTGAACTGCTTTCAGTGGGAGATGTGTTTTTCTGTAGTTTTGTGAGTTCTGGAGCCCTAAAATTTGTTTATAGTCATATTTTATGGGTATTTGCCATGGCTGTGGGAGCTGCAGAGTTTTCCTGCGTCTACACCTCCATCTTAGCTCTGCCCCCCCATTTCCACTTTTTCTAGCAGCATAATTAGGACAGTTAGGATTGAGCATATTATTCATTCTTCTTGATGATGAAAAAGAGCATCTTACAAATCCTTACCCTTCCTTTTTCATTTACTGTCCTCATTTATGGTTTATCCTTAATTGTCTTTGGGCTGATTTTGGTTCAGTGGACCTTTGTCAAATTTTCTTTAAATGTATTTTCCTGGGGTGGGGGGAAAGAGGGGGAAAGCATTTATTAAGTTTCTACTATGTGCCAAGTACTTTACAAAACACTTCAAAAACATCTCCTTGCTTCTCGTGGCTCTATAAACTTCTCATAATCTTCCTCTATTCTCCATGAAATTTTATAAATGAGTTTGCCTTCTGCACAAGGGAATCAAGCTAAGTTCTGTGAGATTTTTAAAAAATATACTTCAATACCTATTTCAAAATAATTTGTTTCCTTTGTAGTATTATGTCTCTTATCTTAAGTATTTAAGAATAGTATTCTCAGAAGGGATTCATAGGTTTCACCAAGCTGCCAAAATAGTCATTTATAACAAAAAAATTAAGAACCTCAATTTTCAGCTAATCTTCCCCTTGATTATAGTATTTCTCTCTACTTGACAGCAGCAGCTAGATGGTGCAATAGATAGAGTGCTGAGTTTGAAGTCAGGACGACCTTCATTCGAATATGGCCTCAGACACTTATTAAGTGTGTGACCCTCGGAAAATTACTTAACTTCTGTCTTTCTCAATTTCTTCAATTGTAAAATGAAGGCAAAAATAATAACAACATTAGCATCTACCTCCCAGGGTTCTTGGGAGGATCAAGTGAGGTAATGCTTTTATTTAGCACAATGCCTGGTACATAGTAGGCCCTTAAAAACTTGTTTCCTTCCTTTCTTCTTTCCTTGGCGAGAAAATGAAGGGTTTTCTGGATGGTATAGTATATATATTCCCTTGGTCTTTGCCTTTTGTCATTTGAGTTACATCTCTTAAACTTCTGTATGAAATTGTGGTAATTTGTACCTCTGAATTTTCTACTACAAATTTACGAGTAAAAAAATAACACTGAAAATGTTAATGGGTAAATGCTTGAAATTTTTATAGTGTGGCTGAATTTATGTGAGCTGTAACTCTAAAATGGTCATTAAGAATCGTGTTATCACTTCTAGGATATGAGGAGCAATCAGAAATTTGTGGAGACCTTATGTTTGACAATTGCTTGTATCAACTATGTCCAAAAGGCCATAAAACTGTGCTTGTCCTTTGATTCAGCAATACCACTACTAAGTCTGTTTCCCAAAGAGATCATATAAAAGGGGAAAGGACTTATAGAATCTCTTTTTTTGTGGTAACAAAGGATTGGAAATTGAGGGAATGCCCATCAATTGGAGAAAGGCTAAACAAGTTGTAATATACGAATGTAATAGAATACTATTATGCTTTAAGAAATGGTGAGCAGGCAGATTCAGAAAAACCTGTAAAGACTTACAGCAGAACCAGGAAAACATGGTATGCAGTAATAAAAACATTCTGTGATGATCAACTATGACAGACTTAGCTCTTCTCAGCAGTATGATGATCCAAGAGAATTACAAAAGACTCATAATGAAAAATGTTATCTACATCTACATCCAGAAAAGGAACTATAGAGTCTGAATGCAGATTGAAAATGCTATTTTCACTTTTTTGTTTGTTCTTTTTTGGTCTTTTTGTCTTGCATTTTTTCCCCCTTTTTGTTCTGTTTCTTCTTTCACAACATGATTAATGTACAAATATGTTCAACATGATTGGATATGTGTAACCTATATCAGATTGCTTGCTATCTTGGGGAGAGGGAAGGGAAGGAAGGAAAGGAGAAAAATTTGGAACTCAAAAGCTCACAAAAATGAATGTTGGTAATTACCTTCTTTACATGCAATCAGAAAAAATAAAATACCATTTAGAAAGAAAGAAGAAAAGAAGGAAGGAAGGAAGGAAGCAAGGAAGGAAGGAAGAAAGGAAGGAAGGAAGGAAGGAAGGAAATAAATAGCCTCCACCTCTAACTTTCTCTTTCAAAATTGCTCTTCCTTTATTGTGGCTATCTTCAAGAAAATAATTTCATTTAATAAATACATAATGACATGTAAATGACTTCCAGACCATATTTTCATTATTTGTCTGTTTTTAAAGGCATTATTAACTTTTAAAAATAAATTTAAATCAATTCACTTCATCAGTGAAATTAATTCAAAGTTCTTTGCTATTGTGTTATCTTATTTTGGCTTGGGCTTAATCATCATAGTGGTGTCATAAAAGAATTTGAAAGTGTATTTTCAGTCCAATTTTTTTAACTTTTATTTTCAGTATAGATATTAATTTCTCTTTAGATGGATGACATAGAAATGACTTGTAAATCCGTCTAGCCTTTTTCTTTGTCTAGCTATTCATTTGTGACTTGTTAATTAATTTATATGAGATCTCGTTATTAATATAGGTATTTCTTATTTTCTTAGTTTACATGTTGCTTGTGAATGTTCCTTGTTGACTTTTTAATGGCAATTTGAGTTACTCTTTTTCTTGATGAGGTAAGCTGTGTTTTTTTTATCTTAAAATATATTAATTTACTTCTAAATTGTTTTTAAATTGGTTATTTATTTTTTCTTGCATTTTAATTGTGTACCTTGTTCACTGACCCTCTTTTTTTTCTTGTTTTGATAATATAATTTTCAGAGAAATAAAATTTTCTCTGCAGACTAATTTAGCTACATCCCATAAAATCTGGTATGTTGGATCACTGTTATCATTAGCAATTCTATAATTAGCTAGTATTTCTATGACTTATTTTTTGACTCACACATAATTCAATGTATCATTACTATATCATACACATATAGTTAGGAGTTTCTTTGTCCATTTTATTGTGTAAAAGATACATTTCTTATATCTGCCTTTTCACATCAATTGGTTCATTTGAGTCCTGATCTTGAAATTCAGAAGTATATTTGCTGTTGTTGTTGTGGCAAAAGCAGCACAGGGTATGAAATAATGTGTGTGCATTTAATAATTCTATTCAACTGTCACCAAAGTCAGCTAAATAAAAAAAAAATCCAACAATTAATTCAACATCATATTTTCTTATGGCTATCTTTCTATTAGATTTGTCTAGGTGTGAGACAGGAATATTCAAGTCTCCTACTATTATTGTTTTATTTTCTCCTACTATTATGTTTCTACTATTATTATATTTCTCCTACTATGTTTTATTTTCTCTTTGTCTCCCTTCCTACTTCTCCCTCTCTCTTTCTACCTCTTACTGTTTCTATTTCTCCCCATCTCTCCTACTATCTGTTGCAATTTGAAGAACTTAAAAGTTATGCTATACATATGCACACATATTTACACACACACACACACACACACACACACACACATACAGACACATACATATAGTTTCTTTTTTTCTCATCGTGTATGACAGATTTGAGTCCCATGCATTTTCCTTGGTTATATCACTTTGCTTTTTTTTTTTTAAGAAAATTATCATCACCTTATCTGAGATTTGAGAAATATTTACTTTTAAGTAATTTGATCTTTCCTATATGGGTGGAGAGGTCAAATGAAAGATTAAAGTTGTCTTCCAGGAGACTGCAATTTGGGGGCCTTGATTCAATTAATCAATAAACATCTATTAAGAGCCTACTATGTGCTAAGTACCAAGGATACAAAAAAGATAGTAAATAGTCTTTACATTCAAAAAGTTTATGATCTACTGGGGGAGACAACATGAAAAAATATATACAAAGCAAGCCATATACAAAAATAGTAAATACATAGTACAGGGAAAACACTGGAATTAAGAGGTATTGGGGAAGACTTCCTATAAAAGACTGTATTTTAGTTGGGACTTAAAGGAAGTCACATAGGTCAGCAATTGAATTGGAGGAGGGAGAGAATTCCACACATGGGTAGCAGCCAGAGGGTCCATAACAACTTGGAAGTTTAGTCTCCAAGAAAAATATGAATTGGTCTCAAGCCATAGAAGAGGTCAAAAAGGATTTTGAAAATCAAGTAAGAAAGGCAGAGGAAAAATCCAGAAGATAAAGAAGAGTAATTCAAGAAAATCATTAAAAGAGTGTCAACAGCTTGGTAAAGAAGACACAAAAAATACTGAAGAAAATAACACCTTAAAAAACAGACTAGATGAAAAGGTAAAAGATTTCCAGAGTCAATGAAGAGAAGGATGCCTTAAAAAAAAAAGAATTGGTCAAATGAAAAAAGTGGTCCAAAAACTTGCTGAAGAAAATAATTCCTTAAAAATTAGAATGGAGAAAATGGAAGCTAATGACATTATGAGAAATCAAGAAATAAAAAAGGAAAACCAAAAAATGAAAAAATAGAAGACAATGTGAAACATCTCATTGGAAAAAAAAACAACTGACCTCAAAAATAGAACCAGAAGAGATAATTTAAAAATTACTGGACTACTGAAAGCCATGATTTTTTTTTAAAGAGAGCCTAGACATCATCTTTCAAGAAATTATCAAAGAAAATTACCCTGATATTCTAGAAAGAGATGGAGAATTAGAATTTGAAAGAATCCACCAATCACTTCCTGAAAGAGATTCTGAAATGCAAACCACCAGGAGTATTATAGCCAAATTCCAGAGTTCCCAGGTCAAGGAGAAAATATTGCAAGCAACCAGAAAAAAAGTTCAAATATTGTGGAAACACAATCAGGATAACATGACATTTAGCAGCTTCTACATTAAAGGATTGGAGGGCTTAAAATATGATATTACAGAGGGTAAAGGAGCTAGGATTATAACCAGGAATCACCTAACCAATGGACTGAGTATAATCATTCAGGTGGGAAATGGATAGTCAATGAGATAGAGGACTTTCAAACATTCTTGTTGAAAAGACCAGAGCTGAATAAAAAATTTGACTTTCAAATACAAGACTCAAGAGAAGCATAAAAAGGTAAAAAGAAGAGAGAAATCATAAGAGATTTAATAATGTTGAGCTCTTTACATTCCTAATGGGAAGATGATATTTGTAACTCATAAGACTTTTCTCATTATTACTATAGTTAGAAGGAGTATATATAGACAGAGAACACAGATGTGAGTTGAATTTAAAGAGATTATATCTAAAAAAGTAAAATTAAGGGGTGAGAGAAGAATGTACTGGGAGAAAGAGAAAGAGAGAGGTAGAATGGGGTAAACTATCTCATGTAAAAGATTCTGAAAAAAGGTTTTACAGGAGGGAACAAGGATGTGAGGAGGAGTGAGTAAACCTTACACTTATCAGAACTGGCTCACAAAAGGGAACAATGTACATACGCAACTTGTCATAGAAATCTATCTTACCCTACAGGAAAAAAGGATCTTGATTGTGTTTCCACAATATTTGAACTTTCTTTCTGGTTGCTTGCAATATTTTCTCCTTGACCTGGGAACTCTGGAATTTGGCTATAATACTCCTGGCAGTTTTCATTTTGGAATCCCAGGAAAGAAGGAGGGGAATGAGATAAGAGAAGGGGTGGGGGTGATAGAAGGGAAAGCAGATTGGGGGATGAGGTGGTCAGAGGGAAAACACTTTTAAAGAAAGAATAAAAGGAGAGAGAGAATAGAATAAACACAGTGGGATAGGATGTAGGGAAGTACAGTTAGTAATAGTGACAGTGAAAAAAATTTTGAAACCAATTTCTCTGATAAAGGTTTCATTTCTCAAACATATAGAGAATGGAATCAAATTTATAAAAATAAGAGCTATCCTCCAATTGATAAATGATCAAAAGATAAATCAGCTTTCAGATGAAGCAAACAAAGCTATAAATGGCTATATGCAAAAATACTCTAACTCACTACTGATTGGAGAAATGCAAATTAAAACAATTCTGATGTACCACCTCATACCTAGTAGATTGACTAATAGGACAGAAAAAGTAAATGACAAATATTGGAAGGGATGTGGGAAAAATGAGACATTAATGCACTGTTGATGGAAGCATGAACTGATTCAACCATTCTGTAGAGCAATTTGGAGATATGCCTAAAGGGTTATAAAACCAAGCACACTCTTTAACCTAACAATATCACTACCAGGTCTGTATCCAAAAAGAACTAAATACCAAAAAGGAAAAAGATGAATATATACAGAAATATTTATAGTTCTTTTCTGGGGGTAAAGAATTATAAATTGAGGGGGTGACCATCAATTGGGAGAATGGCCGAACAAACTGTGGTGTATCATTATGATGTAATACTATTGTACCATAAGAAATTATGAGCAGGATTTTCTCAGAAAAACTTTTAAAGACTTGTATGGGCTGATGCAAAGTGAAATGTACTATGCACAAAGTAACAGCAATATTGTAAGAGGATCAGATGGGAATGACATAGCTATTCTTGCAATACAACACTCCAAGACAACTCTGAAGGACTTACAATGAAAAACGCTATGCATCCTTGGAACTGAAAGTGTCTAAATACAGATCAAACCTTTTTTTTTTTTAAAGTTTCTTTATTTTTCTTGAGTTTTTTGTCTGTTTTCTTTCACAACATGACTATTATGGATATTTTTTTTGCATGATAACACATGAATAACCTATATGGAATTGCTTGCCTTCTCAATGAGGGAGGAAGGGAGAGAATTTGAAACTGAAAGCATTAAAACTAATGTTAAAAATTGTTTTTTACATATAATTAGGGGAAATAAAATACTAACTAAAAAAAAAGAAACAATTTTGCTGTCAGGGAGTCATAATTAAGATTACAAAGTATTTGGAAGCCGCAATATGAAAGGATTAGGGGGGTCAAGGAACTTGATATTACAGAGGGCAAAGGAGCCAGGACTTCAACCAAGAATCACTTACCTGCTGAAATTAATTATAATACATCAAGGGGAAATAGTGATCATTCAATGAAATAGAAGGATTTCATGCTTGCATGAGGAGAAGACCAGAACTAAACCAAAAATTGGACCTCTAGTATCAAGACCCAAGAAAAGCATAAACAGGTCAAAAGGGAAATGAAAATATAAGAGATTTGATAGAGCTAAAAAATTTACATCCCTACATGGGAAGATAATACTTGTAATTCTTAAAAATTGTGTCACTGATTACACAACTAGAAGAAATAAACAAAGACAGAGGGTACAGGTATAAGGTGAATTTGAGGGAAAGACATAAAAAATTAGGAATGCAGAAGGAAGGGAGAGGAAGAATGGAGTAATTTATTTCACAAGAAGAGGCATGAAAGACCCATTATAACGGAGGGGAAGATGGGATGGTGGGCAATGAGTATCACCTGAACTCTACTCTCATCAGCATTGATTCAAAGAGTGAATTATATACACAATCAGTTGGATATAGAAATCTATCTAACCCTACAGGGAAATAGGAGGGGAAGATATCAAGTAAAGTGAGAGGGGGTGGGGATTGACAGAAGGGAAGGCAGATGAAAGTAGGTGGCGGCCAGAAGCAAAACACTGGTGAGGAGGAAGAGAGAGAGAGAGAGGGGGGGGGGGGGGCAGAAAAATAAGATGGAGGGAAAATATAAGATGGAGGAATCATAACTGTGAATATAAATGGGATGAACTCTTCTATAAAATGGAAGTAGATAGCAGAGTGGATCAAAAATCAGACTCCTATGATATATTGTTTAACAGAAACACATCTGAAACAGAGAGACAGAATAAAGATAAGAGGATGGAGCAAATTCTACAACGCTTCAGCTGAAGTAAAAAAAGCAGAAGTAGCAATCCTGATCTCAAAGTAAAAGCAAAAAATAGACTTAATTAAAAGAAATAGGGATCATTACAAAATGTAAAATAGATCATTTTGATTATATTAAATTAAAAAGCTTGTACAAACAAAACCAATGCAACCAGAGTAGAAGGAAAACAGAAAGCTGGGAAACAATCTTTACTGCAACAGTGTCTGATAAAGGTCTCGTTTCTCAAATATATAGAGAACCGAGTCAAATTTACAAGAATGCAAGTGAATTCCCAATTGATAAATGGTCAAAGGATATGAACAGGCAATTTTCAGATGAAGAATTCGAAGATATCTATAGGCATATGTAGAAGTGCTCTAAGTCACTTTTGATTAGAGAAATGCAAATTAAAACAACTCTAAGATACCACCTCACACCTTATTAGATTGTTTAATATGATAAAAAATTAAGATCATAAATGTTGGAAAAAATTGGGATAATTGGAACACTAATACACCATTGGTGGAATTGTGAACTGATCCAATCATTCTGGAAAGCAATTTGGAACTATGACCATAGGGCAACCTGTGCATACCTTTTGATCCAGCAATACCACTACTAGATATATATCCCAAAGATGTCATTAAAAAATGTAAATGACCTACATGTGCAAAAATATTTATACTAGCCCTTTTCATGGTGGCAAAATATTGGAAACTGAGGGGATGTCCATCAATTAGGGAATGGCTAAAGAAGCTGTGGTACATGAATATAATGGAATACTATTGTGCAGTAAGAAATGATGAACAGTCAGATTTCAGAAAAACCTGGAAAGACTTGTACAAATTGATACAAAGTGAAATGTGTAGAACCAAGAAAACATTGTACATAGTATCAGCAACATTATGTGATAATCAGCTTTGAATGACTCAGCTCTTCCCAGCCATACAAAGATCCAAGACAAGTACAAAGAACAATGCAATCCATATCCAGATAAAGAACTAATGGACCCTGCGTGTAGATCAAAGCATATTTTTTTCACTTACTTTATTCTTTCTGGTGTTTTTTTTTCCTTTTGATCTGTTTCTTCTTTCATAACTGTGATTAATTTGGAAATATTTTTATGTTATAGCACATATGTAAGCTTTATCAAACTACTTACCATCTTCAGAAGAGGGCAGGGGAGGGAGGAAGGAAGGAAAATTTGAAATTCAAAATCTTTTAAAAAATGAATGCTAAAATTTTTCTTTACATGTAACTGGGGAAAAATAAAGTGCTATTGAAAAGAGGAAATAAAAGAAGTTGGTTGCCTATCAAAAAAAGTTTTCCTGAGACTACAGTAGAGGGGTGGGCAGAGTTAGGATGAAACTTTGGGATGGGAAAATTGAGGGGGATAGGAATGAGGAATCAAATGATAGGAGGTAAGGAATGGGATTTGCCTGGTGATTTATGGGAATTCAGAGTCAATGGGATGTGAAGAGTATGACCAGATGTGAGAATATTTATCATTGAAAGGAGTGTGCCACATCTATACCCTAATGGAGACAGGTACAATGGGAGATGGGAGGCCTGAAGTCAAAGGGATTGTTTTTCTTCTTTGCTCTGGAGATTTTCCACCTCCCAGTTGGGAGATTGGGTTAGCAGCAGGAGATGCCAGATGACTTGTGCTATTACAGACAGAAGGGAATGCTTTTTGATGGAAAATCTCCAGCCTGTCCATTAGAAGCCTTTAGTCAGTGGACATGCTGTACCCAGTAGAAGATGTAAGGTTCAGAGCACTAGCACACATGAGGTCTGAAATCTTCTCAGTTGGGAAGACTGTCTATAAGGCAGAAAAAGGAAATATATGAAAGCAACACAAAGTATGTTGTCTAGATGTCAACATGCACCTGAAAAGTCATCTTAGAAGGCTTCTTCAGCAGTTTGTGTTTCTCGGACAGACTGCAAATAGATATTGTTCTAGCCCCAATATTGAAAAGGAGGAGGAGAGCAGGATGAATACCTTTCAGGAAATTGCAAAGTACTTTTTATTACCTTCAAGCTTCCTATGACATCACAGGCTCCTGATTTCCAATACAAGCATTTTAGCACTGTCGTTTTTATCACAATGAGACCTTGAACACCAATGAAGAATGAAAGATAAGAATCATGGAAAGGGTGATGGACCTTGTGGATCCATGTGGGTATAAACAGAATATATAACATGTAACTGAAAAATAACAAGAATAATGTATATCATCAAGGAATTGTATGACAGAAAGTGATCGATTGTCATAGGATGAAATTAAAGAATGAAAGTTGGATGATTAGATTACTTTGCTGGTGCCCCTGTAATGTTGAAGGAATGCAAAGAAAGTTTCCATCATGTTGCAGAAGAAATTGTGGTGAACTTTTGGCATGCATTGTTGAAAGCAACTCCTCAAATATGTTTGCAGAGCCATTTTAGTATTGAAGATCTAAGATAATTATTGGAATTCCTATTTTAAAAATTATTTGAAGTTATTTTTATTTTAACCTTCAATTTTTATTACATATGTGTCTTCAATATTTTATATCTTTTGAATACAGCCTATCATCAGGTATGTATTAAATGACAACTCCGCGCCAGCCACTTTACTAGGAAATACAAAAACAAAAATCAAACATTATTTGCCTTCATGGAGCTTACAGTCTATTGGCGAGACAAGTACAGAAATAACTTATACAAAATATATACGATATAAAAACATAATTTGGCAGTGGGGTTGGGGAGGAGGACACTAGAACCTGGAGAGACTAGGAAATAATTTATGTAGAAATTATCTCTTGAGGAGAGTTTTGAAGAAAACAAGGTACCCTAAGATACAAAGTGAAGTAGGGTTCTATTCCAGGCATATGGTAGAGGACATACTCAAAGGCCTGGAGAGGGGAGGATTGTCATGTATGAAGAATAGCAAGAAGCTAAGTTTTGATGAAAAATGAGACTGGGAGTGGAGACTGTGCATAATAAGGTTGAAATGTTAGGTTGGAACCAGGTTGTAAAGGACTTTAAATAAACAAGCTCATAGACAATAAGGAGCTAGCTCTTATAATCTATTGATTAGGGAAGTGATATTGTGAGATGCAAACTCTTGGAAAATAATTGGCAATAAATTGTCAGCATTTTCTGTTTATGCAAAATTTTTGCCTAGCCAACCTACATATCATGAGTGCTGAGTTGGTTCATGATCTGTATTTAGCCTTCTCTACTATGAAGTAGGGCTGCTAAGGTTTCTTGCAGCTAACTATATATGATTCTATGATCTTTAATCCTAAAGTGCAGGATATAGAAGAAGGGAAAGAGGCTTAGAACATAAAATTCTTGAAAATAAGGATTGTTTCTTTTTTTCTTTTTTTCTTTTTTTTTTGTATTTGTGTCCCCACTGCCTGACACAGTACCAGAATCTTTAAAAAATTAATTGATTGATTGATTGAGACATAGATGGAGTGCTAAGAGTAATGGAAACTCAATTTATCTGATACTTCCAGAAGATAGTGCCTAAAAATTTTGGTTGCTACATGCAACATAGGCAGGGTGCCCTGGGTTAATATGGAGAAAACTTCAGGAAGGATAGGGAGGCAGAGTCAGAAGTACTAGGAGGAATAGCCTAGTGACTTGGTCTTCAGCAATATTTTCTACAAGAATTATAATAGGTCAAGATATTTCATGTTGAGATTTTTTTCAGTTTGGAGGTTTTTGCTTGTCACATTTCAAGTAGAGTGGGTAACTGTGGTATGAGGCTAGATCTTACGTGATTTTCATGCAAGGACTTTCTGTTTTAATCCAATTCAACAAGTACTTAGTAAGTGCCTACTATATACGAGGAAGTTACCTAAGGAGAGGGGATACAAGACCAAAAATCAAAATCATTCTTGCCCTCAGGGAGCTTGCATACTCCCTACACTGTAGTAATCTCTTCATTAAATACTGTAATTTTGTGCCTAGAGTATAATAAGCACTTAGTAAATGTGTTATCTTAATTTTTCAACCTACTCAGGGAGACATTTACATAAATAACAAAATACATATAGATATTCAAGGAGAGCATTAACAAGTGGAAAAACTTAGGAAGACTTCATAGAAAACCTGCCACTAGAGCTGAGATTTAAAGGGATCTAAGTATTCCAAAAGGGTGAGACCAGAATCAAGTTTATTCCAGGTAAAAGGATGCCTTGTGCCAAGACACAGAGCTCAGTGACAGAATGTTGCATATTGGGAAGTGCAAAAAGGCTGAATTGTAGTGTATGTAAGAATGGAGGGATGTGAACTCAATCTAGTACAGGGCTGTCAAAATTGTGGGTATTGTAGACTATCCCATTTGGCAACCTGGTGAGATCTGTGGAACACTTTTCAAAATAATATGTTCAAATGCAGAAAAGTAAATTAATAAGATTCCAAAGGAAATAAATTATATTAAAATAAAGTTACAAAATAAAATATAAACATAAATTTAAAAAAACAAGTCCTGATAATGCAGGCTAAATCCTTAATCCAGAAAGACAAATTGCAGTCAAATTTGCAAGGGCTTTAAATATAAAAGGAATTGTATTTGATTCTAAGAACAATAAGGAGATACTGAAACTTTTTGAACAGGGAAGTGACACAGTCAGATCAGTGCTTTATAAAGACCACTTTGGGAGCTATGTAAAAGAGATGAAGAGTAGAAGAGAGGAGAAGAGAGGAGAAAGGGAGGAGTGCAGAGGAGAGGAGAGGGGAGAGGAGAGGAGAGGAGAGAAGAGAAGAGAAGAGAAGAGAAGAGAAGAGAAGAGAAGAGAAGAGAAGAGAAGAGAAGAGAAGAGAAGAGCTATGTAAAAGAGATGAAGAGAAGAGAAGAGGAGAAGAGAGGAGAGAGGGAGGAGTGCAGAGGAGAGGAGAGGGGAGAGGAGAGGAGAGGAGAGGAGAGGAAAGGAGAGGACAGGACAGGAGAGGAGAGGAGACTGGCTATTTATTATATGGTTGAGGTCATACAAATGGCACATTGGATAAAGTACTGGACCTGAAATCAGGAAGATTCATCTTCCTGAGTTCAAATCTGGTCTCAGATACTTACTAGCTGTGTGACCCTGTGCAAGTCACTAAATCCTGTTTCCCTTAGTTTCCTCATCTATAAAATGAAGTGGAGGAAGAAATGACAAACCACTTCAGTATCTATGCCAAGAAAACCCCAAATGGGGTCATAAGGAGTCAGACACAACAGAAACAACTGAAAGAACAACAGTAGAGGACATTGACCCTCGGATTCTTTAAATCAATATTTTTCCCATTTACTCCAGAGGATCCAATTTAAAAGAGACTTGTAGAATTCTAAGTTCCCTTCTATCTCTAAATTTATAATCCTCTATGACTCTGAATGAGAGCCCATTATTATCAGAGATGGCAGAAGACATAGCCAGATTGAGATAAGATCTGAAAGAAGGGTCTCAGGTAGACAAAAGAGTAACTAAGATAGAGCAAGGCCCATTTCCTGGTTAACATGCACGTAGTACAACTAATTTGTATAATGCACAAACTACCATTTATGTAGAACTCATTATAAGAGAATGTCTCAGAGAGCACTTTGGGGCTTAGCAAACTTCTTTGTGAGTTTATATCAAATTGGATACAATAATGGACGGGCATGTGATTTAACATTTAGCTACTACCACAAGAAGAGTCAGTACTAATCATTTCCAATAATTCAACTTGATCTTCTACAGTAATGAATGGGAAGAGTAGTGAGTTCTTTGTATTTCAATAGGGCTATGAGTTTTTTTTTTAGATCAACAGTTTTTTATTTAAAAAATATTTTTGCTCTAGTTAATACACTAATTAGACAAACATGGGACTTCAGATATAAGTATAAAGACCTCCAACCTCTTATTCCTTTCTAAAATACTATTTGTGACCAATGATTTAAAAGACATATTCATGATCCCAAACTATTTATTGCATGTTAGTCATGTGCTAGACATTAGATAAAGCAGTTACAGTCATAGTTCCTGTATTGGGGAGTGGAAAAGACAGATAAAGAAAAAAGATGACAAAGATAAATGACTGATCATTTTAGGGGGAAAAAAAGTATCTCATAGGCAGAAAGAGCTCCCAATATGAAAACTTTGCCAAGCAATGCAGATTCCAACTTACTTTTGTATCTTTCCCTCTGACCTACCCTCATGCCCACTGCACTCAAAGTTTGAATCTCTATTAGGTAAGTGGGCTGATACTCCTAAAATCATAGCTCATGACCCCACTTATGTGTTTCTCTTTGAGTCAGACACAATGATGCAAAACAATGACATTTAGTGAAATGGCATCCTAAGAACATTAGCTGCAAAGCACATTCTCCCACTAATATACAGTGTCAGGGGGAAGAGGAGTCAAACACAAAGAGTATAGTAGAACAAAGAGGCACATGTGTCTCATACAACTCCTCCATTTGTGGATGAGTGAGATACTCCCTCTCCTCTGTATGGTTCTTCTATATAGCTGATTGTCTCCTTGACTACCAAGAGTTCACACTCCACTCCAAAGGAGCTGTCTCCTTTCTACCCTCACTTCTTGAGGTGGTTAAAAGGGAGGAGGAGGCAACAAACATTTATTAAGCTCCTACTTTGTGCCAGGCCCTGTGCAAAACACTTTACAAATATTTTCTCATTTTGATCCTCCCTAAAGAGTATGTTTTGGTTTTAAGAGACAGCAGGGAATAGCTTATTTTTTTGGTTAATCAATGGCTAATGGTTAATCAATGGTTAATCAATAGCAATTCTCATTCTAGCAAGCTTGACTGCAGAACTCACATTGTAAATGGGTAACTAGGTATAGATATATATTTGTTCTTCACTTAGGACCTTATTATCTTGCTATTTTCTGATCGATTTCGTGTCCAGCTACCACTGCCACTTTATTTGTAATTTGCATTATTAGTTACTCAAGGCATTGAGAAGTTGTGCTTTACCTGTCTTGATTACTTTGTACATATCAAAGGCAAGACCTTGAACCTAGCCTTCATGATTTTGAAAACTCCAGTCATCAATTTTCACAAATTGCATTGCGTTCAGTTAGTAACATAAATAAAGCATATGGGACATGAACAGACTAAAACATTAAAAATGAACAATTATTTAGAAGAAATACATGTTAGAAAAATAGTCTGATCAAGTGGAAAGATTAAGGAATAGCTGATGGATACCCCTTGTGTCCCTTTGGTATATGTGTGTATATGTCCATGCATATGCACATGTACGTGCACATGTATGTATATGTGCATATGTGTACATATGTACACATATGTACATGTATGTTTATGTGTGTATACAATTTGATATAAACTTTATGAAGGCCTCTACATCAGGTCAGGTAAATCTACTACGGTTAAAGGAGGCAATAAAAGAGAATCACAAGGTAAAGTTAGGCATGAATGAATTGCAAATTAAGGATGTTTCATTCGGAGAGGACTAATCAAGACATATATATGTACACTGTATATAAAGTATATATATATATATATATATATATATATATATATATATATATGTGGGTGTGAGTGTGGGTGTTGTGTATAGTATATCAAACATATCTACCTTATACAAAGTATATACACAATCTATGTAGTTGAGTATATAAAGTGTATATAACCTACAATCTATAATATGTATTAATGCAAAAACAAATGCATAAATAAAACTTTTGAAAAATAGAAGGATGATATTTCAAGGACTTTGGAAAACTCATGAGGAAGATATTTGAGAGTAGGCTTTCCTTATGTTTGGAAATGATCTCTAAGTAGGGACCCCCCCTTATTCTTAGTCTTGAGGGTAGTCTTACTTATATTCAGCAGGAGTTTATTAATTGATGAGTCAAGCAATAAACATTTATTAAGGACCTGCTACGTGCTGAATGCAGTGCTAAATGTTAGGGATACAAAAAGAGACAAAAGACGGTCCCTTTCCCTCAAGGAACCTGTGATCTAACAGAGGAGACAGCAATAGAAACAAATAGTGTATGTACAAAGCAAGCTATATACAGTACAAAGAGGAAAGAAATAAAAGAGGGGAAGCATTGGACTTTAGAAGGACTAGGAAAGGATCTCAGTAGAAGGTGAGATTTTCATTTGGACTTAAAGGAAGCCAGGGAGGTTAGTAATTGAAGTGTAGAAGAGAGAGTTTTCCAGGTGTGAGGGACAGCTAGAGAGAATGCTTAGAGATGAGAAATAGAGTGTTTTGTTTATGCAACAGTCAAGAAGGCAGTGTCACTAAAACAAAGAGTATGTGATGGGGAATGAAGGGTAAGAAGATTGGGAAACTAAGAGGGAGCTAGGTTATGAAGGACTTTAAATGCCAAACAGAGCATTTTCTATTTGCTCCTGGAGGCAATAGGAAGCCACTGGAGTTTAATGTGCATGTGTGTGTGGAAGGGGGTGTGTTTTCAGGGAGAGAGCGGGGGAGGGTGGGCTGTAATATGATCAGACCTAAATTTTAGAAAAAATAGTAGCTGAATGGAGGATGAACTGGAGTTGGGAGAAACTTGAAGCAGGCAGATCCACCAGCAGGCTATTGCAGTTATCCAAGTGTAAGGTGATGAGGGCCTGCACTAGAGTAGTAGCAGTTTTAGAGAGGAGAAGGTACAAAAGTGAAATTGACAGGCCTTGTACAACAACTTGTATTATGGTGGGTGAGCGATAGTGGGGCTTCCGAGATTACTTCTACATTGCAGACCTGAAGAACTGGGAGGATGGTGTTGCCCTCTAGAGTAATAACGAAAGAAGGAGGAGAGGAAGAAAAAATAATAATGAGTTAGGAGGAAAGATAGTGAGTTTTGCTTTGGACATATTGAGTTTAAGATGTCTACTGGCCATTCAGTTTGACATGTCTGAAAGGCAGTTGAAGATGAAAGATTGGAAGTCAGTAGAGAGTTTGGGGCATGAAAGGTAGATTTAAGAATCAACATAGAGATGGTAATTGAATCCGTGTGAGCTGATGAGATCACTAAATGAAGGAATATAGAAGGAGAAGAGAAGTGGGACCAGGACAGAATCCTGAGCAACATTTGCACTTAAAGGGCATGATCTGGAAGAGGATCCAGCAAGGGAGACAGAGAATGATGATGGTCAAATAGGCAGGAGAAAAGTCAGGAGAGTGTAGGGTCCCCAAAACCTAGAGAGAGGAGCATCAAGAAGGAGACAGTGATCAACGGTGTCAAAGGCTGCAGAGAGGTTAAAGAGAATGAGAACTAAGTTAAAGTCATTGCATTTGGCACCTAAGACACATACTAAGCATATGTCAGAATATATAAACCTTTACCAGCTTACTCTTCCATTCTCAGATCATATTAAGCAAATTTTCATTGTCTTTTAGAAGCCTTAGCTTCCTCAAAACCTTTTGTTAGTCACCACTTTGTAGACCTAGAGGACTTTCCCATTCTTAGTCATTTTTAGTGTTCCCTTCTCATATTATATTATATTTAATTACTTTTGTAAGTAGAAATTACTTTCTAATTAGAAATTACTAATTCTAATTCTAATTATAGAAATTATTATTGTAAATGTTACAACATTCCCTTCTTTTTCCTTCCCCAATTGAATGTAAGCTTCATAAAAGTGGGGATATTTTTGCCTTTATGACCTCAGCAGAGAGCACATTGCTTTGAGTGTAGTAATCACTTAATAAATGTAGTAATCAATAAATGTCAACTTGTAGGAGAAAGTCTCCCTACTTTTATCATTCTACAATGATATGGATTCATACAGTACAAATATTTAAAAAAGTTACTTGTGCAAGCAAAGTTCATTACTAAATGTATTCAAATTCACTCACTTAATGTAGAGTTTTCATTATAATTCATTTATTAAAATAGTCCTTTGCTTAGGTAAATCTCATAAGAATCTCTTAAGATGTGACTATTTCCCATTTCCAGGAAAACTATACCTTGAGATTGAAATAATAGAAAGCAAATTATGTGTAGAGCTTATGTGTAGATCTTATAAATTATGTGTAGATCTTATAAATCAGCTAAGAACAAAGTAATTAAGTGACAAGTGATTCTATGTCAAGCAGCTCCTGTCAAAGCTTAATGCAGGCGTTTCTTGATTCCCAGCAATCTTATTGGCTCCACTACACCTCCTAAATTGATTTGTTTTGAGAATTTCCCTTCCCACCTTTCCCTCACATCATTTGTAAAAGCACACTCCATCCAAAAGCATATCCACTTCTATTGTGGAGCAAACTGGAGGCCCACCCAAAGGTATCAGACACACATGAAATGATTCAGTGCACAAAACATTCATTTCTCTAGGATTCTTCTGAAAGAGGGCAATTGTATAAAATCGTACACACACACACACACACACACACACACACACACACACACACACACAGTGGAAGGAGAGGTTTGTCCTATGAAACTCAGAGCCTGTGACCCCCAGAAAATGAATAACTTCCGATTTCCTGACCCCCACCCCCACCCCGACTTCTTTGCCAAGAGAGGAAAGGGAGTAAGATAGATAAGTAAAGCCTCCTGCATATAAATATCTTGGACTAGAAAGCTTCACTTGAACCTCCACCCCTGACTTGGCTTCTGCTAGGAGAGGATGTCTGCAGCTGCTAAACTTTAGCAAAGGTCTACTCCTCTACGACTCAGCCCACCCAGGAGAGTTCAGTTTCCGAGTCTGGTCTTCTACCTGCCCTTTAGCAGAGTCCTCGGCGCTCTCTCTGGAGCTTTCTTGAGTCCCCAGGTCCCCCTTGGATCTAATTTTCTCCTGTCTCGGGTCCCCAGTTCCCCCGTTGGAGCCGAGTTTCTCCTCTCTCGGGGCTTCAGGTACTTCCTTGGAGTTCACTCTTCTTCATCTCTCGGGTCCCCAGGTCCTTCCCTGGAGCTGACTCTCCGTTCTCTCTCGGGTCCCTAGGTCCCTCCTTGGATCTAATTTTCTCCTGTATCGGGACCCCGGGTCTCTCTTTGGAGTTGATTTTCTCCTGTCTCGGGTCCCCAGGTCCCTCCTCGAAGCTAATTTTCTCCTCTCTGGGGTCCCCAGGTCCCACCTCGAAGCTAATTTTCTCCTCTTTCGGGTCCCCAGGTCCCTTCCCTACTCTGACTCTCTCCTCTCTGGGGTTCTCACCGAGCCACCGCAGCCCGGACGCCAGCTGGCTGCGCCTGGGGCGGGGACAATGAATCGCAAAGTGAAGAAAGTACAGCAAGCCACCGGGGAAAAGAAGGAACCCCAGGGCGTTGCCTACGAGGAGGTGGAGAACGAAATGGATGCCTCAGAGGAAGATGTGTTTAAGGTAAAGGGGACTAAGGGGCGGCTGGGATGATGCCCTGAAATTTGAGTTCCCTTTTTCCTGTACCGAACTTCCACTACCTCCTTCAGAAGTTTCATAGGTGGCCACTGCAGTCATAACTTAGAAACCTGGGAGGTGCTGCGTGTGTGCTCGGGTCACTGGAGATTAGGAAATACAAGTGTAGGAGGCGCAGAGGGGAGCAGCGCAGTTCTTCCTGGTTTTTGTTTACGTTCTCTCCTTCATCCCCCTTGGTCCCAGCTCCTGCCTTACCTTTTGAGGTTGGGAGAAATAGGAATGATCCAACCAGGACCCAGGTCCAGGAACTGCCCAAAATGACTCGAGGGGAAGGAGGTAGGGAAAGGACTCAAGTTTGTTCCTTTAGAAAAGAGAATCCAACGAATTCCTACCAGTACATAATGCATACTTGGATTTGTGGGCAAAAGGAAAGTCTTATACGTATACATATATATGTGTGTGTCCACACACATGTGTGTACGTAAATACATGATTGAGGAGAGGTATTACCGTATTGAACTCTTTCCCAAAACAATATAAGAAGAAGTCCATTTCAGAAGCTCCTGGGAACCGGTTTTGGTAGGGAGAGATTTGGAGGATATATCCTTTATACAGAATAGTTTCGAATGTCTAAGACTGCATCCCAGTAGAAATCCCCACATTACTGACAGAAATAGGGGACCAGCGATAGGCTGTTCTGAGCTTCTCACTTTCTCTCTCAATGATTTCCCTTATGCCAGGCTTTCAACATTAAAAAGAAATTTCATCTTTTTCATCTGTCTTAGAGAATAGTGAGGGCCTTTCTGCGAACTTTTTCTCTAATGATGAATACACAAAAAGTGGTAAGTGATTGTTAATTCACTTAGTAGAGGCATGTGGCAACCACAGCAACAGAGTATTAGTAAAACTTGACATAGAATTTGGCAGCTTCCTTACAGAAATGTGACATAGAATCTATGCACACTCCAAAACGCTGCCTTTTAAACTTCCTTTCCTTTCTTTTCTCCAAGGAAACTTTCTATGAGGCAAATCATTTGGATGTTTTCCTTTGTGCTTCTTTTTTTTGGGGGGGGGTGGGGAAGGGGGAATACATTGGTAAATTGTTACTGGTTCAGTCAAAAGAAGGATTATCTAAGAGCCTATTAGTTAAAAGGCTCAATTCTCTTATCTAAAAGTCTCATCTCAATTTAAAAAAAATGTACTTTGTTGTTGTTTTGGAAGTGATTGTAATATATGAGGTCAGGGACTGTAACTTATTTTTTTTATTTTGGTTTAGTGAACTTTCATGAAGAAGAAATATCCTCTACTAATATTTTTGGAGATGAGGTAATTGAGAAACAGAGAGGATATGTAATATTCCCAGGGTTACACAGTGACTGAAGCAGAGTTTGAACTCAGGTCTAATACAGGGTGGCACCTTCTCCACAAATTAGAGAGTTACCAAAGAGAACTAAGAAGTCAAATGACTGGCCCAAGGTAGAAGAGTCAGAATGGATCAGAGACAGAGCTTGAACTGAATGAAGTCTTCCTGTCAGATTAAGTAGCTTGCTTTGGTCCCCCAATTAGGAAGTACTAGGAGGTACTGTAGCCTTTGTCCCGACTGACTTCCATCCCAACATTCTCTCCAACACTACAATTTTGGTTTGGTTTTGTGGAGATTAGGGAAAGTCTTCTGCAGGTATTTAAAACATTTGAAATGTTTAATGTGAAGATAAATTAAAGCCCCTATACTAGATGCAACATGAGTGAGGTTGTCCTCATATGGTGGTGAAGGGCTCATCTTTTCCTACCTTAGTGTAGTCATGGCATACAGTCTAATCTCCTTCCATCTCTGTCTCTGTCTCTGTCTCTCTCTTTCTCCCTCCCTCCTTCTGTCTGTATCTCTGTCTTCTATCTCTCTGTATCTTTGTGTCTCTGTATCTCACTTGCTTGCTTTCTCTCTTCCTGTCCCCTTTCTCCCCCTCCTGCCCTCTTTCCCCCTTTCTGTTCACTTCTCTCTCTCTCTCTCTCTCTCTCTCTCTCTCTCTCTCTCTCTCTCTCTCTCTCTCTCTCACACACACACACACACACACACACACACACACATACACTTACACTCACGCTCACACTCACACTCACACTGTCATAGCAGTTAGCAGAGGACTATGATTCAAGGTTTGCCCTATCAGTCTAAAACACCAAATCATTTTAGTACTGAGCCACCACGTAGCCAGGAAACATTCAGGAAGTTTAGGAAGGTTACCATCCTCCAGAGCCTCAAGCAATGTATAACCTCATCCTTGAATTCCCTGGAAGGGGAATTTTGGGAGGGTTCTCTCCTGGATGACACCTATCAGCCAGTTCACCTTCCTTACATCTTTTAACCTTTAATCCTTGACATGCAAATATTACAGAATTAAAGAATCTCAGAATGGCAAGGAACCTCGGACTCCATCTAGACCAGGGATTCTTAACCTTTTCTTAATCTTAGACCCCTTTAGCACTGAAGCCTCTGAAACCCTTCTCAGAGTAATGTTTTCTTTTAATTCATAATCAAAGGAAACCCTACATTTCATTTAATTTTTATTGAAAATAAAGATATATTTGCCTTATCCAATTTCATGGACCCCTTGAAATCTATCCATAGACTTCTAGTTAAGGATCCTTGATCCACTCAAATACATACCACCTTTTCAGCACCAAACTCTGGTTCAAAATGCATTTTGTAACTTCAACAAGTTTATAAAAATACTTGCTTTTAAGAATTGAGATTATTATCTTCAGTTCCTAAATTAATAATATTTGAGGAGGATATGATTTTAAGGGCACTGAAAGGTCAATTCATAGCCCCCTCCCCCTTGTTTCTCACATTAGCTAGCTAGGATATCTATATCTATTCTCTATCTATCTATCTATCTATCTATCTATCTATTTATCTATAATCTCACTTTTAGGACTAGGAATCCAAGTAAAGATATTGACTTCAGATAGTCAAAACTGTGAACATATGATGCAAATCAAACTGTTTTAAGCATCCTATGAATCCTTTCAGTAATCATGTTACCCACCCACCCACCCGAGAGCCAAACACTGTCATATTTCTTTTGAGTTCATGGAATAAATCTCCTCTTACAGAACTTCCCCAATTTTCAGAAGTTCCTTCCCTCCCCTTCTGCTATGGTTAGGAAATCCTATATTTTGTTTCTCCAAGGTTTTGTTTAGTATCAAGACCCAATTGATTTTATATTTATTTGTCTACCTATCTTGCGTGCCCTATTAGATCATAAATTCTTTGAGGGCAAAACCTTTGTCTTATTCACTGAGTAACACACAGCCTTTAACATGGTGCCTGATTCAGAATAGCTGTGATATAAATATTTGTTGAATTAAGAAAGGCAAACAGGAAGGAATTGTTCCTGAGCCCCTAGATATGTATTTTAAAGTGAATTTTTTTTTTTGCTTTACCTGAATTGAAGAAGTAACTTTAAAATTATAGGGTTTTGTGGAAAGCCAATGAGAGAAACATTTTAGTGGGGGGGGGGGGAGCTTTCAATGTCTCTGTTTTACCAGCTAAAATCATACTTAATCTGCTTACCAATAAGACTAGTCTTCATCTCTTTTCATATTAAATTCATTCTGCAGCTAAGGCTCATAGATTAGTGTGATTTTTTCTCTCTCAGATGCTTTGTAAAAAAAAAGTCAATCATAAAGTATTACTGTAACACTTTCTGACGGAGACAAAATTTAATTGAAGCCTTTTGCTTTTTCACCTTTTTTCAAAACTAGAAACTTATAAATTGATATGGTGAAAAAACCTTACCAAGAGAAAATGAAAACCTGTAGTCGTTTCCCATTTTTGAGTAGATTCCCAGAGATGAAATAGCACTACAGATTTCAAAACTTTAGGAATTTCATTACTTCCAGGGTAGCCCTTAATTGTAAAGAACTGATACTGGTGCACTCACTCATGATAAGAGTACTCAAGATCAGATAGTTACTGTGCATTTGGAAAAGGAAATGGTAAGTAAAAAGAATCAGTATTGCTCCTTTAATGTGCGTACACATTAAACTCATCCCTTCTTATGGGATTACTAGACTGGTAGATCAAGGTAATGTTGTACCTAGATTTCAGAAAAGCATATTACAAAGTCTGCTATATTATTTCTGTAGAAAATAGCTTTACCTTGCATTACCCTTTTCAGATTTGCTAAGTGATTGAATGAAATGTTATCTTGTTTGATCTTCGTAGCAACTGGTAGCTAAGTGGCGCAGTTGATATAGCCCTGAATCTGGAGTCAGGGAAATGTGAGTTCATTAACTTAGTCACTTGCTAGTTGTTTGACTCTTGATAAGTCACTTACCCTCTGTTTTCCTCAGTTTCATTATCTGTAAAATGGGGATGATAATAAGTGGGTAAGTGAAGAGAGAACTGGGTCTGGAGTCAGGAAGATCTAAGATCAAATCCAGCCTAGTTATGTGATCACGGGTAAGCCACATAACATCTTTTTGCCTCAGTTTCTTCAACTGTAAAAAGGGGATAATAATGGCATCTGCTTCCAGGGATAATGTGAAGATCAAATGAGATAATATTTGTAAATCACTTAACAACCCTTCCTTCTGCCCTTCTGCCTTTCCTTCATTTCTTCCTTCCTGTGCTGTGATAAGGATGAAATGAGTGAGTATTCATAAGGAGCTTTGAAAATCTTAAAGTGTTCTATAAATCCTAGGGATTATTAGGACTACTAGTGTTATTATTGTTGTTATTATTAACAACCTTGTGAAGTGGGAACTATTATTATCATCCCCTTTTTACAGATGAGGAGACTGGAACTGAATCATATTAAATGACTTGTTCAGAGTCACAAAGCTAGTTTAGTTTCTGAGCCTCTATATAGTGGTATAATTAGGTGGTTTTGGAATTGGTTGAATGACTTTACCCAAAAAGTAGGCATTGATGGAGCTATGTCTACTGACAAGAGGTCATTAGCTGAGTGTCCCAGGTATTTATCAGTTCTTGGCCTATATCCGCGGTTCTCAACCTGTGGGTTATGTTCAATTTGTAACAATGAAAATACATCCTGGATATCAGATATTTACATTACAATTCATAACAGTAGCAAAATTACAGTTATGAAGTAGCAATGAAAATAATTTTATGGTTGGGGGTCACCACAACGTGAGGAACTGTATTAAAAGGTCGCAGCATTAGGAAGGTTGAGAACCACTGGCCTATAATACTTGGCAATTTTATCGATTATTTGAATAAAGGGGTAGAAGACATCTTTATTACATTTGCAGATAATAAGAAGCTGGGAGGGATGTTGAATGACAAAATAAGACTACAAAATTCTCAAAAGAGAGTTGTTTGAGCTACTTCAATAGGATGAAATTTAATAGGAATAAAAGTAAAGTCTTAAACTTGTATTCTTAAAAAATCAAGTGCAAAAGTAGGTGTTGGAGAAGATAGGTCAAAACAGCAGCTTGACTGAAAAAGATACATGAGGTTTTATGGAATGCAATATTGAGGTATTAAAAGTATAATGAAATTTACTTTTAGATCAATGAAACTTTAGGATTCATTAAGGGTAATTCATTCCTAAAAAGGAAATAGTTCCACTAAACTCTGTCCCTGGTCTATCCACACTGGAATATGGCATTTCATTTTAGGTGCCGCCTTTTAGGAGGTATATTAATCAGTTGAAAGTGAAACTGAAGGACCCCAAAGTCATACTATATTAAGATCACTAGAAGGAACAAGGAATTTTTAACTTGGGGAAGAAAAGACTTCAAAAGATGTGGCATCTATCTTCAAAACGGTTTATAAATATTTACAGGGTTTTTTGTCTAGAAGAGGGATGGATTTATTCTGTTTGACAAAATACATACATGCATATATATACATATATGTATGTATGTATATATACATATATATATATACATATATGAGTGTAGAAGTCTTCTAAATTCAGAAGAGATAAAATTATAGGGGCATAGGGAGGGGGGAGAGGAGTAGGGGAGGATCTTTAGAGGGGAGGGTGAGAGAATTGGTAAATAGAGTATAGAAGGGTTTTTTAATTTATGGGAGGGATCCCTGTAGGGGGGATAGGCAAGTCATAGGAGGGCAAGGGAGCGGATAGAAGTAAAGTAGAGGGGGCAAGGATGGATAGGAAACAAGAGATATAATCATATGTAAAAAACAAAGATTAGGAGTAGAATAGGTTTGGGAAAGTTTGTCTATATGTCTATATATCTATGTATATATGTAAATGTTTATGTATATATCTATAGCTATAGAGAAACATATCTAAACTTTATTGTGGCCTTCTGGGGGGAGGCTAGGAGGAGGGAAAAAAAGAACAAAGTAAAAAAAATGCACAGCAGAGAACAAAAGAAAACTCACAAGGAAGCAAAGATGGAGAATTCTTGACAGGAGTGTTATTTATCATATAGGCTTTCTTGAAATAAAAATCTATTGTTATATATTTTGAATGCTCTCATGTTCTGCGATGCACATGACATGCTATTTTTCTAACTTTGTATTTAAGTTCCACTATTCAGGTTTATTATGTTTTTGTTTCTTTTCTCTATTCCGTATTTGTGTTCTGGTGTTTGAGTCTAAAATATAATTTTGGGGAAAAAAGTTTAAAAAATGAATATAAATTGAAAAGAAAAAATAAATACATATAGGGCTGTTTGTCTAGAAGAGGGGTGGATTTGTTCTGTTTGGCTCCAAAGGCCAGAACTAGGAACAATGGAAGAAAGTTGTAAATTTAGGCTTGGGATAAGGAAAATTTCCTTGTTATTGAAGCTATCTAAAAGTAGATTAAGTTACCCCAAGAAAGAAGCTTCTCCACAGTAGATATCTTCAAGCAAAAGTTTTAAATTCCTTTTATAGTATACATTAAGTTGGATAGACTCCTTGAAGTTCCTTCCAAGTACAAAATTATATAATTCTAAAAACAAAGGATTGGGCTGATTTAAAATTTATGAAAGAGACCAACTTGTGTCTTCTTCATCATGTATGATGACTTCACCCACTTCCAATTTCTTCCTTCGAGATAGAGTTAATGTCTTTTTTGTATTCTCTTCTCTCTCTCTCTCCCTCTCTCTCTCTCTCTCCCTGTCTCTCTCTCTCTCTCTCTTTCTCTCTCTCTCTCTCTCTCTCTCTTTCTCTGTCTCTCTCTGTCTCTCTCTCTCACTCTTTCTCACTCTCTTTCTCTCTAACCTCCCCCACTCTGTCAATGCATCCACCATTGCTTGACATAGTGCCTGGAAACGACTAGGCACTTAATAAAGGTTTGCTAATTGATTAATTAATTCATTATAAGCTTTCCTTCTAGTTTCCTTCTTTCTCTTTCTTTCTTTGCATATACATTAAAGTAACATAATGACTTACTAGAAATATTTGATAATATGTGATGATGATGATGATGATGGCTAGGTGTATATACAGCACCTGAAGTTTTGCAGAGAACTTTACTTGTGCTATCTCACAACCATGTAAGATAGTTGATATTATTACCCACATTTTACAGATGAGGAAATTAAGGCTGAGATATTAAGTAACTTACCCAGGATCTCACAGTTAAACATCTGAGGCAAGACTCAAAGTCAACCTCTTGAAGATTATTGATCCTTAGTTTATTTAAAGGTTACTTAATTTTTCCCACGCCTCTGTAAGCATCAGAGTTAAAGCATAAGTTTGGAAATATAAAGAAAAGATCCTGGAAATGCCATGTAAAAAAATGAAAAACATATGCAAAATACCTTTGTTAATTTGCTGAAATAAAATACTTCATTTTCTTTTACAACTCCAAGATAATTTTTCAAAGGTCATAACAGAATTTCATGAACAGATGCCTCATTTGTAATCCAATACAAAATTTCAGATGCATGAGAACCTACTTTGTATATTAATTTTTTTTGTTTTAATGAATTACAATATTTCCACAAGCACTGATTGTGGCACACTCTTAATAGAGAGTATAATTGATATTGACACCAGGTCTCAGAAAAACTGTACAAATTGCTTTTATTGGTTCCATTAGACAGGTAGTGTTTCCCTTTTGTTGTCCAGTGAGAACATAAATATGAAACTTGAAATCATAGGTTAAAAACTCCAAGTGAATTTAGGGAAAAAAGGGAATGGAGAGCACATTTTTGTTGGGGGGTGACAAATATTAAGGAAATCTAATACTAGATACATTTCCCAGTTGATCCATTATTGTAAACGTGTAAATTTTGAGAACGTCCTTACAGATATATGCTACAGATCTAGGTTTTAAGAATAACTACTACGTGAGGTTCCTTTTGTAAAGTCAAATATGGTGAAGGAATTCTTTTATTCTATCATGATATAACAAATAAATTGGGGGAGGAAGACTTTTTTTTAATATTTAGTCTTGTTTTTTTTCAGAATGGAAAAAAGTCCCTCATTTATTATGTATACAACAATGTCCTTAATACTTTCAGTACTTTAAAAGCCTTCATTTCAGTTGCTGATTTGTACTCTTGGAAATTAACGGCACTTGAAAAATCACTAATCCTGTGTTCTTTTCTTCAGTTTTTAGGTAGGATTATTTTGAAACTAGAGCACAATGATGTACTGAAGTACCTCAACTTGCTCTGTTTTGTGTTTGACTTTTAAAACGAGAAACATTAAATGTGTGCTAACACAGATGTAAATTTAGTCTCTGGTTGTTAAGAGGCAATTAATGAATCAATCAAGTTTCTACCTGAGAAGGATCTGGAAATACAATTGTTTTGGGCAGAAATTGGGGAGCACAAAGGGTGTTCACAAGCAGGAAGATGAAGGTACAGAGATCAGAGTGAACATATTTTGAGAGGGAAGTAAGGAAACCAACCTGATAGAAAAAAAAAAAGATTGTACATGTTAATGAATATGAGGAAATGAGGCTGGAGAGGTAATATGGTGCAATATTATTGAAGGCCATAAAAGTCAGGAAAAAGAGTTTGCACTTAATCCAGAAGTTACCGGGGAGCCATTGTAGGTTATTGAGCCTGTGAATAGTAAGATGAAAAAAATCCCATTAATCTTGTAGTGATGTGTGGGTCGATTAGAGGCAGGGTAGGCCAGAAACTGTGAGATGATGAAAAAAACAATAATCCAGGTTTCGATATTTTAATAGACTTTGTTGTTCAAACATTTTGATATCTAATTTAAATTCACCTTATAATTTGATTGCATTTTCTTTTATCAGAAGTAGAATCTACTAAATCTTCCTTAAGTCTGTTATATTGCCCTACATCAATCTTTCTATGAAGAAACATTTCTAATTTTTTACTCATCCTTAAGGTTTATCTTTGGGGCAGCTAGGTGGTACAGTGAATAGAGACCCAGGCATGAAGTCAGGCAGATTCATCTTCTTGGATTCCAATCTTGACTCAGAAATTTACTGGAGAAGGAAATGGAAACTCCTCCATTATCTTTGCCAAAAAAACCCCCCAAAACAAAACCAAAACCCAAATGGGATCATGAAGAGTTGGACTCACCTGAAGTGACTGAACAAAAACGGCAACATTCTTGCTTTGAAAGTTCATTCAAGTTCCATACTTCTCAGAAAAATAATTTGTAAATTAATTAATTAGCTGATTAATTGATTTGAGCATTGAAAAGCCAGTAGATAAAGAACCAGCCATTAAGTCAAGAAAATTTCAATTCATGTCCTGTCTCTGACATATATGACCACAGCAAGTCACTTAATCTCTCAGCTTCTCAGGTTAAGTGGAAAATGATGGAGGGACACAATAAGTGTGCCCCACTGATGAAATCACAAGTCTGTACCCTTCCAAAATTAAATTATCAATTATTAAATTATCATGTTAATGTTTTCATCCGCTTTCCTTCATTCCCATTGTTTTTGTAATTTCTACTCTTGCAAGAATTGTGCTTACAAACCTGCTTTATACAATGCCTATCATATTACTAAATTTGTTGTTGAGCTGTGTCTGACTCCTCATGACTCCATTTGGGGTTTTCTTGGCAAAGAAACTGGAATCATTTGCCATTTCTTTCTCCAGTTCATTTCACATACGAGGAAACTGAGGCAAATAGGGTTAAGTGACTTGCCCAGGGTCACACAGGTAGTAAGTTTCTGAGGCTGGATTTGAACTCATGAATGTGAGTTTTCCTTGACCTCAGGCCTCACACTCTATCCTCTATACCAAAAGCTGTTCCCATATTACTCCCATAGTATCAAATGTACAATAAATAGTTTATGATAATGGTAATGCCTTTTAGGTTGTAGAGAATAAGTTGTATTTTATGATAGAATGATAATGTTTCAGTAATGTTTTTAGTGCAATGTTAATTATCTTTTTAACATAAAACTAGGTTATTTTCAAAGGAAATGTAAAGAGATTGCAAAGCTTCATCATGAAGAATCGTGATAGCTTATATAAATATGATGAACTGAATGCCACACCCTTGCATCATGCAGCTGCACAAGATCAAGTTGAACTGCTAGAGATGATTATTAATGATGCCCAATTTGAAGGTAACTCATACTTATACCCTCATGTTAACTCATTTCTATTCCATATAAGGTCATATCCTCTCCATAGAGCACAAATTTGGGAAGGTGAAGAGAATGAGTGGAGAGAGAAACCCTGCTTTGCAGTGTATATGGACCAAAGCTCTCCAGTAGATTCATGATGGAAACATAGACTATGAAGAACAAATCCAATCCCAAATTTAGTGGTTTACTGGGTCCTGAAGTGCCAGTGGCATCATAGTCACATTGGAATAAGTCCTCCCTTAATGATTATTCATTATACACTTATGCATGGTAGAAATTTATACATATTTATACATATACACACACGTGTATATGTATTTATATGTGCATATACATACATGTACACTTATAAGGACCCACACATGTGTGATGTGTTTGAATGTATATGTATTATTTGTGTATGATGTGTATATATATATGTGCACATATATTTATAATATACATATACACACATACACATACATATACATATAAACATACACATGTATGTGTGTAACTGATAGGCAGGACACCATAGTATGTAGAACTGCCTCAGGATACCTGGCATAGCAATACTATTTCTGGCAATCCACTGGCTATGTGACCAAGGGCAAAGCATTTAACCTGTCACTGTTCTAGCTAACTGCCTAACACCATAACATGCAGAGCAGATGCCAGTCCATATCAGTAAAGAGAGTTCTTCTTCAAGCAATCCCTACACCAATGAAATAACAGGTCTGCTCAGCAACCAATTATATCACCTCTCTCTATATCCATCTATCTATGTAGATATATACATATATTTAAAATATATAAATTATGTAAAGTAGAACAAAAAATATATATACATTCCTTCATGAAATATCTGTTAGGCAGTCCTTTTGAGCTAAGATGTGTTTCTTAAGGAATGAATTTCTCCAAATTAAACACACAGGAAACTTCACTGGGAAACACTCAATTTTCTGTACCTTCGGCAGGGACTGGGTCTTGTTTTTCTTTATTTCGATAGTGGTCTCTGACTTAGTACCTTATGTTCAGTAGACACTCAGGAAATACTTGTTGATTTGTTGATAGAGGGCTGAAGCTGTGTTTTTATTAAGTCATTTGAGAGCAACAATTATTGGGGAGATCTAGGTGTTTTCTTTTCTTCCTAGATCTTCATTCTCTCTTAGGCCAAGTCAACATCTCAAAGACATTATTGATGGATGAGATTGTCCAAATCCCCAGGGCACCTGCTTTTTGATCTTGGGTAGGGGTTGTTGCCCCAGCCAACTAGAAAACTTTACAAATAATTTCATCTAAGGTGAATTCTGGCCCATTGTGTTCTGCTCATCCAAGTCTGAAAAGTTGTGAATCCTGTTTTGTCTATATTTCCCTAGACCAGGGTAGCCTAGATAAGACGTAAGTCTCTTAATCCAAGATGGAGTGATCAGAGTCAAGTTCCCTAGCCCCTCATTAGAACAAGCCCACCTCTTATTATATTATTTATTATTCTCATAACTATTTAAAAATTAATTTTAATTTATGGAATAAAATAAGCATTTCCATAACATAGTACAATAAGAAAGATGCTTGCACATGAAACTGCAAATCCACTATGCCCAACTTTCTATTCCTTTCACATATACAACAAAATTATCATTTAAATTTATTTTTCCCTTTTTTTCTTCCCTCCCTCTAACCCTTGCCATACAGATGTCTACCATTAGACCGAAACACTCATTTTTCCAAGGGCATATAAGCTTTCAGTGGGTTCCATGAGGGATCTTTGGCATTTGAAAGTGCCACTAAATCCTTTTATTAATTAGCTGCTAGCATGAATAATAAAATGATTCATTACCCAGATACCATATCTTTTGAACTTTTTATACATAATACAGTACAGCCAGAGCAAAATGCATTGCTTTCATTTTATGCTATTTTTTTTCCTCCCAGAACTGAATATACTGGATGTTTCAGGAAATACCCCTTTGCATTGGGCTGTTGAAAAAAAACAGGTTGAAAATGTTCAGCTTCTTCTTAGCAGAGGAGCTAATCCAAACATTTGCAACAAAAATTTGGTGGCACCACTTCACCTGGCTATTCAAAGTTTTCATAATGAAATAGTGAAGGTAAGGCTACCATCAGAAGTATGGATGTATTTATGTATACAGTGTGTGTGTGTGTGTGTGTGTGTGTGTGTGTGTGTGTGTGTGTGTGTGCATGTGTAAAATGTGTGGGTGTTAGTGAGTATGTACAATTCATGAATTCTTTTCAAAATGTGGTTGTCTGAAGGTGGATCAGATTAACTTGCCAAACTCAGAATAAACAGAAATCATGTGACTAGCAACATTTCTAAACAACTTAAATGAATCACCCTCTGAAAAGCATGGGAATTAGCAATGTTATTTTCATTGCTCTTGGAAATGATCATTTCTAGCATCATTTTCTGCAATTTTTGACAGCATCACACCATCATTATGAAAACAGAAAAGGGGGTAGAGTTGGGATCACACAAGATAGAAGGTCTAAATATGTGTGTGCATGTGTATGTATATGCATATGTACATGTGTGTATGTGTATATATATATATATATATATATATATATATATATCTGTTTCATGGTTTAAAGTGTGCATTAAAAACTAACTCAGAAGAATCAAGTCGAATCAAGTCACAGGTGTTTATTATGTTCCAGCCACTGTGTAAAACACTCAGGATAAAAAAAAGGCAAAAAAGGCCTAGTTCTCAGTCTACTGGGGAAGAGAACATCTAACCAACTTTGTACTAGTAAGATACATAACTGGATAAGCTGTTGATAATACTTTGGGACAAGTCTCTAGCATAAAGAAGGATGACCTCTTAAAGAAGATGGGATTTTCGCTGGAACTTGAAGGAAGTTAGGGGTGGAGTTGAAGAAAAGAGAATTTCAGAATGAGGGGCAATCAGTGAAAAAGCCCAGAGTGGAAGATGGAAGAAGTCCAAGGATCAATAAGGAGACCAGTGTCACTTCATGCAGTGTATGTTGGAGGGATCAAGGTGTGAAATGATTGGGAAATGCAGAACATATCTCTGAATTCCAAATAGATGATTTTATATTTGATCGTGGATGTAACAGAGAGAAGATGAACTGGTCATATAGATAAAGGGAAGGATAATAGAACTTGTACCTTGACATATTAGGTGGAGGAGAAGAAGAACCTTCAACATGTTGGATGCATTCTCTTTATAGAATTTTTTTAATGTGCAAAAAAGTTGCTTCAAATGATATTTAGAACGGTTACATTCTCTGCCATTCTCCACTAATGATATCAGAGATATCATAGTCCCATATACAAAAGAGTGCTGGCCATAGAGTGAGAAGAATCCTCCTTTCAAGTCCTAGATCTTTTATTTACTAACTTTGTGATCCAGGATAAATTACCCTCTCCAAGCCTCATTTCTTCAGCTCTAAAACAAGGAAAATAATTGAACTACTTACCCCTTGAAGTTGTCATGACAGAAGAACTTTATGAATCACTACAAACAATATATACCTCTGGATCATCATTTTTTCAGTACTGGAATGTCACATTGCCTGCAGTAGAGATAGTCCTGTCAGTGTAGAAAGGGCCATATTTTGGAACCTGGAACACATTTTCTCATTTAAAAAACACTGTAAAAATGGTGGCTTATTTAGTTCACCATGTAACCATTGACACCTCGAATCGTAGGCCATGGATTGGCAACCTGGCATTATGGATAGTGAATTCACATCAGGGTGATCTTGGTTTGTAGTCCACCTCTGATTCATCCTGTCTGTGTGACATTGTGTATTTCACTAAATTTCTCAGTTACTCCTTGGACAACTCTCTAAGATAGAGCAGATACCATTCTGCCTTAGTGAAAGGAACTTCCAAACCCAGATAAAATCACAGAGCTGATAAAAAGTAAGAATTAAAAAGAAAATTCTAGAGAAGTTATGGCTTTAAACTGGTAACAGAATTTCTATATTGTTGAAGTCAAATGTCTGGATCAAAACAGTAATAAAGATTCTCAGGTTTTTTTTCTTTTAAAACTGACCAATAACATTTGACACTTTAATAATTTCAATTTTGGGGGTGGCTAGCTGGCACAGTGAATAGAGCACCAGCCCTGGAGTCAGGAGGACCTGAGTTCAAATATAGCCTCAGACACTTAACACTTACTAGCCATGTGACCTTGGGCAAGTCACTTAACCCCAATTGCCCTGCTTTCATCCCTTCAAAAAGCAAAAAAAATAATAATAATAATTTCAATTTTATAAGCAATACAAAGGGGAATTTAAAACATTTCCAACAGTGTGATGTATTTTCTAGTGCATCTCACTGTCCTATTGCATCTTTCTCTCCTCCCTCTGCTTATCTTATGCCTTCATTTCTATTTGTCTTCCATCTCCATAACATGCGTAAAGTGTTTTGTAAACCTTAAATGCTATATAAAGATCAGTTGTTGTTTTCTTCTAGAAGCTGATGTTACTCATCTCAAACTAGTGTCACAGGACTGAAAAAGAAGAAGCCTGGGGACCTGGTGTTGAGGAATATAAGGGATTTGGGTTGCTCCTAGGGATTCAAGTCAACAAACATTTATTGAGTACAGACCATGTTCCAAGCTCTGAAAGCAACTATGTACAAACAAGAAAATACAGGGAAAATGGAAGATGATTATCAATGGGCTCAGCATTTTGCACTAGTATTGAGAAGTATCAGGAAAGGCCTCCTGTAGAAAGTGGGGTCTTAGCTGGGGCTTGACACAAGCCAGGGAATAGACAAGAAGGAGATGAAGGAGAGAATATTCCAGGCACGGATGACAGTCAGTGAAAATGCTTGGTCAAAAGATGCAGTGTTAGTGTGTAAGAAATAGAAAGGAGGACAGTGTTAATGGATTGCAAAGCATCTGGTGAGGAGTAAAATGCAAGAAGGCTGGAGATTTGGAAGGAACTGTGCTACCCAAGCTTTAATAGCCAAGAAGAAGATTTTATACTTGATTTGATTAAGAGGGGGGAGTGATAAGGTCATGTCCATATTTTAGGAAGATTGTTTTGGCAGCTGGGTGAAAGATGGTCAAGGATGGGGAAAGGCTTGAGGGAGGAAAACCAAACAGCAGGATATTGCAACAGTTTAGTCCCCGGCCTGCACCAGGATGTTGTCAGAAGACAAGGGGGTATATATGAGAGGTGTTATGAAGGTAGACATGATGGGATTTGGCAACTGATTACACACGGGAGTAAAAGAGTGAGGAGTAAAGGATGTTGTTTAGATTGTGAGCCTGAGTGACTGGGAAGATGAAGGTACCTTTAATCATAACAGAGAAGTTAAGAAGAGGGGAAGATTTTGGAGGTAAGATAATGGATTCAGTTTTGGACATATTGAACTTAAGATGTCTAAGACACCTCTTTTGAGATTTCTAATAGTAATTTGCACATGAGAGACTAGAGGTTAGGAGATGTAGAGGCTGGAAATCTCCGAATCATCTGCTTAGATCCACCACAAAATAGGGATTTTGTGGGGATTCATATTAAAACATCACCCTTGTAACCTTTTCAACTTGGCCAAAATTTCTAGTATGATTATAAAACTGATGTGGCTCCCAGTTCCTTAGCAGACTGTTACCTTCAGCGTACCCTTCCCTGAATATGACTCTTGGAATCATCAGGAATGGCCTGAATTTTCAAAGAGCCATTAAATCCAGCATCTCAGTTTATAGAAGTAATTGATTCAATTCACTCATTTTACTCCTACTCCTTTGCTCTTGATAATAGAGTAAATAATGGTAAGGTTGGAAAAAGAAGAAAGATTAGATAGGCACTTGTTCCTTACTCCTGATTCTAGAATCTCCTACTGAAAGGACCAGCTGACTTGTAAGGTCTTTGTCTACCATGAGCATCTTTGATTCTGGACAGGTAGGGTTCACACTCCACAAGTGTAAAATTACTGTCTAAATCTTACTTGATTTTAAAATAAAGTTTTTGTGAATGCTTATTTTTGGTAGTTTTACTTTCACTAGTTAAATTATAATTTTAAATCTTGATAGTTTTATTCTCTTCTCTACATAGGTTTTGATTGAGCACAGTAGTACTGATGTTAATTTGATAGGAGAAAATGGAAACACGCCCCTGATGCTGGCCTGCTCCAAAGATAATAGTGAAGCACTGAAACTCTTGGTCTGTATAATGATTTTATTTTTTTATTGATCTTTGTTTTTGTTCAGTGTATACTGTTAATGGTTACCACTACATATGTGATGTGACCAAAGCATCTTGAAAGTATTCTTAGCAGGGACTTTGTTTTTTAACTCTTGTGATGGCCCAAATTTAACATTTCCACAACTACTGAAAGCTTCTTTTGAGGTCTTGTGGCTATTATGACTTTTTTGTGAAATTGAGTTTATGTTACTTTCCTGTTCAAAGTGCCATAATCATTTCCTGAAAGGAAGTAATATGGGCAGGTAGATGGTGTATTGTTGGACTTGGGGACAAAAACATTCCAGCTTGGAGCCTATGTTAGAAACTTTGTAGCTATTTGACTCTGAGCAAGTCATTAACTTCTTTGCCTCAATTCGCTCAACTGTAAAAAGGGGGATAACTTCCTCATAAGGTTTTTGTGAGGATCAACTGAGAAAACATAAGTAAAGGGCTTTGTTAACCTTAAAGTACTTAGCAAACATGCTGCTGCTGCTGAGGAGGAAGAAGAAGAGGAAGATGGTGATGATGATGATGGAGATTTCTATAGTAGCTCAGTTTCAAACTAGCAAAATATATTCTTAGGATGGCCCATTGTGTAGTAAAAGGAACTCTGGATTTGGAATCAGGAATCTATTTTTTGAAACCAGGTTCTGACATTTGCAAGTTTTGTGACTTTAAGCAAATCACTTCATGTCACTGAATTTTAAGATAGTAATACTTAAATTATAGACATGTTATAGAGAAAGCACTTTGTAGTCCTTAAAGTAATAAGCAATTGTGAGTTATTATTAGGACTTATCATAGAAGGTAGATACAAAATTTTTCTAATATTTTTATTTATCTTAGACGGCATGATTAAGGTATTGCCAAAGATATAGTCTTTCTGGATTTCAACAAGGTATTTGGTGAAGTCTCTCCTAATATCTTGGTGGGCAAGATGAATGAATGAAAATATATGGTCAGGTGGTAGTCTACCTAGCTGTATTTATACATGGAATAATGACCATACCAAAGAGTCAATGGTTGTCAACCTAAAGGAAGATATTTTATACATGAATTTTTATTTAGCCTTATTGTGTTCAATATTTTTAACTTCTCGGGTGAAGGCATGCCTATGAAATTTGTAGAAAGAGATAACTAATACATTGGATAATGGAGTAAAATTCCCAAAAGATCTGAATTGCCTAGATCTTAAGCTCAAAGGACCTAGAGTTAGAACAATGTTAGGCAATCATCTAGTCCACATCCCCTTTTTTAAATCAATAAAGAAATTAACCATACACAATTAACAAATGAAATTTAATAGGGATTATTATGAGTTCCTCATCTTAAGTTCATAAATTCAGCTATTCCAGAATACTAACTTCGCCAGTCACAGTTTACGCCAGTCACAGCAACGAATGAGAAAAAAATATTTAGGGTTTTTAGTTGGTCCCTATAGGAGTCATCATTGTGATATATTTGTTTCCAAAGCTTATGTAAACTAGGGTTTCTTTAATAGAAGCACACTGTCCAAAACAAGTGAGATACTAATCCCACCCTATTTTATGCTGGTCAGTACACATTTGGATCTTTGTGTTCAAAATAGGTATCATTTTCTTTTATATTTTCTTTAAATTCTATTTTAGGTTCTGTATCCTCTCCTTTACTACTCTCATTTCCCATCTATTGAGAGGGCAAAAGAAAAAAAATATATACCAAAAATGTGAATAGTCAGGCAAAACACATTGCTTCATTAGCCATGTCTGAAAGAAATAAAAAGAAAGAATAAAATATGTTTCAGTTTTCACTCTGATTTTTGTCAGCTCTCTCTTTGGAGGTAGATACCATGTTTCTTCATGAATTTGGACTCAAAGTTGATTTATTGTTGTTCAGTCATTTCAGTGATGTTTGACTCTTTGTGACTCCATCTGGGATTTTCTTGGCAAAGATATTGGAGAGATTTGCCATTTCCTTCTCCAGTTCATTGTACAGATGAGGAAACTGAGGCAAACAGCAGTAAGTTATTTGTCCATGGTCACCCAGATAGTAGGTGTCTGAGACTAGATCTGAACTCACGAAAATGTCTCCAGGTCCAGCACTCTATCCACTCTGCTACCTAACTACCCTGTAGGTAGGTAGTTGATTATCTTTGCAATATTGATGTTATTTTCCTGAGTCTGTTTATATCACTTTGTATCAGTTCATATCAGTTTTTCAAGGTTTTTCTGAAACCATATTCTTTATTATTGTTTTCAGCACCGTTATATTCCATTACATTCTTATGGGGCAGCTAGATGGCATAAGGGATAGAGCATGAGGCTTGAAATCAGAAAGACTGACTTCATGAATTCAAATCCAGCTTCAGATACTTGTTAGCTATGTGACCCCGGTTTGCCTTAGTTCCTCATCTGTAAAATGAGCTGGAGAAGGAAATGAAAAAAACTCTAATATCTCTACCAAGAAAACCCAAAATGGGGTCATGGAGAGCTGGACATGACTGAAAAATGATAACAAACAAAATTCATATATCATAACTTGTTCCACTATTCCCTGATTGATGAGCATTCTCTTGGTTTCCATTTTTTTCTGACACCACAAAAAGAGCTGCTATAAATATTTTTGCACATATGGATACTTTCCATCTTTATTTGATCTCATTGGTATATATAGAACTAATAGGGGTATCACTGGGTCACAGGGTAGGAACAGTTTCATAGCTTTTCAGGCACAATCCCAAATTGCTTTACAGAAAGGTTGAACTAGATCATAGTACAATCTATTTTCTCTCAGTACCCACCCCCAACATTTGTCATTTTTGTTTTTGTCATTCTAAACATTCTGATGGTGTGAAGTGATACCACAGAGCTGTGTTAATTTCACTTCTTTGATTATTAGTGATTTAGAGCATTTTTCACATGGCTATTGATAGTTCGTATTTCTTTTTCTAAAAATTGCCTATTCATATCCTCTGACTATTTTTCAGTCGGGCAGTGGTTCTTACTCTTGTGAATTTGTAGATGTCATGTTTTAAAAGAAATATTAAGAAATTCCTAAACTAAAGGCTTCTCCAATCTCTTACCTTTCCTGGGAGGTGGCTAATTTGATGTTCCCCTGAACACAAAAGCCACTGTGTAGGTATCCCAGCCTTACAGTTTATATTCTTCCTTTCTCTTGGAGGCCATTTTTAAACTAATTCATTTTTCCCTACCAGTGAGTGAAATGATAAAATAAAATTAATTTTTAAAAATCCATTCAATTCTGTTTTACTATCAATCTATGTTAAATGTATTGTGGAAAGGGGCAGATGAAAATTTTTGCCTAAATATAAGCTTTCTCCATGAAAGGACTTCTATGATTCAACAGCAGCACTAGTCTCTTGGCTAGTATGTTTTAATTGGTATAAATGCATTGAATTAGGATCTTCCTTGAGTATATTATTCCTTTGTATAATAACAAGGAGTTAGAATTGAAGTGGAAAAGTGATATTTTTAAAACAGAATAGTGATCTTATTGGAAATTGACTTCATTTTGCTAAAATGTTGAAAGAGGATTCCATTGAAGTCTGAGTTGTTATCTCTACCTCATTTGTTTGATAACTTTTATTGTGCTACCAGATTTGACTCTAGTTCCTAGAATTATCTCTTTAATCGTTTTTATGCAGTCTCCTGAAGTTTTTTCTTATACGTTTTTCATTTAGCATTGAATCTTACTGTTGTGCTTGAACCTTAGTACTGACTAAATAGTCTGTAAGAATAGATGAGAACCATCGTCCATTCTTATCCACCTTCCTACAGCGCATTATATAATTTGATTTTATTCTGGATTTTTTCCAGGTGGATAATGGGGCAAAAATATGTAAAGCAAACAAATTTGGATGTTTCCCAGTTCACATAGCTGCATTTTCAGGTTCCAAGCAGTGCATAGAAATATTGTTAAAGTCTGGTAAGTGAAGGAATTTACGTAGTAGACAGAAATAATAAACTTACTATTCCTTTAATGGAGATTGCAATTCACATTATTTTTCAACAACACTTACTATGTGTATTTAGGTAAGATTTTATTCTTGCTTTTCATGTTTTGTGACATTTCAGATTGTGTATTTAAGTAACATTCAATTTGGTTTTTCTTATGAAGGTGAAGGACACGGATTTTCCAAGGAATATCAAATTAATTTTCTCAATAATAAAAATTCAAGTCCTCTCCATTATGCTGTCCAAAGTGGTGACTTAGAAATGATAAAAATCTGCCTGGCAAATGGAGCACAGCTTACACTAGAGGAGGTAATTTTTCATATTTTTTTTAAAATCATGGTTACATATTTTCTTTTTATAAATTGTTTTCCCAAGTGCTTTTATGGCTCTGTGATCACCAAGTACGGAATAAATGAATATAGCAACAACTGAAAACAGAATAAAGTCAAAAGTTTAGCTTTTAGATGGATATGATAGGACTTCTTGAAATATAAAATAGCTTCTAATCTGAATGGTTACAGTGATGAAAAAAAGGATAACCAGTCCTATTGCCATGATGTTATGTGGCAAAGAGAAGTAGAGATTTTAAAATTAGCTGAATTTTTAGAAAATTCATTAGTCCATCATTTTTTTGTCATGAATAATAAGCCTATTTGTGGTAATTAAAACATCATTAAGCTGAGATTGTATTAATTGAAGTATCACGTCTAGATTAAGGGAAGTAATATTTTGTCCAAATCAAACTATATATAAAATACTGAGTACAGTTCTCGAAACCATGATTTAGAAAGATTAATAACAAAGATAGTGTGGTGTAGTGGGTAGAGTGTTTACTCTGGAGTTAGAACTACCTGAGCTTAAGTCTTGCCTGTGACATATATAAATTAAATCATTTGAGGCAAGTCACTTAATGTTCTAGTGCTCCGGGTATTGTTCTAAGACTAAGTGGAAAGTTACTGATCTGCATTGGTTGAGGGCATAAGAGAGATAGAGATGAAGGGAAGGAAAAATATTCTTCACCTGAAGCTCCCTACAGTAATGAAATGATATGTCTGGGAAAAAAATAATACCAGATGCAAAGGTGGGTGAAATTAGGATGGCTATGGATTTGGAAACTATTCCCAGAAAGGAATCTTTAAAGGAACTGTGGATGTTTAATTTAGAGAATAAAAGATGAAGGAAATGAAGATATTCTCATATAATTCTATATAATAGTGATATGGCAATATTTGAATTATATTAACATAGAAAATATTGTCATTTTCCTATGTCACTTCAGAAGGTAGAAGTAGTTTGAGAAGGAAGATGATATTGAGGGACACACTTCAGCCCAGCATAAGAACTCTCTTTCCAACAAGGAATGTTCAATAGTGGAATGGATGGTGTAATAAAATAGGAAGTTTCCCATCATGTAAACATTTGAATAGATTCTGGATGTTTATCTACCAGATATATTAATGAAAACCATCATATTGTGTGAGAAGCTGGATGAGAGGAATTATAAATTTCCTTCTAACTCTAAGATTCTGAGAAGAGGCTGTTCCAAACAATGTAAATATTCCTTAAGTTTGAGGACAAATGGCTCAAAAACCACAGCTAAAATATAAACCAAAATTAATTACTTACCAAGATAAAGGAATGGAGGCCGCTGAGCTGGTCTTGTATCACTAAACTGTATCTTCTCTACTAAAGTTTCTTTCTTTCTTTCTCCCTTCCTTCCTTCCTTTGTTCCTTTCTTTCTTTGTCTCTTTCTTTGTTTCTTTTTCTTTCTGTCTTTCTTTCTCTTTTCCTTCCTTCCTTCCTTTCTTTCTCTCTCTCTCTCTCTCTCTCTCTCATTCTTTCTTTCTTTCTTTCTTTCACATTCTTATTTATAGAATGGAAAATGCACAGCTCTCCATTTTGCTGCCACTCAAGGAGCAACTGAGATAGTCAAACTGATGATATCTTCTTATTCTGGCGGTGATGATATTATTAATACACTAGATGGAAATAATGAGACATTGCTACACAGGTAAGAAAAATGTTTTTTCTTCTAGAAGTCATTGTTCTATAGTCTTTATATTTTTTTGCTTTCTTAAGTTCATCTTACACTAAAAAGACCACACAGATGAAACACATGGTTCAACAGTTCTATGGAGAATTAAGGTTCATCCTAATTAGCCAATTAGAGGTACCATTTCTCACTGGAATCAAAGTAGAAAGTTAAATAGGTTTTCACAAGAGAGAAGTGTCTAGTGCCAATCTAGTGGCAAATGCCATAGGGATTTTGACACCAGTGAGTTGAATTGTGTATCACCTAGATACAGAAGAGGGTTCTTATGCAAAAATTAACCTGTGTTCAATACTCTTGACTATAAACTCTTGACGGATCTCTCAACCTCCTTATTCACTTATAATAAGGGGCCAAGTTCCCATTTTCTCTTTTATGGAAATTTTTTTCCCTTCATAAGCATAAATGGTGACCATAAGCCCTTATAAGTATATTTGAATCAGTGTTTATTTTCTTTTCACCTGATAGTATATGTATATATGTGTATGTGTCTATATATATGTATATGTGTGTGTGTGAATATATATATATATACAAATATATACGCATACACATATGCACACATATTGTGTATATGTGTGTGTGTGTATATATATATGTATTTATAACATTTACTGATAACAAACTAGTCCCTTTATTCTTTCCCTTAAATGAATTTGTTTGGTTGGTTTTATTTAAAATTTTTCTGGTACAAGATATTGAGATACAAAATGTCTTTGTAGATAGAGTGTTGGACCTGATAAAAAGAAGATTTGGGTTCAGATTTTGCCTCTAACACTGGTTTGTTGCATGGCCATGGGTAAAAAAAAGTTGCTTAAGTCAGGTCAGCTAACATCTATTAAGTGTGTAATATCTACTAATCATTATGGATACAAAGTGAAGCAAAAATAGTACCTACCCTCAAAGAATTCACATTTCACTGGAGAAGACAATGTATAATCAACAGTGGCAGCTAGGTGACATAGTAGATAGGGTACTTAGCCTAGAGTCAGGAATACTTGAGTTCAAATCTGACCTTAGATACTTATCAGCTGTGTGATCCTGGGCAAGTCACTTAATCTCTATTTCGCTCAGTTTCCACAACTGTAAAATGGACATAATAATAGTCTAGCTCACAGCATTTTTTGTGAGAATCAAATGATTTTATATTTAAGCACTTAGCACAGTGCCTGGCATTGGTTAGGTGCTTTATAAATGCTGATTCCCTCCCTTCCTTACATTATCTACATACAAAATTTTTACAGGCTAAATTGTAGGTGGGCACCCAGGTGTCATTGTGAATGGAGTGCCAGGATTGAAATCAGTAAGACCCAAATTCAGATCAGCCTCAGATACTTATTTTTTTGTGTGATCCTGGGCAAGTCACTTAACCCTTTTTGCCTCAGTTTCCTCATCTGTAAAAAATGAACTGGAGAAGGAAGTGGCAAACTGCTCTAGCATCTTGCCAAGAAAATCCAAAATAGGGTCATGATGATTCAGATACATCTGAAAAATGACTGAAGGACAAATTGTAGGTGACTTCAGAGGGAAAATTCCTGAATTGAAGGAGACTAGGTAAGGCTTAACCTCTTTGAGTCTCAAATTCCTCAAGTGGGGACAATAATGTGTGTAGTACTTTCAGACTTGAACAAATTAGTCTATGTGAGATGTTTTGCCACCCTTACAATGCTCCATAAGCATTAGTTATTATCCCAATTCCCTTTGGTATGTAGAAGACAGCCTTTTGACTTTAGTAAAAATTCACTTTTTATATATTGAAGTTCTCCAAATTGTTTTTTTTTTCTTCCTGAGCAGTAATTAACAAGTGACCTCTACAATATGTACCATGGCCAGTCATTTACATGCAATCTACCTACTGTACTCTAGTTTTTAGTGTAAGACTTCAAAATATACATTTTATCTCAAGATAGATGACAGCTGGCTATAAGTTCCTCTAGGATCTTCAATCAGGTTCATACCTTCCATAGTTAGATTGAAACTGACCTGGGGCATCTGTAACCAACTCAAGGATGTATAATGTCGGACTGGAGTAGTTAGTTCCCAGTTTGATGGAGCCCTGGAACACCACCATAAAAATGAAGAGGTTTCCCAAAGAAGATTAGGGTTGCCTGAGACCCCAAAATGCCAACATGCCAGGTCCTGCGGAAAGAATTCCACTCAAGTCTTCTCAGCCAAAGAAAAGTAAAGGTTATTAGAAGTTCACTAAAAGTTCACCATATGGGCTAGACGTAGGGGTGGGTGCCCCTTTAGTAGATCAAGTTCTTTTGACTCAGTCTCTCCAAGACTGAACATTCCCTATTGAGGCTGATCTTTATATTTCTACAAATTTCTATAAGATCACACACCAGAATATTATAGACAGCGGTGTCCTAGAACCACCTGTAACTGGCTTACAGAACCTACTATCATGTCTTCAGAGTGAACATTTACACCCCCAAAATCATCAGTGTTATAAATCAATCAGTCAACAAGCATTCATTAAGTTTCTATGCAAAGTGTTAATAATGCAGATTAAACTGAAAAGTATGTGTGCATATGTTTTATTGGTTTCTTTTTTTCTGGAAGTTTGGTTAAATATTTACCAGAAGACCTTTTTATTACTCCATAAACATTTCTTGGACTCAACAGTTCAATAGAAGGCTCAGGGAAGGAAGGCCTCAGCAGGCTGGAAGTGTGGTCACTATAAAATAATAATAATAATTAATAATAATAATAAATACCTGGAATTTATATAGTGCTTCCAAGTTTGCAAGGTGCTTTGCAACCATTATCTCATTTGGGCCTCACAATTCTGTGGTCTCTATTTATCCAGAACTAAATAAATTCCTAAATGGGATTGAATGGAATCTGAAGTATTCCAAAAGCTCCACAAGTGGCCCCATATCATAAGACTTACCACAGTTTGGTAGCACAATGTAAAATCATGGAGTCTCAGATTCAGACATGGAAGAGAGATTAGAGGTTTTCTAATCCAATCTGCTCATTTTAAGGAGGAAGAAACTCAGACCCAAGATGGTTAAATGACTTGAGCAATGTGATGCAGGAAGATAAGTAGTAGAGCTGAAATTCAAAGATGAGTTTTGTGACTTAAAAAGCTCAGTACTTAAAGTTCATCAGAGGGTGGGAGAAATTCAAGAGGAGAACTTCTGATTTGGATTTGATTCTTATCAACAAAGAGAAACTGGTTATTGTGATGGCAATGTTAGAAACCTTGGGGGTAAGTCACAATTCCACATTGGAATTTGTTTTAGAGGAGAGAAAAGTTGAGCATCATCTGACATGTGCCCTAGATTTGCAGGAGAAAAAAATTTCAAAAAAACTTTGAACAAAGGGTAACTAGAGTCTAATGGAAGAAATTTCACTATAGCAAATTGACCTATGAGGGATGAGAACCTCTCAAAAGTAGAATTCTAAGACACACGCACACAAATATTTCAGTTGCAGAGGGAAATCAGGAGATGCCAAAGTGTATGGACAGAGAACTAACTGACCAACTTAACATTTTAAAAAGACGTGTAAAGAAGACATAAGCAAGGGCAGGCAATGGAGGAGGAATCAATGCCAAAAGATAGCACAATCCTGCCAGGGCCAGGAGTGCTAAATCTCAGAAAGAGTTCAAGATGGTAAGGGAAGCAAAGGACTATGGATATCAGTTTTCCTGAGTTTAAAAACAAAATATATTAGGGCAAAGAGGACAATTAAATAAGGAATAAGATAGTTGCTTTGAGATGATGAAATAATTAATATGGAGAAAGTAGATCTATTCAACTCTAATTTTGCTTCTGTTTACTCTAAAAGGAAGAGTGATACAAGGAATTTGTAATTCCCATTAGCAAATAGGAAGTTTATAATGGGGTGCTGGTGGTAGGATATGGTTTTACAAAATGATCTCAGAAGTATAAGATGGGAAATATGAGACCAGTTTGTCTGAAAAAGAGGCAGAGTGTCCAAGACTAAGGAGATGGCATTCTCACTTTACTCTGCTCTGGTCAGATCACATCTTCAGTATTATGTTCGGCTCAGGCACCACATTTTAAGAAGGACTTTGAAAAACTGCAAAGTGTCTTGAGGGAGGTAATCAGGATGGAAATAGTGGGATCCCTCTCACCAAAGTCTTAAAGCAAAGGGTACATTATATAATATTTAGTAATTTTATAAAATTTTGTTTGTAGTCCCTGCTGTTGGGCAGTTTAAAGCTGGTGGATCACTTGACTTTGAGAGTTATGGGCTGCTGTGAGTAGGGCTAAAGCCAATCGCTTGATCATAGTAAGTTTGGTGCCGCTATAGTGAGCACCTAGGAGTCAGAGGTCAACTGAACTACTTCAAGAAGAGTGAAAAATATCACATGTCAGAAAAAATAGAGTAGGTCAAGTCTTCTGTTAAGATTAGCATGGGGATTTTGCTTTTGGGTGACCACTGTATTTGCAGCCTACATTTCTCAGTCTCAAAAAAAAAAAAGATTTTGTTCCAAATTTTAAAAGGATAAACATACTCCAATTTATCAAGGATGGCTTTTTAACTATTTTGAAATAATTTATATAATAATTATTTTCATTTTTTGTAGAGTAGCATTATTTGATCACCATGAACTGGCTGAATATTTAATTTCAATGGTAAGTATGCAATTGATGAGTTTATATGTTATTACTCTTTTTTTTTTTGGCTTTTTGGAGGGGGGAAGGCAGGGCAATTGGGTTTAAGTGACTTGCCCAAGGTCACACAGCTAGTAAGTGTTAATTGTCTGAGGCCAGATTTCAACTCAGGTCCTCCTGCCTCCAGGGCCAGTGCTCTATTCACTGTACCACTTAACTACCCCATTATTACTCTTAACAACTGCAAGTACATAGAGTACATTCTTTTACAAATAACTATCTCAAGTAAAGATTACAACAATCGTAATGAATTTAACATTATTTTCAATTTCTCAAATAGAAGACATTTCAGAAATTTTCAAGTAACTAGCATTGTTTTTCATGTATGGCAAAAAAAAGTAATTAATATGTTTTAGTGAATATTTATAGAAACACTCTACTTTTATATGACTAAAATATCATTTTAAGGGCTCTTTAATTATGAGTAAAATTCTATGAAACTTTTTAAGCAAAGTTTCCTGATGTCCCTGGAACAGAACATCTTCCTGGGTCTATTATGACCTTCAAAGGTTGACTCCCATACCACCTTGAAGCTGTGCTATATATGTAATTTACTTTGCTTCAATTCAGTTACACAATTCTACATCGTATCGCCCAGCAGAATTAAAGTCCGTGGGATCATAGTCTGTTTAATATCTTTCCTTTGTATCCCATAGATACATGGCATATAATAAATATTTGTTGAATGCGTTGAATTAGGATCTTATGCCCATAATGACCTAAATTAACCTTGGTTTACCTGAGTAGTGCTTTTCTTTTGTTTTAGTTTTTTGCTAGACAGTGTCGCTCCCCTGTCTTATCCAAAAATACAACTCCTTCTTCTTTCCCTATCCTTATCTATTCTCATCACATTCTCCAGAGGTGATCACTTAGAAGCAATAAACTTTTCACATTTATTTTGGCAAATTTCTCATTGACTAGCTTAAAATACATTTCAATAACAATGTGCAATATAAATTATAAATTATGTTTTAATGTTTGTTTGCAAGAAAAGAACATTGCTTTTGAAATCGTTAGTGCTAAGTGGGGACAAAATGTTTAAGTGCACATTCTCTTTACTTGTCTAAGAGATATGTATAAGAAACTCACCATTATTTATCAGGTACACAAATAGGTCAACATAGAACATGCTTGCAACTATTTTAAATGGGCTCTAAAAATGAAATTAAAATATCCAAAGCTATATTTCTAGCAATTTGATAGAGGGTTTCTAAGAAATATAAGACTTTTAATGTGATCTTCTTAAAAGAGTGAAACTTTGGTTTCTTTGTATACCAAATGTTGTGTCCACAGTGTAGAACAGAAAATGTTGACTTTAAATACTTGCTCTATGCCAGGCACTGTGCTTGGAATGGAGGATCCATAGACAAAAATTAAACAGTCCCTGACTTCAAGAAACTTGAATTCTATTGGGGGATACAACATATACACAACTCACTACACAGGAAATACAAACAAAAAATTCAGAGGGGTGGCCATAACATTTTGGGGTATCAGGAAAAAAGCTGATACTTGGACTACATTTTGAAGGAAACTAGACTTTCTCAGACATTAGAGGTGAGAAAAGACTAGAGAAGCTAGTCGCACAAGGCATCGCGATCAAATGTTGTATGAAGATTAGCAGAAAGAATGCAGTAGAGTGTGCGCAAGAACGAGATACATAGTATCAAAAGTATAATTTTTCATATGACAGGCAACATGGTACACTATAAAGTACATTGGGGTTCAACTCAGACTTAGTTTAAATCCTGAATGCTTCTTATCAAGCATGTTAATAAGAGCTATTTTTTTTAACTCCTTAGCTTTGAGTTCCTCATCAATTAAAGTGGAGGTGTACTACCTACCTCATAGGATTATTGTGAGGAAAAAACACTTTAAAACACAAAAACCTCATGTCATTGTTCTTACTGTTAATGAATATTAAATCAAGATAGAATTGACTTACAAGAGTGAAATCTAAATGGACGTTACAGTCGTAGGGAATTCCAATGGAATAATAGTGACAAACAGCAATTTGTTCAGCCCTCAAGGAAAAGAAAGAAAAAAAACCACACTTGGCAATTTTATTTGACTAATACTGTTAAATAATGGTTTGGTGTTTCATCTACCATGAAAACAAAGGGACATATTAAGAAACTAATTTTTGCAATGTCAACTATTTTGGAAGGTTCTGGGTTTTTAAAAAAAATGTATATCTTATTGCCTTTATTGTTTATAGAGTTTTAAGAGCAAATCATTTCATTGGTGAACTCCACATTGATCTTTTAAATTTGCTTTAGGGAGCAAATATTAACAGCATTGATTGTGAAGGTCGTTCTCCACTTCTACTAGCAACTAGTTCTGCATCATGGAATGTAGTGAATTTATTACTTTCTAAAGGTAAAGTGAGGAAATTCTCAAGGTTGGTCCTTTTGAATAGTGTTTATATGCTTGTTTGCTTTTCTTTTTTTTCCATTTGAATGCCAGTTAAATCTTATTTATACCCGATTAGTTGAACGTTGTAAAAAGAAAAAGTTGGCAAGATGGGATGTTAGTAGAAAAGGTTGTTTGTTTGTTTGTTTGATACTGCCTTAAAGTCTGAAATACATCTTAAATGTTTTGGATGAAGGACTCTGTGATTGTTTGTTCATTTGTTTTTTACCAGTACGGATCACCATATATTCTGATTCCGATCTTAGGCTATTCTTACATGTATGTTCCCATATACTCTCTATCGGGTAGTGGGGCTTGAGGAGAGCATGGTGGAGTAAAGCATCCGACAACTTGGAGATTTTCTGCAAGGTCTTTTGACGTTGTGTGAATACTAATGGATCACACTAACTGTGTTTTGGTTCTTCCCTGATATTGTTACATTTTAAAATTGATTAACATAATTTGCATTTTTGTTCATGTTTATTCAGGAGCTGATGTAGGAGTAAAAGATTATTTGGGGCGAAACTTTTTGCACTTAACTGTCCTCCAATCTTGTGGATTAAAACATTTGAAGCAGGAGTTTCTGCAGGTATGCAGAAAAAAATTTGGAATTTCTTTCTTTTTTTTTGTATGGAATCACATAGCAAAGTGTTATAAAGTGTGTTTGTTGCCAACATAAACAAGTTAGCAAGGAGATCAGCACAAACCTTTCACTTGTACTAGAAAAACAGTTCAGAATACATAGCTTTCAATAGTCAGTCTATAATCTAACCATCATAACATGTGAAATTCAACACATTTTTGTAATGATTTTTAAAAATATACTCTTTTTCCTGGGTGTGGTGACACATGCCTGTAATACCTGATACTAAGGGAGGCTGAGGCTGATGGACCTCTTACACGATTATTTTCTGAGTTGCAGTATGCTAAGTCAGTTGGGCATCCCCATTAAGTCCATCATCAAAGCAGTGAGTCATTGGGGTAGGGGTGGAGGATCCCCAAGTTACCTAAAGAGGAAAGAACTGAGCAAGGCTGGAAATTGATCAGGTCAAGCTTTTGTGCCAATAAGTAGTGGAATCAGTTCTGTGAGTGACCACTGCACTTCTAGCCTGGGTGAGATAGAGACCCAACCTAGTCTCAAAAATAAGTAAATAAGCTAGTGAATCAACAAAAATAACCCTTTTCTCTAAGGAAATATGTAAATGAGAGTCCAGTGTATTACAATGTTCTAAAACAGAAGTATTGCAAATTACGCAGTAAGAAAGAGTGGACTCAGTTTTCATTTTGAAGTAAAAAAATGTTAAAAGGACATTGTAGTGATATTTATTAATAATATTTCTTTCCCAACAGATGCAACATATTAAAAATCTTGTAATGGATGAAGATATTGACGGGTGTACTCCTCTCCATTATGCATGCCGCCAAGGTGTACCTCTTTCTGTAAATAACTTACTTTGCTTGGATGTTTCCATTTGTATCAAAAGCAAAGATAACAAGTCACCTTTGCATTTTGCTGCCAAGTAAGTTATAGCACATATACATATAAGCAAATACATGTATGTGTTAATATATACATATGGATTTATATGTGTATCATATATGTGTGTATCTATCTGATATACCTCTTTTCATGTCCATCTGTATATCTGTAGTTATCTATGTATCTATCTTTGAATGGTCTGTTTACCTCTAAAGAGCTGTGCTAAATAATTTATTATTTTTTTTCCTATAAGTTATGGCCGTATAAACACCTGCCAAAGACTTGTTCGTGATATGACTGATACAAGACTTTTGAATGAAGGTGACCAGAATGGAATGACTCCGTTACACCTGGCAGCAAAAAACGGACATGATAAAGTAGTCAAGTTTCTCTTGAAAAAGGGTGCCTTGTTTCTCAGGTCAGAACTTGTTACCAAAAAAAAAAATCTTAGATGCGCTTTTTGTCTTGCCAACAAAGCGTTTTCCACATAGCGAATTGTATTCTTTATCCTAATAGCTGACATTTAAAGTGCTTTAAGGTGTATAACTTTAAGACATAGTACATTTTACTTTTTTTTTTAAATCTTAAAACAGTTCTGTGAGAGATTTGCATCAGTTATTACTATTTCCAGCTTCATAGAGTGGAAATAGGAGATTTGGAGACGCACCTAGAATCACAACATAAGTGTAACAGCATTTTTTTTTGTTGTTATTTAAATGTTTCAGTAGTGTCCAATGCTTTGTGATCCCATTTGGGGTTTTCTTGGCAAAGATACTGGAGAGCTTTGCTATTTCCTTCTCCAGCTCATTTTACAAATGGTGAAGCTGAAGCAAACAGGGTTACATGACTTGCCCAGGGTCACACAACTAGTGAGAGTCTGAAGGCAACTTTGAACTTGGATCTTCCTTACTCCAGGTCTGGCGCTCTATGCACTGTACCGCTTAACTGCCCTTAACAGCTCTAGAACCTTGGTATTTTTGACTTCTGGTCCAGGGATACTTTAATTTAAGTATGCGTTTAAGTTCACAACTACACCATGGAATCACAGAATTGGAAAGAACCTCAGTGAAGGTGTAGTCCAATTTATACCTAAATGCCTTCTCCACTATACCAGAGTAGAATGGTTGTCATTCTGACTTTGCAAGAATATTTTCAAAGGAGGGGAACCTCTGAAGAAGACCATTTTTGATAGCTCTAATTGTGACAAAGGTTATCCCTGACATCAAACCTACATTTACCACTTTGTCATTTCCCATTGCTCTTGGTAGAGTTTCTAGGGTCAAACAGAACAATTCTTAAGTATTCCATATGCTAACTCTTCATATATTTGAAGATGGATGTCATACCCTACCTGTGTCTTCCCTGCCCCAGGCTAAATGCCCACAGTTCCATCAATTTAACCTTACCTAAAATAGACTCAAGGTCCTATTCCATCCTTGTTGTCCTTCTTTGGATTCTATTCAATTTGTTAATGTCCTTCTTAAACTGTGATGGCCTGAGCTGAGCATGGTATTCCAGATGAGGTTTGCTTAGGCAGGCCTATATCACCTCTTTCTTTCTTGAAGTTGTACTTCCCTTAACCTAGTCCCCATTTCCATTTACCATTTTTGATTGACATAACGTATTGCTGATTCATATTGTGTCAATTAAATCACTCACCTATTTCTCAAACTACTGTGCAACTGTCCTGTACTCGTGAAGTTTATTTTTTAAATATTCGGTAAGAAAGGTTTTTTTTTTCTAATTCCTTATGCCTTCCCTGTATTGTTTATTTCCAATTTATTCTATACATGACTTGTTTGTACAAAGTAGTTTGCAAGAATGTGAGCTCCTTGAGAGACTGGATGCTTTTGCCTTTCTTTGTATCTCTAGCTCTTAGCCGATTTCTTAGAACACAGTAGATGCTTGATGAATGACTAATAGATTTACTTCTTTTCAATCTTGATCATAACTCATTGTGTTAACTATCTACTAAACTTCTCATCTTCGGAATAGATAAACATGTCATCTTTGTTCAGATAGATAGTAGAATACTAGTCATTACAGGGTCAACCACAGATGCTTGGGGCATTGAATTGGACACTTTCCAAAATGACATTGAACCATTAGTGCAATCTCTTTGAATCTGAACCAGTTAGGAAGCTATAAATATGATTGTCTAGTGACTACACTCTAGTGTCTGCCTCTGTCTCTGTCTCTGTCTCTCTCTTTCCACTAAAATAGCAATGATGTACTATATCAGCTATTTGTTAAAAACATTCTCCTGATCCATTGATTTAATGTATACTTGTCCAAAATAAAGATAAGGTTAAAAGAGCATAAAATTAATAGTTAAATTTATAATAATATTTATAATTTGCCAGGCTCTGTGCTAAGCATTTTGTGAATACTAGCTCATTTGATCCTCATAACAACACTGTGAATTAGGTGCTATTTTCCGATGAGGAAACTGAGAACAGTAGTGATTTAGATAGATGTCTTGCCAGGATCACACAGCTAGTAAGTGTCTAAGAATGGTTTTGAATTCAGGTCATTCTGACTCCAGGCCTGGCCCTCTATCCACTCTACCATCTACATGGCATAACTTGTTCCTGATTAAGATATGCTATGTCTTGGTGATTAGCACTAATTTTCCTAAATTGTCAGTGGTCTGTTCTAGAGTTTTTCTAGTAATCAAAGTCAGTGTCACTGGTTTATTCTACCGTCTCTTTCTTTTTTCTTGCCTTTTTAAAAATTAAGATATTTGCCCTTTTCCAGTCTTAGGTACCTCTCCCAGACTCTCAGAGATAATGGACAATGACTCAGCAATCATAAGTGCCTGTTTTGTTTTTTGTTTTTTGTTTTTTAGTACCTGAGAATGTAGTTATCTAGCCTACATTGAAATCACAAAGGACAACTAGGAGCTTTATTGATAGGTCCTTACATATCTTGGGTATCAAATCCTCATTAGCCAATTCTGTCCTGCCATTTCTAGTGCAAAGTTCATTCTTGGAGGAAAAAAAAAAACAGAAGAAAAATAGTACATTGCTTCTGCTTTCTCTTTGTTATCAGTTATCATCACCCATCCAATTCAAGTAGCTGTCTTATCCCTTCTTTCATTCTCCCTTTCCCCCAGTATTGTAGGGGAAAATCTAACTTTATGTGGATCTTGTTTTCCTTTGTTAATCTCAGTCAAGAGTCAGTCTATAGTCCATAGGCTAAAGAATAATAGGGTGGCTTCCTGTATTGGTACTTTCTCTGTCTAGACTAATCTTTCATTTAATTCTGCCTCCTGTATCCATCAAAAATATATGGGGAGGGGAAGCCCTTTATAGATTCATCTTACTCACTAATTCATAAAATCAATGCAATAAAATCAACTGATTTATCGTAGTACATGACTATACACAAACCCTGCTTATATTCACTCAGTCTAATGCTTAAATTAGTTTGCTTCTATGTGTATGCTAGTTAGGAAATAGGGGAAAGGAATCTTGTTCATTCTTTTAGGAAAATTTACCAGCATAGTCTAGGGCAGTGGTTCTCAACCTTCCCAATACTGTGACTCTTTAATACAGTTCCTCATGTTGCGGTGACCCCCAACCATAAAATTATTTTTGTTGCTACTTCATAACTGTAATTTTACTACTGTTATGAATTGTAATATGAATATCTGACATGCAGGAGGTATTTTCATTGTTACAAATGGAACATAACCTGCTGGTCTAGGGAAATGGTGCTGCATTTGAAGGCAAAGATTAAAACGATGTTTTCATCACATACTGGTAGTGGGACCATGAAAAAGGTGTTTAATCTCTTTGAGTCTCTCTCTCTCATTGTTTATTTGTCAGCCTACAGGAATCATGGTACTGACAGGGGCCTAGGAAGTTATGTAGATTAAGGCCTCCCTGCCTGTGACTTTCCTCTATGGTGGGGTTTATTAATCTTTTTTTTTTTTTGGTCATAGACCCTTTTGTTGGTCCAGTTAAATCCGTAAACCTTTTAGAATAATGTTTTAAAATACATAAAGTAAAATTCAAAGAAATACAAAGGAAACATATTATATTGATATACAATTATAGAAAAAAACAAACTTTTAAAAATATCCCCAGGTATAGAATTCTACTTTATGGTATCTTTAACAATGGGTGAGTTGACCTTTACTTGAAGATTTCCAGGTAGGAAAAACCTGTTACCTCTTGGGACAGCTTATTGTACTTTGGGGAATATTTCCTATTAAAAAAATATAGAATAACAATGAATTGAAGTCTACCTCTGCCTTTTATCTGTACATTTTTTTTACTAGATCTACTCCCTGGGGACAAATGAAACTAATCTAATACTTCCTCATGCCAGCCTTTCAAATACTTAAAGATAATTGTCATGTTTTCCTCAGGTCTTATCTTTCTAAGTTAAATGCCTCTGATTATGACATGATTTATAGTTCCCTCCCCATCCTGAATACCCTTTGGCAGAATCCCTCCAGTTTATCAAAATCTTTCCTAAAATGTGGTGCCCAGAATTGAACATAATATCACACTTGTGATCTGAGCAAGGCAGAGTACAATGAGTCTGTGACAACCCTTATTTTGAACATCATTCCTCAATTAGTGCAGCATAATATGATAATAGAGCCATTTTTTGCTTTGGCTTCCCATCTTGAGCTGATAATGCATATTCATCTTTCATTTAATTTTTACCTCCACATGTATTTCAGATAAACTATTATTGAGCCATGCCAGCCTTATCTCAAACATATGGGGGCTGTTTTTTTTGAATCCCAGACAATAAATTCGCATTTATGTATATTAAACAATATAGTAGAGAGGAAGAAGTTCTGAGAGTCAGTAAAAGCTTAGTTTGAGTTTTGTCTCTGATACATATGGTTGGTATGATTCTCTGAAAGTCAGCGTACCTGTCAGCTCTTTAAGACTACAAATAGCTGTGGAGAAATCATACATCTGTATTGGTAGAGAAAGTTACTCTCTGGGAGTCCCCTACACCAAGAAATTAATAATTTCGGCCAGAAAAGTCCAGCAAAAACAAAAATTTCATCTTATTGAGTTAAATACATCATTCTAACCTGAGATTTTTTTGGATCTAGACCCTGCTATCCAATGTTATCTGTTCTTTCTGGCTATTTGTCTTCTAAAAGTTGGATAAGTATGTCATCTGGGCTTCTACTCAGGACAGTGACAAAACTTTAAGAAGTACAAGTTCCGTGACAGTTCTCTAGGGAGCTTTCTCAAAGACCCCACTCCAAGTTGACACTGAACTATCAATGACTGCTGTCAGAGTAGCCTTCTAAATTCATCTAACCAGGCTATTCTTTATTCTTTATCTCATTCCAAAGGTAGCACCAGAGGTCTTGTCAAATGGTCTACTGATACACACCATCTGCACTGATAAATTCCATCTCCTGAATTTTCCTGATCTACCAAATAACCCTATTCAAAATAGAAAACAATAGAAAGCCAATGAGATGTCAGCCATGGCCTACTTCTGAGAAAATTATGGTGGCCTTTAGTGATCTCCATTTCCTTTTCTAGATGTCCACAAATCATTTAATTAATTATATGCTCTAGAATTTTGACATGTATTGAAATTAATCTCATTTATCTTTAATTTAGTAGCTTCATCTCCAGTTCCTTTCTTTTCTTTTCTTTTCTTTTTTTTGAGAATTGGGAAATTTTCCCTTCACCCATTCTTTTGCTCCTTTCTCATTTTTCATGATTCTTCTGAGAACACTGACAGTAGCTCCATGGTCTCATCCATATGTTCTTCAGCATCATGGAACATAGTTATTCTGGACAAAGTGCTAAGATGGGTGCTTTCTTACTATCTCCTCACTACTCCTTACTATCTCCTTATCAACCTTATGTCTGGTTTCAGTTCCCTTTTAATAACATTTTCACCATCTTTTCCAGTACATGAATTTTTCTCCTTGGCAGAATGAATCTGTAATTTTATCCAGCTGCACCAAATAAAACTCATCTTTCTATTCTTTAGAAAATAGTCTTATTGAGTTTCTTTGACTAAAAGAGAATTCGTTTACTTAGTGGCAGATTTTGGAATGATGAGTTCTCCCAATTTTTTCTAAGCAAGAGCTTAGATTACAGATTACAGATTAGATTACAGGCATATAATCTCCTCCAAGCCAATAGTCAAAGCCTTTTTCAGTTTAGTAGGATTTGTTAAGTCTCTCATTCTACTAGGACAGCCTTTGGGAACCCACATCATCTACACATGGTGATGAGGCAGCAAAGGAAGGGAATAATGCATGTACTTCAGCATTTAACAACAGCAACAACAGGCATTGTAACAAGATACCTCATTTTATCCACACAATAACACTATGAGGTGGGGGGTATTATTTTATTTTATGGTTAAAGAAGCTGAAACTGAAAGGTTGAGTGTCTCTGATTGGGCCATAGACACATAGCTAGCAAGTCTCTGAGGTTGGATTATTTCAATGGATCCATGATTTTGTTGATTTTAAGTACTCCCATTAATATAGATTACAACCTAGCCAAGCTTCATAGTGTTATATAATTCATAATTTTATAAAAATAATAGATATTTCTAACATGTAAGAGACCTCTTTCTAAGACTTTTAATATTTCTTCTGTATTAGCACATATATAGGTACACACATCTATCTGTGCATATATAATTCATATTTGCACATAGTCACATATCCTTATATACTTTTTATTCTTTTTCACAGTGATCATAATGGTTGGACAGCTCTTCATCACGCTTCCATGGGAGGATACACACAGACCATGAAAATAATTCTTGATACTAATGTGAAATGTACAGATCATGTCGATGAAGAAGGGGTATGTATGTGTTATAATTACTTCTGAAAAACACGGGATAAGTTCTTTAAAGATCCCTTCACTTTAAAAGGAAAGTTAAATAGAGAATCTGAGAATGAGGAAAGGGAAGAGGGGAAAGTTGAATTGTGTCACTAGAGAAGAAATAATGAACTTAGAAAAGAGGTTCCACACAGAAGGCTCCTTATAATAGAACCAAACAGTTTCCTGAGAGAGATCTCCCTTCTCTTCCCAATCTCCCCTTCCAACCCACTAATTCCAGCAAGAAAAAACTCAAAATGCCTTGAAGTTAAGAAAAAAATGGAACTTGAACTTTCAATTATAGTTTTTCTGCCAGTTTTAGATTTATGGATTTTGATATATTTGGCGGCTCTTATTTGTTAATTTATTGCTGCTTAGCAACTTAAGAACAGAGATAAGCAAACAACTAGTTGATGCTTAATGATTTTTGGTTGCCTGTCACGTGGATCCTATTTCCCTTTGAAGAACACTGCTCTTCACTATGCTGCACGGGAAGGACATGCCAAGGCAGTTGCACTCCTTTTGGATCATGACGCTGAAATTCGCATGAACAAGCAATCAGCCACCTTTTTGCACGATGCCATTCATAATAGGAGAAAGGAGGTAGTTATTACTACCATTACAAGCAAAAGGTAAAATTCTTGGCTATAGAACAAAGTGCTTCAGTGCGTGTCACTAAACAATGACTCATAAGCGTAAATGTGCATTATTTTGGCTCTTTGTCAATGTCCCCCCAAATTCTTTATTTATTCTTTTTTTGTTCAGTACTTTCAGTTATGTCTAACTCTTCATGATTGTATTTGGGGCTTTCCTTGGCCAAGATACTATAGTAGTTTGCTATTTCCTTCTTTATCTCATTTTACAGAGGAAGAAACTAAGGCAAACAGGGATAAGTGACTTTCCCAGGGTCACATAGCTAATGTCTACAGAGGCTGGATTTTAATTCAGATCTTCTTGTCTCCAGATCTGGCACCATATTCACCGTGCCATCTAACTGCACCTTCATATATTATACCTTGTACAGAAAGAACCTCTGATTTTGTTACAAGATTAGAGTGCTGATCAATAAAAAGTAAATTGAGACACATAATGGTATTGTGGAAAGAAGATTAGCTATGGAAATAGAAGACCTAAATATAAATTTCACATATGAGACATTACCTGGAGGACTTGGGGCAACTCACTTAACTACCCAAGGTCTTAGTTTCCTAATGTGCAAAATAAAAGAATTATATTAAATGTCTTCTGAGGATCTGTCCTAGCTCAATACAAATTTTGAGTCTTTGTTGTATCTATATGCTTTTTAAGTGGTTTCTTCTAGCACAAATGTTGTTTACTCTGGCATGAAAAGTATTTTATTTCAATGGAACCCACCCTCATATTGGAGAAACTGTGGGATGTAAGTGTACTTATAAATAGTGGTAGATTATGCCTACTATCATTTTTGATAGCCCAACTAATTTACATGGGATTTACTTCTATTATTTGCCCCATGCCTCCTATGTAACTTCATTTTGAAATACAAACAAGGTCAGATACATACAATTTTTGATTCATTCAATGGGGGACATAAAAGCACAATATATAGGCAAAAAAGAAAATAAGGCAGTTTTGGGGGACATCTCAAGCTGGAGGTCCTAGCTATATCTTAAACTCAGCATATTCAAAACTGAACTCATTTTCCCCCTCAAATGCTACCCCCTTTCTTAACATCCCTATTGCTGTTGAGAGTACTACTATCCATCTAGTCACTCCCAAAACATGTGAAAAATACCTCCAAGAGCCACTTGGTTTATAATTTTGCTATATTAATCAGTGTTGTCGAATGTTTTTTGCTGATAAGGCTATCATTGTAGATGATTTTTGCTGACTGGTTTAACTGAAAGTTAAGAATATTTCCAAAAATATTTATATCATTATGCACCTAATCTCTAAGAATGAAACAGACTTTTTCTTCCAGCCCTTTCCTAGATTTGCCTTCTCCCTGAAGTTATACTTCCCATCCTGTTTCATCTATTCATCCATCTACTCATTCACTCAACAGTGAATGTGTAGGATTACACAGGAGCTCAATTAAAAGGATGAAAGATTTAAAGTTCTTACCCTTAAGGAGATATCATTTTTTGGGAGGGGGAAGAAATTAATTGCATCCAGATGACTAAATATGAAATATATACAAAGTAGTTTCCAGGTGAGGGAACAGGACATTAGCAACTGGGTAAATTAGAACAGGTTTCACTTAGGAGATGGCTCTTCAGCTGAGTTCTGAAGGGACTGTAAAAGGTAGAGGTGATGAGGGAGGACATTCCAAGCATGGAGCTTGTATTCCAATGTAAAGGCATGGAGATGAAAGGTCAAATGTCACATATAGGGAATAACCAATTAGGATAGTTTCATTAGAATGCAGAATGTAAGTTAGTCAAGTAGTTCCTACTATGTTTTGGGGTAGTATTCTGGGTGCTGGGGTTGCAAAGACAAAAATGAAAGAATACCTTCCCAGAAGGATGTTACAATTTAGTCCAGGGAGACAACATGTATGTATGTGTGTATAAACAAAATAGAGAAAAGGTGATTAAGAGTGGGGAAGAACAGGAAGGATAAGAAAGTTCTTCTTGTAGAGGCCTTTTGAGAAGGTCTTTAAGAAAATTAGAAAATCTAAGAAGTGGGGATGAAAAGGGGATACATTCCAGGTATGAGTGATAGCCAGTGAAAATTCATGGAGATAGGAGCTGTGTGTGAGGAATAGTAAGAAGGTTTGGTACATGAAGGTTTGTAATCTATAATATAGCTACAAAGGTCTGTTAGAGTTAGGTTGAAAAGAACTGTAAGCAATAACAGAAACATTTATATTTGAAGCAAGATGTAATAAGAAACCATTGGAATCTGCTTAATAGTAGAGTAAAATGGCATTTGTGTGAAAGTAATATTACAGAATCTTGCAAAGATAAGCTAGAGGTGGACTATTCAGGGATTTAAAATCTAAAATGAAGGATTGATATTATATTCTAGAGGCAAAATAGCCTCCAAGTAGTGTTCCCTTCTGTAGTACTTTCTCCATATAACTGTCCAATTTGATTTCTGACGTCCATAAACGACTTTGTCATCTTTTCCTGCTAAAAAACCAACCAAACAAAAAACCCAGTGGCTCTGTATTTCTTTTGAGATAAAACACATAATGTCAAGTCTAGTCTTTAAAGACCTCTACTAAAGACCTCTACTCCCTATTATCCCATTAGACCCTTTCACATACTTGCCATTGCTTCTATAATATTCAGCCAACTGCTTTGAACCCATTCATATCTCTATGCTTTGTACCAATATTGTCATTTTTTCCATATTTGTGTTGCATTTCCTTCTTTTGGCCTGAGAACTTCTTGAGGAGCAACTCAGATGTAAATTTTCTACTCAAGGCTTTTCATTGTGTTTCTCTCTGTCTCTGTCTCTCTCTCTCTCTGTCTCACTCTCTCTCACTCTGTCATACTGTATTTCCTTATGAATACAACCTGTTCAAGGGCAATGAATTCTGTCTCGATCATGTACCTAGTAGAAACCTAAGAAATGTTTATTGGATTCAATTTAATACTGAGCTTCTGCTAGGAGCACAATACTCTGCTATTGCTGACTAGGTGTGGATACCTTTATCAAACCCATTTACCTCTTGTCATATACACTTCATATTCAGGAAGATGAAAAGACAAATTATGGAACCATGTCAACCTAGAAGAATAGGCAGAAGCAACAAGAATGACCTCTGGGATATGACAGAAATTACCACAGTTGGTGGTGCCATACCTACGTGATGCATTATAACCATCCACTGCTCCTAGAAACTGCCTGATGGACAAGGCAGCAAATAAAGTTCACTTCTTACCCTAGTCCCATCACTTCCAGAGTATTCAACCTAATTCACTCAGGTGGTGCAGTGGATAGAACACTGAAATAGGTGTCAATAAGACTTAAGTTCATCCATCCTCAGACAATTGCTGTGTAACACTGGCCCAGTTCCTTAACCTCTTTTGCCTCAGTTTCCTCATCAGTAAAATGGGGATAATAATAGCACTTATCTCTCAGGTATGTTGTGAGGATAAAGTGAAATAATATTTGTAAAGTGCTTTGCAAACCTTAAGATACTATATAAATGCTAGTTTTTATTATTATTCAACCTTACTTGTATGAAGTCGATAGCATTACCAATCATGATTGAACTGGTGCATCTCATTTCAAATTTTCATCTAGCATATTTGCTTCTTTACAAAAGTAGAATGATAAATAATTTATTGCTTTTTTTTTCCTTTTCAACAGATGGGATGAATGTTTGATGGTATTCAGTCCTGTTTCTTTAACCAATAAATGTGCTGTATTGGAAATGATAGAATACCTTCCTGCATGCATGAGTGTAAGTTCTACAGGATTGGCTTCATCTAGTAACACAATCTTATCTGAACACAATTTATACCTTCAGATAAAGATAAAGATTCAATCTCCCCCACCATTCTTTTGGGATATAAAGATAGTATACAATAAGAATTGATAGAAAAGTAGTGTGGGTTAGAAATGTAGCGTATCGAAGTAGAACAAACTTTGGCTCTTGCATCAATAGATTGGGGCTTGGGTCTTAGCTCCACTCCTTACTATCTGTATGACCTTGAGGAAGTAAACCTCTCAAAGACTAAATTTCCTCATCTGTCAGATGAGGCATTTGGATACAAATACACAAAATAAAGGTTCTGAGCAAAGTCAAGTGGAGATCCTAATGTAAGAGGCAAATCTAGCCTCAGAAATGGGGCTGAGAGTTTGTGTGAGGTAAAAGGAGTGGGAGAGAAAAAAACATTGAATTTTAAGACTATCAAGCGTTCAAAAGGAAAAATCATACTTAAGAGGGTATAATTAAGGATCATTAGAGGAGGAAACAGAAGTGATATTGTCAAGAGAATATGACAGAATACTTCAACAGAAATAAATTATTTTCAGGACAGAAATCACAAATGTGGCACCAAAGCATGGTTTAGTCATTCTTGGAGTCATTGACTGAAACTTTCTACCAGAAGCACAAGAGTAAATTATTTCTTGATGTCTTTTCATGACAGTTTCCTCTTTGAAAAGGTGGCAGAACCAACGGGGAGAACGGCTATTTAGACCTGATTTTCATTCATAAGTAGAAATTTGTTTCTGTAGAGAAGATGGAGAGAGAACTTCATTTTGATATTCATGATAGAGAAAAGTAGGCATGATCAGATTTGCATCCAAAACACTGGAGAACAAATTTCAAAAAGCTCAGAGGAAGACTAGGTAGAGTTCCACTAGTTCAAATTTCTATGAGGAATGTGACTTTGAGAGGGATTGGAACTTTTGAAGAATGGAATTCTGTAGACACAAATAAATGCTTCCAATAAAGAAGAAAAGGCGAGTTGTCTCAAGATACAAATGTGGACTTACTCATGTGTATTGACTGATTTACAAAGACATACATGAGCTCTGAAAGCAAGGTCGGTAAAAAGTACACAAAAGTGGGAGACATCTCTTGGTATTGAAAGCATTTAGATGTGTTTACTTAGTTACTCCCAAAGATCTTTGAAAGATTTTCTATTTCAATAAGCTGCTTGTCTAAACCATACTACTTCTCTATTGTTATTGCATACTATCTTTGTAGTGTGGATTGTGCATTGACGTGGCATGGGCCTGGAGAAGTCAGTCCACAAGACATTTTTAAGCATCTGCTATGTGCTAGGCACTGTGTTAAAAACTGGGGATATTAAGAAATTAAAAAAAAAAAACAGCCTCTGTTCTCATGGACCTCATTATACTTGGGGAGGCTACATGGAAACAATGACATATAGTCAAGATCTGAATAGTATAAATCAGAGATAATCTCAGAGGGAAGGTGATAACATTAAGGCTAAATATTTACTGATTGTTTTTTAAAAGAAGAGTAGAGTTCATAAACTAGAAGGTGTTAAAATTGATGTTAAGTTTTAGCAAAATTCTATGATTTTACTTAACATCTAGAGAAATAAATAGTGAGTACATAGAACCAGTGTAAACTTATCAACAAACCATACCAGTTGCACCTTATTTCTTTTAATTTGACAGTATTATTCAATTGTCTGATCAGGACAATGCTCTAAATATATTTACCTCAATTTTATATCAATACTAGATCAAGTTTTCATGATATAAAAAAAATGGGAAAAATATGGGTTAGATGGGAGTTACAGTGAAATAGTTTTGCAACTAACTGGATGAATAGCTGGACACAAAGAGCAGTCATAAATGATGTGATGTTACCTTGGAAGAAGGTCACACCTCTGGGGTGCCCTTAGGTTTTGTGCTTGGTGATGTACTTTTAAAAGTTATTCTTACTTACTTGAATAAAGGTTTATATTACATATGAAATTTGCAGAGGACATAAAACGAAGGAATAGTTCAAATGGATTATAGTTAAAATGCAGAAAGATTATGCTAGGATAGGGTATTAAACTGAACCCAACAAGATGAATTTTAATAGAGATAAATGTCATGTCATAGGAATAAGTATGGGTGAAAGACAGTAATCTCTCTGGAAAAGATCAAGAGGGGGTGGTGGTGTCTTTAAGTGATCTAAAAATTCAATATGAGTCAACAGTATATATAGGAACCAGAAAACAAACAACTAGTTTATATTAAGAGAGTTATAGTTTCCATTATCATGAGAGTGATACCATCACTGTAATTTTGAGTCAATAAAATTATTTTAAGCATTTATTGTGTTTAATGCACTATACTAAGTGGTGGGGGTAGAGATAAAAAAAGTAAAAAGAAAAACCCTGCCCTCAGAGAGTTTGCAATCTAACAGGAAAAGATGTGCACAAGAGGAAGCTGTAAAATTGTGGTAGAGAAGTTTTCATAAAGGATGCAGAGTAATCTAAAAATGTTTCTTGGAAAAGGGGATTTTTGATTATTTAAAAATATGTATATTGATGGAGGGGGAGGTAGAAGCTTTTCAAATGAATAAAAAAGGTTCTTTAAAAACATCACCAGTTCATTATCACAGATCATGACAGACAAAAGAAGAATGAGGCTGGGGAACAGGTGATGAAGGAATTAACTGGTCTCGAAAAGCTAGATTTCATGATAGACAATAAAAAACGAGTATGTTGTTGAGCAAGAGGAGAGATATTAAAGTGTGTATTCTTCAGTGACTTCTCAGTAAATCTATATAGATAAGAGCCTAGAAGGGCATACTTGTAATATCAGTGTATCCTTATAGTTTAAAACCATACTGAGACTATTGGGAGACCCTATAAGGAACACTTGGTGGTAGATGTAGATAGAAAGTCTTTGTGTAATGGAATATTTCTTAAGATCTTGTGTCTGATCCTAATGTTCTTTTCTTTCATTGTAATTACTGTTTAAAATGAGAAGGGAAACAATAGAAATAAAAATCACTTATGCTGTGATTTTTAGAAATGTGTCGACATCTTGTCGTATATTCACCCTTGTGATCCTAATAGAAATAAAACCAGACTGTAACTGATTCTTCTCTGTCAAAGGCTCTTTTAGATATTTGCATTGTGGAATCCTCAGAGGAAAGGACATGCCTAAATTTTCATGTAAGTCATTTTTAAAAATATATATTTTTATTAATATACAAGGGAAAGGTGGCATGGCATAGGAGGTAATATGATGGCTCTGATATAGTAATACATGGTTTCCCATCATGCCCCATATATTTAGTGGCTGAGTTACCAGTGACAAATCACTTGACCTAAGTCTCATGAAACTATTATTTAGTCATAGGGTCACAGATCTGGAGGTGAGAGGGAGGGAAGATGACACCTTGCTCAATTTCAGTTTTTGCAGCTGAGGAAATTGAGACAGATGATGGTTGGATCATTTGTCTCAGGTTTCATGAGTTGTATTCATCAAGGTTGAGATCTGAACTCAGGTCCTTTGACTCCAAAGCTAGTGCTCTTGCCTTAATACCATGAAGCCTTATCTATTACATGATAGACTGGTTGCAATATGTCTTGCGGATGGAATTCTTACACTTACAGAACAAAGAATGTAGATCTATTATTTAATGTTCCAGTGGATTTAAGGGTAGACATGATATTCATATTAAAAATTCTAATTTGTTTCTATAATATTAACATAATATTTTATTTTGAAATTTGGCGCATCAGTAACATTTAAGCTGATGAGTTGTTTTTTTTTCTCCTCAGGTTTAAAATCTGAAATTTTAATGTTTAGATGTTTGCATCACATAGGGATTTATGTTTTTTAAAGGAAAATATGTTTCTACCTAAAGAAAGAGCTTTGTGTTTTGCTACCATCTGAAATCCTATCTAGTTCTATGACTAAGTATAGTGACAACTAGTTTCTTGATGACATTTTTCAAGCTATTTATTTATTGAGCATAAAAATAATAAAATACTTAGCTTTTGTTGTTAACATGAGACTTTCTTGTCTTAATGCTTGTTTATTCCCAGAATTTTACTGTCATTCACAATTTTTTTTGGTTTTGATATTTATTTTATAGGTTGAGTATATTTTTAAGTATCTTCAATGTCCATTAGAATTCACCAAGAAAGGAGAAACCAATGACGCAATTTATGGGCCACTTAGCTCACTCAATGTAAGTATAAGTTTTCAATTGTCCTAGATACATTGCTATGAGACTTTAAGCTTTAAGTATATGTGTATAAGTGTAATATATATATATATATATATATATATATATATAAGTATAAGTATATATATATATATAAGTATAAGTATATATATATGTATATATATATACATAAAACGACTTCAACATAATATATTTCCTTTGTGATTCTATGTATTTTATTTTATGCTAAACATGATTCTGAGAAGACATCCATAGGCTTTAGCAGCCTACCAAAAGGGTCCGTGACACACCCACAAAGATTAAGAATACGTGATGTAATCTGAATGCCTTCATTTTATAAACGACAAAACCAATAGAATAATCCTCTCCATGTGTGATTCCTTTGAATTTTCATTCTCAGTCATCGTAGTTCTCAATGTCTTTACTGTGTCTTCCTCTAAACACAGAAATTGCTATGGCTCCAGAGATCCCATAGATTTATGCATGTGGAATTCTGTACCTCACAATGTGTAGATGAAGAATTTTAAACATAATGAATTTTAAAGTTCTATGCAGTAAATGTGAGGATTCATAGAACTTACGCAATCAACCAATAGCCTGAAGATGGGGTGACTTCAGAACTTTAGATATCTCTAAATATGCCCTAGAAAACTGAATGCAAACAGCTTCATAGCCAAGATACCTGGGGTTTGCTCCAAGTCAATTCTGAATCTTAAGATTCTCCCTCAACTAGTACCACTCTTTCCATCCCCATTCCCATAGACATACACCAGGTTCTCTTACATTTCCAATCAATTAAAGGGGCAAAGAATGCAATGATAATAATATAAGAATTGATTACATAACATCAGTTGTATTTATATCATATGATATGAAAGAAAGAAAGAAAGAAAGAAAGAAAGTAAGAAAGAAAGAAAGAAAGAAGGAAAGAAAGAAAGAAAGGAAGAAATAAAGAAAGGAAGAAAGGGAAGGAAGGGAAGGAGGGGAGGAACAAAAAAAGAAGGGATGAAGTAAGGAACAAAAAAGAGAAAAAAGAAACAACAAAAGAAAAGGAAGGAACAGTTTGAGGAAATCCTTTTATTTAGGGGATTTGTTCTGTGAAGTTTAGATTTAGTGAAAGGGTTGCACTTGAGGACCTAGAGGGCCACATGTAGCCTTGAAACTACACCCCTGATCTAGGTCATATATTTATTTGGAGCTTGGCATGGTATGAGGTGTGAGGTGTTGGTCTAAACCTAATTTGTCCCACACTTCTACCTGGCCTTCCCAGCAGTTATTCCCAAATAGCGACCACTTATTCCAGTAGCTAGGGTATGTGTCTATAAAATAGCAGGGTATTAGACACATATGTTCCTGTATATTGTGTGTTTAATCCACCTTTTTTTTTACCAGTACCAAATACCTTTGTATTACAATTTGAGATGTGGCGCTACTAGACCTACTGTGGTCCCATTTCTTTTCACTATTTCTCTTGAGGTTCTTCACCTTTTTTCCTCCATATGAATTTTGTTTATTATTTGTCTAATTTTATATTATACATTTATATATATATATATATATATATATACTATTTATTTTATTATTTATTATTTTTTCTAGTTTTATAAAGTAGTTTGGTATGTCATTGAATAAGTATATTAGTTTATATAATATGCATATAAAATATATATCACAACATATCACATCATCATTTTATATTTCTCATTAGAGCTGTGAGTATTCTAATATAGCACCCTTCTGTCTGCTTCCATGACGCAGGAAGAGTACTAGCCTTTGTAGCATGGAAGGTGCTAATGATACCAACTCTTATGTCACTGCGCAATCATATTAGGAAGAAAGCACATTGTTGGATGATTTTTACTTGCTGGGGGTATTGTCCTAAATAAATCATTTGGAAGATAAAATTCATGTATCTCATTCATATCTGATTTTACTGAATGGATAGCAGCCTTATCTAACAGGTGTTTTACACGTATGAATAATGTTTGTTAATGTGTGTCAGATTTATGTAGCTAAAATAATAGGAAATTATCTTTAGATTTTTTTTTCTGTTTCAACTTGGCATGAAAAATAATCTAATGTAGTTAATTATCAAACATACATTATTTTGGTCACTTGTATCTGGCCCATAACAACAGCTGGGCATCACAATTATCTGGTCTCTAATGGATTCACAGTAACGGACAAAATATATTTGTGAGAAGAGCACAGAAATCTCCTCTGGAAGCATAAGCATAGATTATTGTGTTTGTCTTTCATTCTCGAAGAGGACCATGGCATCAGGGAAATGATGACATGACTCGCAGTTGATTTCGATTTGAGTGAGGGAGAGCTGTGCAAGGTCATCAGCCTCACTTTTTCCTCCAGAGCCATCTGGGTCCAGTAACCAGATATTCATCAGGACAACTGGAGATGGCTCAGGATGTGTTGGGAGACCTTGACCCTTGTAGGCTAAGGTCTGTCTTTTCAGGTTCTCACTTTGAGTGAGGTAATGGCCATTCAGTGAATAGGCCTCTTTAAGAAGTTAATCAGGGGTGGCTAGGTGGCGCAGTGAATAGAGCACTGGCTCTGGAGTCAGGAGGACCTGAGTTCAAATACAGCCTCAGACACTTAACACTTACTAGCTGTGTGACCTTGGGCAAGTCACTTAACCCCAATTGCCCTGCCCTCCCCCTTCCAAAAAGCAAAAAAAAAATGTTATTCAAGGGGGTGGCCCCTTTAATCAAGAAAGAAAAAAAAATCAACCTGCTAGGGATGGACCTTCAGTCCTGCTGGCAGTTACTATTTAGTATTTAGATTCACTTTGTTCTAGCAGGGCGGGGACCTGCTGTCCAATCTATGAGCTCCAGAGTGAATTGGGTTTGAGATCTTAGTCTTTCAGCAAGAAATATAGCCAGTCAATCCAAAGGAAAAAAGGCAACTTTGGCCATGGAAATGTATAGTCCCCTGGGCAGAGCACCCCCAGGTAAAGATGGAGATAAGCCTAGAACTCTGCATTGAAAAAAATAATAAAAGTAGCTCATGTGATTATAGTGCTTTATAGTTTACAAAGCTCCCAACTCTCTCCACTTGTAAGGTGTTTATTAAAGTATCTGAAATGAAGTAAAGTTAAATATAAAAACCGGCCTATCACAAAGGTGAGCTTCAGATCTGCTGGTTAAGTGAGGCTAGTCACAGTGCTCCCAGAAGATTGGAATTTTTAAAGGCTTGAGAAAATACAAGAGGCACTGCAGCATAATAGGGTGGCTAGGTAGCACAGCAGATAAAGGACCAGACCTGAAGTCTGGAAGACCTAAGTTTAATTCAGGCCTAAGACACTTACTAGTTGTGTGACCCTAAGAAACTTTCTTATCATATGTTTGCCTCAGTTTTCTCACCTGTAAAATGGGGCTAATAATAGCACCTACCTCCAAGTGTTAGTGAGAGCAACAAATGAGATAACAATTGTAAAGTGCTTGGCACAATGTCTGGCACACAGCAGTAGTAGTAGTAGTAGTTGTAGTAGTAGTAGTGCTGGTGGTGGTGGTGGTGATGGTAGTAGTAGCAGCAGCTGCAGCAGCAGCAGCAGCAGTAGTAGTAATAATGGTGATAGTGGTACTTCTTGTGTGTCCAACTCTATGCTACCATGTCCATGGATTTTTCTTGGCAAACACACTGGAGTGGTTTGCCATTTTCTTCTCCAATGTGTCCCATTTTACAGATGAGGAACCGAGGTAGATTAGGATTAAGTGACTTGTCCATGGTCTCACAGCTAGTCCATATTTAAATTTAGGTCTTCCTGCCTCCAGGTTCAATGTTCTTTCTACTGTACCACCTAGCTGCTCTGGAACATAGTATTTAGTTGTTCAGTTGTTTTTCAGTTGTGTCTGACTCTTTGTGACCCCATTTGGGGTTTTCTTGGCAAAGATACTGGAGTGGTTTGCCATTTCCTTCTCCAGTTCATGTTACTGATGAGGAAACTGAGGCAGAGTTAAGTGACTTATACGAGGTCACACAGCTGGTATCTGCAGCTGGATTTGAACTCAGGAAAGATGATTCTTTCTGACTACAGCACATATTAAATGCTGCTATTATTATGAAGAGAGATATGGTCTCAGTTAAGAAGATCAGAATTAAAGTCCTACTTTTAATACATACAGACTGTGTGACTCTGAGCAAGTGCCATAATAACTCTGTTATATGTAGGGAAGTCTACAAGATTTCAAATTGTATGATTAGTGGTTAACTCTGTCAATCTGCATTGACAAAAGAATTTCATCACCAAGTTCCCCATCCCTTCCCACTTTCTTTAGCACATCTTCCCTAAATCTTCCAACTCTCTTTAGCTATTGGTTCCTCCTCTGATGCCTACAAACATGATTAAGTCTTCCTCTCCTTATAAACACTGACAAGATCCCACTGTCTCTGCTGTGATCCTCTATCTCTACACTCTTTCTCAGCCAAATTCTGAAAGAAGCTGCCTACGCTCAGGGCCACAGCTTTATTTCCTCAAAGCTCTTCTTAACTTCCTCCTCCTATCTGCTTCCAACTTTATGACTCAATAGAAACTACTCTGCCCACATTCACCAGTGATTGTCTATCTCCAAAATCTAATGGCTTCTTCCCTGTCCCCATCCTTCTTTTCCTTTCTGCAGCTTTTGGCCCTAGTGACCAATCTTCCCCTTTATATCCTCTCTCCTCTCTGGATTTTTGTAATGCTGCTATCCTGGAGAAGCTATAAGAACCTATAGACAGGTTGTCTTCCTACCTATCTTTCTATTACTTTTCATTCTCCTTTGTGGAACATAATCTATTTCATATTCCCTAACCGCACACACGTGTTTGTATGTATATATGTATGTGTATATATATATAGTTATATATAAACATTCTCACGACATCAAATGCAACAATGCTGATTAAGAGCTTACTCTGTGTAAGGCAACCTCCTAGATCTTAGAGATATCAAGATTTAAAAAAAGGAAAGCACTTCTCCTTTAAAATCTTATAATCTTTTGAGCATATAACTATCACATCCTTACTACAACTTACCTCTGTGAAGAAAGCAGAAAATTTAATTCTCAGCAAGGTGGTACATTTACAAACTATTAAAATTTTTATTTTACTGCTGCATTTTATGCTTATATTGCATGGCATAGTTATAGAAAGTTAAGCTTTTTATGCTGAGTTTAAAAAAAATTAATTTGTATCACTTTTCCCATATGTTGTATGCAGGCAATGGTACGACATAATCGTAGAGAACTCCTTGCCCACCCTATTTGCAGAGAATATTTACTCATGAAATGGTAAGATTTGAATTTTCTAAATGTGAGTTAGTTCTTACTGACACTTGTATGTGCCTCTTTCAAATTTCTAAACAGATTTCATTCAAGATAAATAATTCCTTTGTAATATCAAATTTTGTAATCTAACTTGGACAAGTTCTTAAGTATTTCCTTGTCACTCATGGGAGATTTTGATACGGTCTAGCTTTGGCTGTCTGAGGCAAATTCACACATGGGGGAATGTTAGATCAGCTAAGACATAACAAACTTCTCCCTAATTCTAAGGGTCTATACATAGACAATGTATTAGATTCCTGAGAGATAAACTTTTCTTTTATGTAGATCTTAAACTTTCTACAACAAAGAAGAAAAGAAAACCCTTAATTTGAAAATACATAAATTACGTTTTACACATTTTGTTTTTTAGGATGGCTTATGGGTTTAGAGCCCATGTTATGAACCTAGGATTGTACTGTCTTGGTCTTATCCCTATGACCATTCTCATTTCTAATATACAGCCAGGTTTGGCTTTCAATTCAACAGGTATCATCAATGATACCATCAATGGATCAACATCTTTAGACACTAAGGTATTATTTTTCATTTATTTCCATTCTTTGGCTTAACTTTGACATCATTTTTTTTAAGTGAAATATTAGAAGACGGTCCATTTGATATATTAGGCAAATGACTCTTCCTGGAGTTCTAACCAGTAGATTGATCACTGAATGAAAACTAGCCCCTTTAGTTCATTCTCTATTGGCTTCACCCTAGACACCAGACTGTGCTTAGCTTTATATCCCATCTAACCAGTTGATCTCATTATCTGTCTGCTACCTCTCACCCTATACTCACCTCCTACCAGTTACTCTGAGTACAGCAATCAAATCAATAGTATCATTACTTCCAGAAATGGCAAGTCATATATATCAACTCCTTTCTCTGGTCACTCTCCCATATGTATTATCTTCCCCCACTAGAATATAGCCCCCTTGAGTGGATAAAATGTCTCTTGTTTTATATCCCTAGTACTTACTACAGTGCCTGGCACATAGTAAATAGTTAATAAATGCTTTTTCATTCATTTACAATAAGAGCGAGCAAATATAGTAGGAGTGTTGGACTTAAGTCAGAAGAACCAAAGGTTTGAAACCAAGCCTTAATATTAGAATTAGTTATGTGGTTTTAGGCAAGTCAATTAACCCCTGTCAGCCTTAGTTTCCTTCTCTGCAAAATGGGATGATAATACCTATTAAAACTGCTTCATGGGATTGTTCTCAGTAAAGGACTTTATAAACCTGAGCATGCTATATCCATGTGAGTTAGTATGACTATAAGTAATTCTGAAATTGTAGTACATTAACCAGCATGATGAATCTGTAGAATGAATGAATGACTGAGTAAAAAGCATTTATTAAGTGCTAAATATTCTCCTTTCAGAACCAGATATAAAATTAAGACAGTCCCTGATATGAAGGAGCTTGAGTTATATTTTTCTATAACTCTCTGAATAAAAGAAATATGATTTTTTTTTATTTTCACATTAATATATTGCTTTCAGAGAGACCTCTCTGTTTGAATCAGAACTAACAAAATATGAAGGAACCAAAACAGGAATAGAAAATTACCATCAGACAAATGTGAACACATTAAATGATCATTTTATTGTATATTGATATTTCATCAGCTTACTTATCTTGCATCCTTTTCTATTTCAGAATTCATATCTCATAAGTGTTTGTATGATGTTAGTTTTTCTGTCAAGCGTGTTTGGATTTTGCAAAGAGATGATACAAATCTTCCAACAGGTAATCAGTATATATTTTTACATCTTCATAATTGCATCTATCTCCAAATGAAGAACATTGATTGGTCTAATGGAAAGACTTATTATGGAAATTTTTATTTCAGTAAAGGCAACTGACACAACTGCTTTCTTAATTAGAACTTAAATAGAAAACACAACAAAATATTGTGGGGGGGTGAAAAACTTACTTGCTGTGCCTTAATGTTACTTAATGTTCCTGTGATGGGTCAGACACACAGATTCTGTGGGGCTCATTGTCCACTATGGATCTGAGCCTAAGAAGTCTCACTTGTTTTACTAATGCATCCTATGTGATTCTCCTTATATCTGTTTTGATAGGGTTTTTTTGCATGATAGATACATTAGGTTGTGAGTATTTTATTGTGAATCTTATATTTTAAGCCTGAGCAAGTAATCAATTAACAAATGCTAACAGTAATTAATAAATACTAAACTAAAATACTAATTGAGTATCTTTTCTGTATAAAAGGTACCATTTCAAGGCATTCTTTTCCTCTAAATGCTGTCACTATATATTCCTTGACATGAACTAGTTTTTTTTTTTTAATTCCGGTCAAGCTCGTTCTAACCTCATGAAAGGTAGAAAGTAGTCATGATACAAAATTGAATGTGACTTTGATAAAGCCAAGTTTTTTTGATGTGGGTAGTCTTATGACTGAGGCAAACGGCAATGCCTTCATGCCTTCTGAGTCACTCTCAGATTCTTGTCTCTCCATTTTTTCTCATTTCTTCCATAGATGATTGCACCCAATGAATTGGAGACTTGCCTCCAGATCCTTATCATCTCTGGGTTGCTTCTTGCTTGGCCCGTCTATTTGCTGTTTCTTTTTCTCCCATCTTCATTTTTGGTCACTAATAATGTATTTTCCCCTGTTACTTACACGTTATCAGTAGTGACATACTGCTGTCTCCTTGTGCCCAGTTGTTCTTTTGATTCTTCCAAAACGTCTTTGCTCCATGAGTGGTACTCGTACATCATTATTGGGAGAATAATTTTGTTAGTATGACTTTCATAATGTGTAATTCAATCTAGTCACCCTGTACTCAGTTCCTGGCACAGCTCAGTTGCCAACTATTGTGCTTTTATAGGAGATATACCACAAAGGAGTCAGTGATAAAATCTCTGGCTTTATAAATCTATAGACAAAGGCCTGAAGCACTGATGACAAGGAAGGTGAAAATAATCCTAAAACAAGAAGTCAAATTCAGCCGTATTCTAGTCAATTCAGCAAGCATATTTTTGGTCCAGACCTGTGATTTCATTGATACAGTGAAATGCCAGTAAGGAAACCCCCTTTATCAAAGCAGACTGGCAACTGTTGTAAGCATTTTGTTGTCCTAGAGAGTTGTTGGAGGCACTGAGAGATTAAGTGACTCACTAACAATTGTCATGAAATTAAATGACAGTTGGAAAAGAGTATTTATTAAGCCCCACACTAAAAGTTGGAACTAAAAGGACAAAAATGAAACTGGCCCTGACTTCAAGGAGCTTACATCCTAACAGTAGAGGTAACAGTACTTAGAAGTATATGCAAAATATATACAAAATCAATAAAAGGAAGCATTGGGAGAGAGGATACTAGCAACTGGTTGGGCTCAGGGAATACTTAATGTAGAAAGTTGTGCTCGAATTGAGATTTGATAGTGACCAAGGATGCTGACTTTGGGGATTATGGAGGGAGAATATTCTAGACTTGGTGCCTCGACAGTGCAAAGACATATGAACAAGAGATGGAATGTCCTTATGAGAAACAGCAAGTGAACCAATATGGCTGGACCTTTGTGTAAGAAAATTTGAAAGTTAAGAAATTGGATTGTTAAAAGCTTTAAATGACAGGCAGAGGAATTTAATTCTAGACATAATAAAGAGGCACTGGAGGTTACTGAGGAGGAGAATGGTGTTTGGTTTCTGAGCTCCTGAAGGACAGGGACTATTTCTGTCTTTCTTCAACACTTCAACAGTGCTGGGTGTAGTAGGTGCTTACTAAGTGCTTGTTGGCTTGACTTGATGTGGTCAGACCTGTGCTCTAAGAAATCACTTCAATGGCTGTGGGGAAGATAGATTGGAGTGAGGAGAACTGTGAGTCAGGCGATGGGCTATGGGGGAAAATACAAAACAAAAAAGGGCCCCTACTCTTATGTTCAGGGGCTGGTAGGACAGAGTGACAAATACACAGATTAAGGAAATATAAAGAACTTTCTGGGGGAAGCACTAACAATTGAAGGAAATTAGAAAGGCCTGTGATCCAGCCTATGACTGAAATGAGGCCCTCGGAGAGACCAACATGTTTGAAAGGAACAGAGTAACTAAGGATAGGTGGGTAGCATTGTATGTTAAGGAGTTATATTTGAGAAAATCATAGTGTCAGATGGGATAAAGATAGTTAAAAGCTTCTCAGTGAAGATTAGCAGAGGGTAAAATAGAAGTGATATTGTCACATGAGCAGACAACCACTTAGACCAAAAGGAGAAATAGATGACAAATCTGGAAACAGATTATAAGCCCATCCCAAAGGCATGATGTGGTCATGAGGACTATCATTTATCTGCACATTTGCTAATCTACTAATTTATTGACTTACCTAATGATGACTTAATGCTTTAAAAGTAGAGGCATTCATGAAAGGAAGTTACCATTCCAACCTGAATCTGTGCTAGAGGAGAAGAAAGCCTGGCATAGTCTGACATGAAATCCAGATTTTAAGAGAGCAAATTTCAAAGGTTTCACAGAATGGTTGGTTAGGATGCCATGGCCTAAACTTCCATTTAAACCTTGAGACTAAGATGCCAACCCCAACTATTAGTTAGGTCCCTTTGAGAAGGTCAATTGAGTCTTGAATGTCTGTTTAGACCCTCAGAAATATACTTCTTGCCTGGAATATGCTTATGTTAAATACACACACATATTCTATGAAGTGTTAATTCACAATATAATCCCCTCAGGAGGCTCCCTGAGCTGAGCATACCTTTCAGGAAGACTGTACAATTCTGTCACAGTGTTTCCAACCAGAACTGAAGACATAGGTTTGTTCTAGATGACGTAAATCTAAAGCAAGAGTCCTAGAGGCCTAGTCCTATAGAAGGGGTTCCCTCAATAGCTTTCCCCCTGTTAGTTCAGATTCCAGGTAACTATTACTACCTAGGGGACCTCGGACAAGTCAGCTTTTATGTGCTTCATTTTCCTCATGTGGAAAATAGAAAAGATTACACTGGATATCTGGTGAATTAGCTTTAAACTCCATAATCTTATGAATCCTGAAAAATATCGGTATTAACTATACTGGGAAGGAAGGTGGAGAGAGATTCTGACATCTCCTTTAGAGTACATTAATATCATTTCATATCCACATTGAAATCTTCTCTTTCTTTTAAATCCCAGAGAATGAATTACTTTTTGGATCCCACCAACCTTATAGAATGGATCATCTATACAACTAGCATCATTTTTGTGTCACCCTTATTCATCAACATACCAGCTCACTTCCAGTGGCAGTGTGGAGCAATTTCTGTTTTCTTTTTCTGGATGAACTTCTTGTTGTATCTGCAGAGGTAAAGCTGATCTATTTGGTTTCTACCTTCTCTTAAAAAAAAAAAATCAAAAACATTCTGAAATACAATTGAATTTTGGTTACATTTGCTTTTTTTTCCTATGATGTTTTAAAGCATCAAATTTTACACATACTAGGTACAAATGTATATTATCAGATATGCTGTCATATGTAGTAATATATGCAAATGTATGTACGTATATACATGTATACACACACACACTTTTGATAAATAATAATATACTTCTCCAAGGTAATTCCTGTATTCACATTAGAAGTATAGACTAATTCCTTTTCAAAATTCTTTAAGAACTTTTGGAAATAAAATATATCAAACTATTTTTTTCATAATACATTTTAATAGTACTCATCTCCTCAGTTCAGGGATCAAACTAAATATTTATGGTGAAGAGCGTTGGCAATATTTGACTGAGGTGCTTCCTTATCTACCTGCTGTCTCATTGTTGACCCATTTGGTCAATGCTGCCCTCTTTAAGACATTTCAGAATCTTCTCTCATGTTCTGCTGTGTACATAGCAATGTTTTCTTTTCTTTTCTTATTTTTTGAGGGTTTTTTTTTTAGTTTTAGTATTTAAGTTTGTTTCTTTTTTCTTTTCTTTGTATTTAAGTTTAACATTTTAAAAATAACAAAAAAAAGACATTTGAGTTGGGACAGTTTTGTTGAAGAGATGGGTGCAGGAAAGGGAAGAATATTAGAAAGTAAAGAAAATTGAATGACCACATTTTAGGAGGGGAAATTACAGGTTTCTCTTTGTGTCTATCTGTCCATAGATATAAGATACAAGAGGATTTTTTCCTATATTTTTGGATGTAAGCATAGTATTATTTAGAACCTAAAGGGATTTATGAATCTCTAGCTCCTTCATTTTGCAAAATGGGAAACTGAGGACCAGAAAAGTTACATGATTTTTCCCAAGGTCACATGGGTTGTAAGTGGTGGTTGGTAGAATTTGAACCCAGGTCTTCTGACTCAAATCCAGTGCTCTCTTCCACTACACCATGTTATGTGGTAAGAAATTTTTTAAAAAAAAAAAGGAATCTTGGAAAAAAATCTAGGAATCTTGAAACCTTAGTTTGAGACTAAGTTTAGTTTAGATTCTGTCACTGATTCTGTGACCAACAACCAGTAACTTAATATCACCTCAATAACTTCCTGTTCTGGGAAGTAAGGGATTTACCAGCCAATTTTCCCATACCATCTGTTTTTCAAGTAAATCAGATCGCTCTTCCTGAGGTAAGTGTCTTAAGCCTAGTAAACTCTTGAAACTTCTGCTTATAAGACCACCCCGTGAGTTGCAGACTCACCAAAGCATGGATCAGTAGAACTTCATTAAATAAGACTTCATTCTCAGAAGCATGGAAGACAAGGAATTTCTTTAATGAATGGCAATGACGCATGCCTATGGGCAAGGCATGTGAAACTTAAACCATAGCACCAGAGAAATCACTGACATGTATAGGCATGGTATCTTTTTATTTACTTTATTTTTAATTTCTGAAATAAAACAAGCATTTTCATAACAGTAAGGGAAAAAAGATAATTGCGTATGAAACTGCAAATAGATTATGTACAATTTGCTATTTCTTTTAAATATATAAAAAAGTTATAATATTAGATTTCTTTTTTCCCCTTTGTTGTCTTCCCTAACCCCCAACTGGTAAAATCCTTCTATACATACTTCTATTTGTTAGTTCTCTCTCTGGGTGCAGATAGCATCTTCATTCATAAGTCCTTTATGGTTAATTTGAGTATTTTATAATAGGCAAAACAATTTAGTCACTCAAAGCTGTTCTTAAAACAATACTGCTGTAACCTTATACAACAATTCTTTTAATTCTGCTCATTTCACTCTTCATGCAAGTCTATCCACATTTTTCTAAACTCAACAAGCTCATCATTTCTTATAGCACAATAGTATTCCATCATAATCATATGCCACAATTTGTTCAGCCGCCTTCAATTGATGAGCATCCTCCCCAACCCCGCAGTTTCCAGTTCTTTGCCACAACAAAGAGAGCAATTACAAATATTTTTGGACATACATGGTCTTTTTCTTTGTCTTTTTTCCCTTATCCTCTTGGGAAATAGACCAAGTAGTGATATTGCTTGGTCAAAGGGCATAGGTAGTTTAATAACTCTTTGGGTATAATTTTAGATTTGTCTCCAAAATAGATGAATCAATTCATAGTTCCACCAGCAGTGAATTAGTATCCTAATTTTTTTACACCCCCTCCAACATTTTCTATTTTCCTCTTCAATCATTTTAGCTAATCTGATGGATATAAAGTGATATCTCAAGGTTATATTAATTTACGTTTTTCTAATCAATAACAATTTAGAACATTTTTATATGACTATATATATTTTTTATTTCTTCATCTGAAAACTACCCTTTTATATCTTTTTTACCATTTATCAGTTGGGGAATAACTGATTCTTATAGATTTTACAAAGCTTTGTATATATTTGATATATGAGACCTTTTTCTGACAAACTGTTAATAAAATTTTTCTCTAATTTTCTGCTTTCCTTCTGATTTTGGCTACATATGTTTTATTCACTCCCTCAAAGCTGTCTCCCTTAATGCCTGCTTTCTCAACCCTGACTCTCTTTATATACAACTCTACTCAGCATCTGATTGGTTAAAGCCACTGTACTTATCTAATTGGCTAGAGCCCACATGTACATATCTGATTGGTTACAGCCCACTTGCACATGTCTAATTGTCTCAGCACAGAGGCATGTAAGACTGAGGCTGGAAAACTGAATGAAACACAGAAAAACAGCAAAAAAGTAAAATCCCATTTTGGTTGCCATTACAACTAGCTATATATTAAGACATGAAAATTTTATACTTAAAAGCAGAAATATTAAAAGTATCCTTTTCAGATCACAAAGAAATAAAAAGTATATTTAATAGGGGACCATAGAAACATAGGTTAAAAATTAATTTGAATTAAAAAAACCAATCTTAAAGAATTAGTTGGTTAAAGGACAAATGATAGAAATAATCAATTTCATTAAAGAGAATGACAATAAGGAGACATTTCAAAACCTATGAAATATAGCAAAAGCAGTAATCAGAAGAAAAGTTCTATCTCTAAAGGCTTATATCAATAAAATAGCAACAGTTATTTTTCCCAATTATATGCCCATAAATTTGAAATTTAAGTGAAATGGAAGAATATTTACAAAAAATTTAAATTGCCTAGATTAGCAGAAGAAGAAATGGAATATCTAAATAGACCTATTTTAGAAAAAGAAATTGAACAGACCATAAATGAGAGTCCAAAGAAAAAAGCACCAGGACCAGATGGATTTGCAAGTGAATTCTATCAAACAATTAAAGATCAGCTAATTCCAATATTAAATATTTTGGATTAACAGGCAAAGAAAATATCCTATCAAACTCCTCTTATAAAACAAATATGATACTGTTACCTAAACCAGGAAGAATCAAGTCAGAGAAAGAAAATTATAGACCAATTTCATGAATAACTTTTCAAGTCTAGACCTTCTAGACCAGTGGTTCTCAACCTTCCTAATGCTGTGACCCTTTAATACTCGCATGTGGGCGTGTCTGCATGTGGGCGGACCCTCCTGGAGACAGATCGAGGTGCGGTGTCTCGGTTCCTAAGACCATCTGAAATATGTGTTTTACGATGGTCTTAGGTGACCCCTGCAAAAGGGTCGTTTGACCCCCCCAAAGGGGTCGCGACCCACAGGTTGAGAACTGCTGTTCTAGACAATCATAAGATTCAATACCAGTTCCTAGAATAACTAAATGAGCTGAGACAGAGATAGACAGGAACCATAAGGTGAATAGGTGGCTCATGCTATAGCTACAGGCCTGGAGGTATAGGTCTCAACCCAATGATGTATTTAGTAGCCCTACTTGATTTGCATTAGCACCTAGAGGAGACTAACACACATTTGTGTTGGCCGTAATAAGGAACCATTTGTATTATTTATCACTTCAACATTGCTTCTGGAGGGGGAAATTAAAGCACCTATCCTAATAATGATGAATCATCTTTAATATCAGAAAGTCAAGGTACTTTCACCTTTATTTTTTGTTTGTTCTGGACCTGTGTTTTTATTAACATATAAAACTTCCAGCATAGAAACTCTTCTCACTAATAAAAATCAATAGCTCATTTTTAAACATATTTTCCTGGAGGCAGTAGATGGAAAAGTGACTTGCCTGTGTCACACAGCTAATATGGTTCAGAGGCAGGATTTGACCAGAGGTCAACCAATCTGCTTCAAGGTCAGACTTCTATCTAGTGCCCCATGCTGCCCCTTTTCACTGTTAGTTCAAGATAACATAAATTAATAACAAAGGTTTCCAGTGTAATGCACGAACTGCATAACTGACTTCAGAAAAAAAATTATCTATTTATCACAAAATCACTTCTGCCTTCATATCTAGCAGCCCAATGCTGCCTTCATTTAAAGTGCACTGTCCGGGTGGCTAGGTGGCACAGTGAATAGAGAATAGGCCCTGGGGTCTGGAGGACCTAAATTCATATCCAGCCTCAGACACTTAACACTTACTAGCAGTGTGACCTTGGGCAAGTCACTTAACCCCAATTGCCCTGCCTTCCTCTTCCAAAAAGCAAAAAATAAAATAAAAGTAAAATGCCCTCAGTCTTCTGACCTGTGAAGCCCAGTTTGTGGTTTGATGAGTTGTCAAAATGAACTGATTCCAGACAAAGAACAATGAATGAATGAAGGAGCACAGATGTAATACATACTATATGCTAAGCACTGTTCAAGGATTGAGGAAACCAAAAGAGAAAAATAGAGAGAGAAAATAGAGCATTTAAAACTTTTGGTCTGTCTTTATGCTCTTTCCTAGATTTGAAAATTGTGGGATCTACGTTGTAATGTTGTTAGAAATTACTAAAACCTTGCTGAAGACAACTTTTGTGTTTTTCTTCCTGATTTTGGCTTTTGGACTTGGCTTCCATGTCCTCCTGGGCTTGCAGGTAAGATACCACCATGATTACTAACATTCTAAATAATGAAAACAGGATGTCTATCCATCCACCATCTATTCATCTTTGAAATTCAGTGTTATCACTTTTTTTGATGAATCCTCATTTAAAGTATGTGAATAGAAGAGATTTAACCAATATGACTGATTTTCCAAACAAGAGAGAATCACTAAGGTGTTTCTTTTTTCTGTTGTGTTTCAATGCCATCACTTCTCTGTGTGTGTGTGTCTTTTCTTCATAATTTGCTTTGGAGGTGGGTGGATCTCACATATTGTTTGTGAACCTTTTTTTTTTTCAAATTACCTTCTTCTTTTTTTTTTCAATCTCCAGAACACATTCAAGACTCCAATGCTCTCTATAATGCAGACCTTTAGCATGATGCTGGGAGATTTAAATTACCATGATGGATTCCTTAACCCATATCTTGAAGATAATTTGCCATATCCCTTTCTATCATTTTTATTCCTCATAGTCTTCACCTTGTACATTCCAATTGTTCTGATGAATTTACTTGTAAGTAATATTTATTTATTCAATAAGTAGCCACAATAGTTCTTTTTCTCTTGACGGCTTATGATCAATAAGGATGAATTCTTGTTATAATCATTATTTCTTGTAACCTCGATCCTCCATGATGCACCATTTGGCTGTTACAAAGAAGTACTCATTCTAATGCTCCATGTGGAGAATCTCCATCCTCCCAACATTCTGCAGTATGTTTTTACCCCTGACCTCTGACTCTAAAATAAGTAGAGTGGAAGAGTTGTCTCGGTGAGAAATGTCTACATAGGATTTTACAGAGTGTTTCCTAGTGTTTTGATAAAAATCATGATTAATCAATGCCTTTAAGTTTTGTTATCTTTGCTTAGTTAATGATATTCTATTGGATGATATCAAAGTGAAAATGCTTTATCAATATTTATCCAATATGCTACTTTTATTCTTGTTTCCTGCATCAGAGGCAGCTAGATTGGGCAGTAGACATAGTGTAATTCCTGGAGTTGGGAAGACCTGTGTTCACATCCACACTTAGGTACTTACTAGCTATATGACATTGAGCAAGTCATTTAACTCATGTCTGCCTAAGTTTCTCCATCTGTAAAAATGGGACTAATAATAGCACCTACATCCCAGAGTTGTTGGGAGGATCCACTGAGATGATTTTTATAAAGTGATATGTGCATTGTTTTTGGAGGGGAGAAGACAAGGCAATTGGGGTTAAGTGATTTGCCCAAGGTCACAGAGCTAGTAAGTGTGTCAAGTGTCTGAGGCTGGATTTGAACTCAAGTCCTCCTGACCCCAAATTCAGTGCTCTATTCACTGCATCATCTAGCTGCCCCTATGCATTTTAAACTAAGCCACTAGAATGCTAATAGCAATGAGTTATTATTAGTAATTAGCCTCAGAAAGTTAATGATAATTTGGTAATACATTACAGATTGGTTTGGCAGTTGGTGACATTGCTGAGGTACAGAAGAATGCTTCTTTGAAAAGAATTGCCATGCAGGTAAAGCATGTGTATAAAAGTATGGGAACTAATCCTAGAGCGATTATTTATGCATGTGAACTAATTGAATTACTGAGAATGGCTTGTTATTGAGCAGTTATTTAACAAATATTTTCACAATAATTATTTGAATTATTCCCAAGAACTTTTCCATTACACCTTGATTACTTACTTTTCATGTTGTCTAGTCTGTTTGCTATAGCCAAAAAATCTGGAAGGATTGTTCTTATTGATGAGATTGCCCGCTCTTCTTCACTTCCCAGTATATAACCACCCTGCTAGTGATTGAATCCAGGGGTGTATGTTCCATTGAGTAGGTGATTCTCTTTCTAGTCAACTGTTCATTATATTCATTGTGGAGCAGGGGAAAAAGCTAGGGACTTTAGGCTGTATTATAGATATCAATTTTAACTGTCAGCCCTGAGGTTGTGAACTTTTTGTCATAGTGGGGAGAGGGAGCTAAGAGGAGAGGAAGAGAGACAGAGACAGACAGATAGAATTTCACAGTTCTGATAGTCTAATTTGGAAATAAGAACTTTTTCCTAGCAATGAATTCCCAAAAAATATGTATCATATATACTCCTATAAGTGACATTGTGTAACATAAATGGATATGGTTTTGCAGAAGACATTAATGTTTTTCAAATTTCCCTTTCTTATGTTGATTCCCTATAAAAACTGGTGACTTTAGTAAAAAAAAAAACTTAACTTAGTGAAATCACTTCTCCTATGAGTTAAGATAATATGGTCCAGATATGTTGCTCTGTGATTATCTAAATTAATATAGGACAGAATTTAGAGAATCGAGAGGGAAAACTAGTTTATGTGTCCTTTAACTTGTCCTTGCCAAATACCAAATTCATTTCAACAAGTAGCTATGTAGGATCTACTATATACTAGGCACTCTGGGATACAAAGGGAAAAAATAGCCTCTTCCCCCAGAAAAGTTGTCACTCCATTAAATATCCAAGACATCCTTCCTTTGGAAATTATTAGAGTGCCATCAATCCAGGAACTCTTTGCTAACCACCTGAAATGCTGTGGATCTACATTAAAAATTCAAGAAGGATGTTTTTTCTTGTAAAGCCAAGCAAAGGCAACTTCCAAGGTTTGGATTGCCAGCATAGTAAACCGCATTTATTCAGCAAACATTCACAGAACAGAGAAAGTCAAAATACAGTGTAACTTGTTCCTTTAGCAATTAAGTTCCCAATTCAATCCAGGTACTACTCCACTCCTAGACAGTACATTCATTTAGTCAGTCAAAAGTCTCTTCTCCAACCATAAACAAAGTACATTCATTTGGTCAATCACAGAGTGCAAAAAATACTCAAAGGCTTCCAGCCCCTGAATCTCAAAAGGGGCAGGAGAACACAAAAGGCCATCCACCCTTAAGTTACAAGGTTAAGGTCAGCATTGAATACCCAAGGAAAGGCCCTTCTTTCATCTTCACTCGAGGCAAGCCCTCAGCAATCTCAGTTCCTGGGAAGACAAGGCTCAACAAAGCCACAGCCAGTGTCC
>CM053580.1:368217707-368237763 GCA_028627135.1 Pseudochirops cupreus
CACAAGAAAATCCTCCTTCAGGGCTTCTGAACCCACAGCCAGGTTCCAGGACCTCTACAATAGCAGCACTGTCCCTCACCATCAGGTGAATCTGGCAAAACAACATCAAAACAGACAGACAAAATACCGGCATCACAGCCATGCCTCCTCAGTTCTTGGCAGTTCCGGGTGGCAGTTCTCAAAAGTCCTGGGCAGCTCCAACGGGCTCTTAGCAGTCTTTCTCTCAGCAACTCAGGCTCTACAATACTGGATACTGCTCTCGCAAAGTCCTTCTGGCCTTCTCTAGGCTGGGTGTCTCTCCCAATTCACGGCTCCTCCCAGTTCAGCCCTCTCTCTTCACGTCAACAAGTCCATCCCACAAGTGGGATTCACAAGCTCTGGGTTTTAACACTCAGCCCCAAAACCAAGCCAATACAGGGGCATCTCCAAATTCTATTACCAATACAATTCTTTAGATTCTGAATGTGCTATGAGTTGACATTCTCTTTTGAATTATTGGGTGCTTGATTTTCAGTTTTGCCTATTCAGAGGGCTATAACACTTCCATAAAGAGCTAGACTGGGTTGTAGGAGTTCCAGTGAGTAGAATTAATTTTTTTTCTCAAAAGTGTATTTTAAGTTTGCCCAAAGAATTTGATAATTATCATTTGTATATAGAGAGTTCCACACCATAAATAATAGAAGGGATATTTATGGTCTGACAAGGTTAGAGATCACTCAACCTTCTTGATTCTCATCTTTCAAAATTATTTTATCTCCTATTGTTCATTCATTCATTCATAAAACACACAGCTTTTAAGATCTGCTGTAGATACAACAATGTATTACATATTCCGAGGATATAAAGAAGATAAAAGGTTTGGTTCCTGCAAGACCTTGAATTTCTTAAAAATTAGTTGAGGATGCTGAGGGCAGAGAGTCATTAGGCTGCCTAAGGGGGGATGAACCAATCCAGGTTGATAAAATGGAACAGATTAAAGTTCCTGTGCTGATCAGTATTAAGATTGGGCTTGTGAGCAGCTTCTGCACTTCCAGCCTGGGAAAGACAGATCCTATATAACAAAAACATATATGATAAAACCACAAACACATGACAAAATTAACGTGTGTGTGTGTGTGTGTGTGTGTATAGTGGAATTGAATAGAATGATTACATGTGTGACAATGCAAAGGAATAATCACCACCACACAGCTACTATTTGGGCTGATTCGAGACCATAATATAGTGAAGAATGCTAGACTTAAGGAGGCCTATGTATAAGTGTTATTCCTGATAATGGTTTGTTATAATGTATGACCCTAGGCAAATTATTTCTTTGGGAATCCATTTTCTTATCAATAAAATGGGAATATTATCCGCCTCAGACTGATTGTAAGGAAGATACTTCTTGAGCTTCGTGCTGTATAACAAGTAGATTTGACTTCTTATTGAATACAGAATAGGGACCCCAGCTCAGAAGTCAGGAAGATCCTGAGTTCAAATCCTGATTCAAACACTTACTGACAGTATGGCCAAACAAATCACTCAACTTCTCTCAGGCTCAGTCTCCTCATCTATAAAATAGTGATAATGACAGCACCCTGGGCATGTAGGTGACTTAGTGGACAGAGTGTCAGTGGCAGCCCTAGAGTCAGAACCAGAATTCAAATGTGACCTCAGACACTTACTAGCTGTGTGAATCTGGGCAAGTCATTTAACCCTGTTTGTCTCAGTTTCCTCAAACCACTCCAGTATCTTTGAAAATGAAACCCCAAATAAGTTCTCAGAGAGTTGGACATCACGGAAAGAATTCAACAACAGAACGATAACACCTGCTTTACAGGGTTGTTGTAAGCATTGAATGAGATGCTATGTGCAGTATTTTGCAAACCATGAAGTGATATGTAAATTCTAATCAGTGTTACTGTGGTGATTGTTGTTGTTGTTATTAGGAACTCCTCGATGAGAAAACTCACATTTTTGGTAATGTGCTGCCTTGGTCTTTCCAGATTGGTTAAATGACTTACTCGGGGTCACAAAATCAGTATATGTCAGAAGCAGAACTTGATTGCGGCTTTCTTGGCTCTAAGGCTAGCTCTCTATCCACTGTGCCACACACCTGAGAGAGGCATCTCATTGTATAATAAAAAGAAAAGGGAACAGTCAATGATAGTTCCAACATTGTATACTTGGGTGAATGATGTCATAATTGAGAAACTTACCAAAATGGTTTGGTGGAAAGATGGTAGTTTGTCTTGTTGAATTTTGATGATGGTACATATAAGTGGGCACATCCTTTGGGCTATTGCACACAGAGCACTGCAGAGAACGTGAAAGGGCAAGATGAGATGGAATGGAATGGAAAAGCATTGTTTACATGACCACTATATGCAAAGTACTGAGAATATGTCAAGACAGTCTCTGTTCTTAAGGAATTCATATTCTAATTGGAGGAAAATGCATAAATGAGAGTTCGTGTGCTTATTTAATTCATAGCAGATGGAAAAGCCAGATAGTAATTCAGAGTTGGGGGAGTAACATGGCAGATGGCAAGACCCCATTGACCTTGGAACAGGGGAGATGCATATTGTGCTATGGGAATCATAGTCTTGGACGTCATATTTAATGCAATGAAAATGAATGAATTTTCCAAGAAAGGAGACATAGAGGAAAAAGAGACTGACTTTTTCCTCCTACTTCAGTCTTCCCTTAGCCCATTCTTCCACTATATGCTGTGTACTGGATGGATACTATGGGGAGAAGTAAAAGATGGGGACTGGGGTTGTTACCTAAAAGGGTAGCAAGGGTAAAGTAGAGCTCAAGGAAAAGGGGGAAATAAGTTCTTAGGTGATTTTTACTAATAGGATAATATAATGAATTCCAGCTAAGTTTTATCATTAAACTATATGTAACATTTTTAATGATCATACTAATGAGTATATTTCTGCTGTATTATTATGTGTTAGGTGAAACTTCATACCAGTTTGGAGAAAAAACTGCCATTTTGGTTCCTAAGTAAGGTGGACCAGGAATCAATCATTGTGTATCCTAACAGGAGGAGGCACTTCGGAATTATGGTAAATTAATGCAATCATAATAAAGTTACGGCGCTTGGCATTTATATGGTATCATCTCTCAGGACTTCTGTTTTGGACTTGATACTACTCCTGTCTTTAGGAAGGATGTAATTACTCTTAAAAAAAAAGGTACAGTAACGCAAGTCATGAGAATAATATGAAATGGATAAGAAGAGATGACTAAAATGGAACTCAGTTATTTACTTCTATGTGATAAGGCTGAATATATTAATTTTCACAATATCCTTATGAGAGTGAACAATCATTGTTGTGGCATAGCTGAAAATTGTGACCTGAGGATATTAAAAGGTATAATTCATGGTCAAAGCTAGCTCATTCATTCAGGTATAACTATTTTAAACCTAGGGATCAGAGAAGAAAGAACCTGCAATGTTAACATTTAAATTAGTATCCTTTTAAAAATGTCTCTCTACATTAGCATGTACAGCATCATACAGAGGAAGGTATTGACTCTGAATAAATATTAACCTGGAGTTCTAAGAGCTGGGTTCTGATGCCAGCTTTGTCTCTAAAAGCTTGTGATCTTGGTCAAAGCCTCTGCCTTAATGCAAAAATGCAAAACATTAGACATTGTATATAACATCCTTGTTAAAGTCAAGAATTCATTGGCAATCAATAATAGTTTTAGAAGAATTTAGAAGCATGAGAAGCTAAATAGAGAAAAGAAATCATAAGGAACTTATCAAAGTTGAACTATTTACATTCCTACATGGAAAAACGTTCATTGTAATGTATGAAACTTCTCTCAACATGAGGATAGTTGAAGGGAATATAAATGTATGTATATACATACATATTTATGTATGTATAAAGGTGCATGTATGTATAAAAATGTGAGTGTGTGTATATATGTGTACAGGTATACATAGACAGGGTCACAGGATCAATTGAATAGGAAGGGATAATATTTTAAAAATAAAATTAAGAGGGGAGAGAGCAATATAATGAGAGGAGAGAGGGAGAGACAGAATAGGGTAAATTATCTCATATAAAAGAGGCAAGGAAAAACTGTTACAATGGAGGGGAAGAACAGAAAGGCAAAAAGGAATGGTCAACCTTACCCTCATTGAATTTGGCTTAAGGAGGGAATAACATACACACTCAATTGGGTATCTTACCCTAAAGGAAAGTAAGGGGGAAGGGGATAAGAAGGGGGATAATAGAAGGGAGGGGCAGAGGGGGGGAGAGTAGTTAGAAGCACACACTTTTGATAAGGGACAGGGTCAAAGTAGAAAATAGAACAAGTGGGGGGGCAGAATAGGATGGAGGAAAATATAGTCAGTCTTTCACCATATCCACTATGGAAATGTTTTGCATAATTACACATGTACAACCTATACTGAATTGCTTATCTTCCCAGTAAGGGTGGGTGATGAGGGAATAAGGGAAAGAATTTGGAATTCAAAGTTTTAAAATCAAATGTTTAAAAATTATTATTATTATTGTTATTTTTACATACAACTGTGAAATAAGATATACAGGCACTGGGATATGGAGATCCATCTTGCCCTATGGGAAAGTTGGAGGAGGGATGGGGGAGGATATAGGAGAGAACAGATTGGGGGAGGGGGTATTCAGTGGGATCACTGTTTTGGGGTGGTGGGTAGGGAAAAGACAGAGAGAAAATTTGTAACTCAAAATCTTGTGAAAATGAAGGTTGTAAACTAAAAATAAACATAAAATTTATCATTAAAAAAAGAAGAATTGAGTTCCAATAATTAGCAGATTTGAAAAAACAAGTGCAGATAAAACCTTAGTGAAAGTTCTGTTCAGTCTTCACTAAACTTATATCAGGTCATAGCCACCTACTTGTATTCCATTTAATGTATAAAAGACTTGAAGAAAATTAACCTGGCCTACTCTGCCCTAACACACATAAGGTACATCCTATAATTTGCTTATTGTCTCCCTTATTCTCGGTGTGCATTCTTGTTACAGAAAGACACTTCTTCCTTGTTAAATGAAAACTTTGCAGCAACAAATGCTCTTTCAATTATTTAAACCTGATTGGGAAAATATGGATAGTCATTTATAGCACAATTTCATAAAACAATTTACCATGTGAATTTGCCCTTTAATATTATTTTATTGAAAATATCTAGATAATTTTAGATAATGAATATCACATATAGTATTCATTTGAATAACCAAATGATGGTTTAATTGCCATGTTTTATCTCACAGAATCTATTCCAGTTTTGCTTTTGTACTCGATATACAAAACCAGAAACACACTGTGCTGATAAGACTTTAGAGGTCGAAGTTTTGAAGCAGAAATACAGGTATTATTATTATTGCTTCTCCTTCCACATCAAATAACCTCATGGGTAATTGTGGATTAGTGTCAGGCAACCTGTGCTTAATTGACTGATATTGGTAGGATGATGGTAAGTGGAAGTAAAAGATGCTTTTCTGGGTTTTTGGCATCAATGTTTGAATATCATCTATGCACAAGATTTCTACATTTATTTATAAGAAATTGTTTTTTAAATACTTAGGAAAAGTCGTCTAGAGAGGCATTTTATCTAGTTGCATATTCCATGGTGATGTGGTTTTCTAGAAAACATGTTTTGAAGGACCAAATGAATATTATGCATTCCTTCTTTGTAAGGCAACATGGATAGAGGCAGTGTACAAAAATCTCTGGGAAAACTCAAGTGATAAATTTGCTTCTTGAGAAAGAATCTATCATAGAGAAAGTACCAATTTTCTCAACTTACTCTATTGGATATAAACATTAAGACAGAATTTATTTTGTTTGAACAGTTCACTTTTATTTAGCATATCTTTCCTAATCTGTAGTTAACTAAGCAAAGCTCAGATGCCCCAGGTCATCACATATGTTACCTTCCTCTCAGATTCCTTGCCTTTTGAAATAAGTACCTGGGGAGGAATGACTTGGAAATGGGCTTTTGTCTGGATTGAGAGGAGACATGGAGTCCCAACCCTTGTAGCTCAGTTGTTAGGCTGAAAGACAGAATTAAACTGAAAAATAAATGAATAAATTGTGCATGTCCCTTTAGGCTGAAGGATCTTGCTTTGCTCCTGGAGAAACAGCATGAGCTCGTCAAACTCATTATTCAGAAGATGGAGATCATCTCTGAGGCTGAGGATGAAGACAGCAGTTTTTCATTTCAACATAGATTTAGAAGCCAACAATTAGAGAAAAGTAGCAAGTGGCACAGTGTACTAAAAGCAGTAAAGAGAAAAACAAATTGTGCTTAACATCACACTGTTGTTCATTCTTTCAGGTTTCCTGTTCTTGTTAGCTGGGTTCATTTGGGAGTTTTGCTCATTTCATCATATCCAATTTCAATTTGTGAGGGAGAGGAGGTAAGAGGAAGAGAGAGTTGTGATTCTGACTGCATGAGCAATTTAAATAGAATAAAATGTCCTTAAAGTTTATATAAAATTAAACAACCCCTTTTGATCTCCCTAGCACTGAAAAAAAATATATATATATATGTATTTTAAATATATCGCTGCCAATATCTTCAATTAGAAACATATACCTTAGTATTTAAGTAAGAAAAAAATAATTTTCTAAAACACTTTAAGAAAAAAAAAATCCTACTATAGTGGAAAGAAGTCACACATATGCATATTATTGTATAACCTAAATGTCAAAGAGCATAACTGTGGGATGCTTATCTTGCATAATAGGTAACCTCATAGACTATAATCATAAGAACTATATTGGTTCCTGCCATTTGTGCTACTGTTCTTTAATTTACGCCATGAACACTGTGTTTACTCTGTATGCTCTTTGAATGGTCTTTGCTCCTGATCCTGCTTGCTTACCGTGAATGCGTTTGATGTCAAAGTTTTATATGTGAAGATAATAGTAATCTACCTGCATGACCAGTTTCAGCAATCATGCTAATAAACTATCTCTAGTGCTCATGTGCTGCTTGGTATCAATCAATTTAAGATTTATTAAAAAAAATATCACTTGGATACTTATCTGTGTGACCCTGGACAAGTAATTTAACCTCAGTGTCATTTTCTTATTCTGTAAAATGGGGATAATAGTGCCTACCTTACAAGGCTATTGAAATGATCAAATGTGACAGTATATTCAAATATTTGGATGGAACTAGGTGGCACTTTGGATAGAGTGCTGGGTGCTGGGCCTGGAGTCAGGAAGACTCATCTTCCCAAGTTCAAATCCAGTCTCAGACCTTTACTAGCTACAACCCTGGGAAAGTCACTTAACCCTGTTTGCCTCAGTTTCCTCATCTACAAGAAGAACTGGGAAAGAAAATGGCAAATCACTCCATGATCTTTGCCAAGAAAAACCAAAATGGGATTATGGAAAGTCAGACATAATTGAAACAACCGAACGACAAATCTAAATGTTATTTCTCTGAGGAACATAAGACACACATAAAATGAATAACTACTGTATTATCCCTAATGTCCCTTTCAGGTCTAATTTGTTAAATATGAGATCTATTTCCAAGTCTCCAAAATAGAAATTCACAATGCTTAGCACAGTGCCTGGCACAAAGTAGGTGCTTAAGGGGCCATCTCTAGTTATCTTGATCTATATCTTGCCTCTGGACCCAGATGGTTCCAGGGGAGAAAGTGAGGCTGGTGACTGCATAGCCCTGCCTCACTTAAATCCAATTCACTTGCAGTTCATGGCATCAGTTCCCTGATGTTATGGTCCTCCTCGAAAACAAAGAATGAACAACAAGAACAATACCCAAATACTGTGCTAAATGCTAGAATATAAAAAGGAAAAAGACAGTTTATGTCCCCAAAGAGCTTACACGCTGATGGCCTTTTTAAAGGTCCCCTTATCCTGGATCTTTATTCAGCATTTCAATTACATTTTAAAATGTTTGTAGCTGGCCAATAGCTATTCACTCAGATCCTTGCTTAGATGCTCTAGGTCAGTGGTTCTCAGTTCCACTACCCTTTGATACAGTTCCTCATGTTGTGGTGACCCCCAACCATAAAATTATTTTCATTGCTACTTCATAACTGTAATTTTGCTACTGTTATGAATCATAATGTAAATATCTGATATACAGGATGTATTTAAATTGAACATAACCCACAGGTTGAGAACTGCTGGTCTAGATCATAGATTCCCAAAGTGAGCAATATCACCCCCTGGAGGGGGACACTGGAATAATTGGGGGGGAGGCAATAGTAGCATTGGGTGCAATTGGGGGGCATTGAATAAAAAGAAGGGGGCAGAGGAAGCATAAGAAGAGAAGAGAATTTTGAAAAACAACATTCCTATGTGTTTCATCTGTTATATAACAGTTAAAGTCATAGTGATTACATTATTTTCTAAATAAACACATAAAATGCAAATTATAACTGATCAGTGGTCAAGTTCACCAACAGGTCTTAACAAGCAAGTATTGGCAGATGAGCATGTAGTGCATTATTGGGAAATCTAGCATGCATTGGCAGGAATATGTATGTGTAATGACTTGTATACAGTATGATACTATATGGTTACATAATGCATTATTTTGTTATCAAAATTTCAACGTAGGAAAAAAATCACAAATTTACAATAAATTTAAGATACGTCATTTAAATACATATATTGAAATGATGCTAATTTCAAAAAAAGTTACAGGATTAAAGAAAGTAGATTTCCAGGATGAAGGGTGAGGCACTGAGTAATTTTTTTCTGAAAGGGGGTGGCAGACCAAATAAGTTTAGGAACCTCTGGTCTAGATTGTAGCTCCCACTTTGGCTAGATTACCATCGTTTCTTACATCTCTCTCACCCATTTTTCATTGTCTTATCATCTCAGGTGATCCATATTCCTTGCAGAAAGCTGTTCAAGTTCAACATTATGAACAGCTGAAAACTTTATAAAAATATCTGTTCAGAGATATTATTTCCTGCAACTCTTATTCTCACAGTACCACTTGTAAGAATGAGGGAATAGTAAATGTTAATTAGAGTGGTTTGGTGATATAATACATAGAGTGATAGGTCTGGAGTTAGGAAGACATCTTCCTGAGTTCAGATCTAGCCTCAGATACTAGTTATGTGACCCTGGGCAAACAACTTAACCCTTTTTGCCTCAGTTTCCCCATCTGTAAAATGAACTGAAGAAGGAAATGACAAACTACTCCAGCATCTTTCCCAAAAACCCAAAATGGGGCCACAAAGAGTCAGATATGACTGAAAAATGACTCAACAAAAATAACAAAAAGTATTAATTGCTTACTATGTACAGCACACTATGCTAGATGTTGGAGATGAAAAGATGAAAAAGAATTAGCAGTCTAATGGGCAGTATGATACCTGATGGTGGTTTGTTTGGTACTATGCTGATGCAACTGGATGGTCAATCCATCACCGCAACTCTTACCTGTGTCTACCTTTCCTTGAAACATGACTCTCCCTTCTGCCCTCCCGTTTACCTGTCCCCTTTGGAGGATGGTCTTTTTTCTTTCAAACCAGACCGTAGGAGCAAAAGTGATGGCTGCCCATCTCAGTGCCAGCCTAGCTGGTTAAGATCTTAATAAAAGTATTCACTCTGTCATGGGAAATTGTAAACAAGGCTCACTAACTTTCCTTGGTGAAGCCCTGAATCCAAGTTCCCGTTCTGAGAATACACTACAGTTTTTTATCTCTCTCTCTCACCCCTCCCAGGTATTCCACTGCTGGTTTTCATTCCTTCCCTACATCATCAACACAGTTCAGCAACATGTGTTTAATAGCTTTTATAACATTTGCTATCTTAAGAGGCAAAACAAACTTTGTTTAAAGACAGAATTTGTTTAAATACATAAAGGTAAACAAATTTTTATGAACAAAGATAAGGAGGGAGGCAGACTCTGAAGCATGGACTGGCCTTTTAGGGAAAGAAAGGAAAAGGAAAGGGAGAAAGAAATAGCCAGTCTCTATTCACAGGCCAACAGGATTTTAGCATGTTTCATGAATGATTCGCCTAAACAATGTCCATTCTGGACTATAGTACTGGTAACATATATGGTAACATATATGTTCTTCCAAGTTTTGAAAACCTTTTCTCCATCCCTCTAAAACCAAAGGATAAAGATGAAGAACAGTTTGCCAAAGTTAGACTTTCCATCAGTCCCAAGATCAGGGCAAACCTCTAAAGGGGGGAGGGCCAAGGAAGAGTCTAAGGCATATAAGCACACATACTTACTTCTCCAGTACCCTGATCTTCTTGGTCATATATGGAGTGAACACATCAAAGGCAATATTACAGACATGTTTTTGTACATATATTTGAATATGATCAGTGAATATTAGAGCACCAACAAAGACATGAGAAAATTTGGAAGGGAGGAACTGCTTCTAAATTGTGATTCAGAAAGGCTTTCTGGAGAAAATAACAACTCTAACAGCTGGAAAGTATCTTAGAGACTCTAGTCCAGTGGTTCTCAACCTTCCTAATGCTGCAACTCTTTAATACTCTTTAATGTGAGGGCATTTCTGCATGTGGGCGGACCTGTCTGGAGAGGGATAGAGGAGCCGTGTCTTGGTTCGTAAGACCATCGGAAATGTGTGTTTTCCAATGGTCTTAGGTGACCCCTGTGAAAGGGTCGTTTGACCCCCAAAGGGGTCATGACCCGGTTGAGAACCACTGATCTAGTCCAAGACTCTTATTTTACATATGAGGAAACTGAGGCCAAGAGAAATTTAGCAACTTATCCATGGTTATGCAGGTAATGACTATCAAGGTCGAGACTCAAACCCACATTATCTTATTCCAAATCAATTTTTTTTCTAATACCCTATACTGCTTAGCCCTGAAAACCTTAAAGGGGAGAGTAATTTCAATAGTTAGAGATAATGAAGGAAATGCTAGTTATAGAGAATGGCCTGTTGAATTAGACTGAAAAGGAAAATGGTTAAGAGGAAGGAAGGGAACAGGAGGAGAGAAAATAAGAATTGAGTAAGCATCTACCATCTGCCAGACAGTCTGCTAAATGCTTTACAAACATTTTCTCATTAGATCCTCACAATAACCTGGGGGAGGTACATACTCTTATTATCTCCATTTTGCAATTTAAAAAACTGAGAGACAGAGGCTTAGACTTGCCTAGGGTCACATAATAGTAAGTGTCTTAGTCAGGATTGTAACTCACATCTTCCTAACTCCTGGTTCAGTACTCTATCTGCTGAACCACTCAGCTGCCTTTGATAGTCCATGTTGTCTGGAATACAGAGATTGTGAAATGGAGTGGTATTAAACTTGACCCTGTTTTACTTTCCTCATTTCTTTTAATTTTTGGATTTATGTACTAAAAAAAGAAGAGCATTTCATATGCACAGAAGAACACAAAGAGGTTTGCATGTGAAATCATGAATCTCTAACTAACGCCACTTTTTAAGGTATATAATAAATTTCACACATTACTTGAAAAACTATCCTGCTTATCTTTGCTTCCTTTTGAACTTCCTTTCTTCTGTGTGCATTAAAAAAAAGTTTCAATAGCCCTTTTTTAACAAAATAATTGTTAACCCTCCACCTTTTAAATTTAAAGAGAAAGAGAGAGATGGAGAGAGGGAGAGTGGGAGAGAGGGAGAGAGGGAGAGAGAGAGAGAAATAGGAGCAGCTAGGTGGCCCAGTGAATAGAGCACGGGTCCTGGAATCAGGAGGACCTGTGCTCAAATCTGATTTCAGACACTTAACACTTACTACCCATGTGACCTTGGGCAAATCACTTAACCCCAATTGTCCCTCCCAAAAGCAGAGAGAGAGAGAGACAGAGAGAGAGAGAGAGAGAGAGAGAGAGAGAGAGAGAGAGAGAGAGAGAGAGAATTTTAAAAATTGTAACCTGTAGCAAAAAAGCATAATCAAGCAAGACCAAATCACATAGTGGCACTGTTCAAAAAATTATCTCTTTACAAGTCCTTCTTCTCTATGTGTGGAAGTGGTCAGCATAACTTATCAGAAACACGGGGACTTGTGAAGTCTTTAACAGTTGTTTCTTGTTACAATATTTTTATCTTAGTATCAATGTTCTCCTGGATCTGCTCACTTTGCTCTGCATCAGATCATACTACCCAAGATTCTCTGTAATTTTCTCTTTCATAATTGCTTATGACAGTAATATTCCATTGCATCCATATACCACAATTTGTCTGTCCATTTAATAACTGATGGGCACCCCACTTAGATTCTTGTTCTTTTCTTTTCTTTCCTTTTTTGTTTCCCCCTTCAGAATCAGAAAATTGTTTTGTTAGTGATCATTCTCAATCTTCCCAATATTATCTTCCTTTTTAACCCCTATCCCCATTCCTACTTATTTACCTGTTGAATTTCATGTGTTTCTACACCAAAATGTGTGTGCTGTATTCTATAAGAGGAGTCATATTGTGGTCTTCTATCTAAGAGGGAAAACCTAGAAGTGGGTGAAAGTTGCAAAGAGGAAGATTCAGCCTGATTTAAGGAAAAAAAAAAACAACCAAAGGTTCTTAACAAAGTTATCCAATATTACAATGTGCTGCTATTAGTCACCCCTCACTGGAGATCTTCAAACTGGCTGAACAATCACTTAAAGTTTGAAGAGGGTCTCATGACAGGAATGTGAGAATATCTTGGAATCAGGAAGAATTTGTAAGCAGAAAGATGGGTATATTGCAGTATATGTTAAGATTACACTGATATGTAAATCTACTACCCAGATTCCTAAAAGTTCAAAGAAAAGACAGACACAATTCTATGGTCAGAGACTCCAAAAGGGAAAACGGCTCAAGAGGAATAGTAAGCTCCCTCAAAACATATCTGACATAATCACAAATTTTTCTGATAAGGAAATAATGAGTCATCTAAAGAAATCAATATGGTTGTACAGGGAACTCTATGAGAACTTCAAATGATAGATGGAAGGATAGGTAGATAGGGGGAGAGAGGGATGATATATAAATAGAAGACAGATAGGTGACAGATACACAGATGAGTGACAGCTAGGTGACACAGTGGATAGAGGATGTTGATACTAGCCTTTTCCTACTTGACACTTTTATTAACAACTTGGATGAAAGCACAAAAGCCTGATAATCAAATTTGCTAATGACAGATCTGGGAAGGATATCTAATATGTTGCACTGACAGTATTAGGATTCTAAAAGAGTTCAATAGCTGAAATTGTTAAAAATGTAATCAAAAGATTAAATTAAATGGGAATATATCTATAGCCCTACATTCAGTTTCGTAAAATCAAGTGAATATGTACCAAATACAGAGATGTAGCTTAACAGTTCACATGAAGAAACAACAATAGCTTAGGGTTTTAGCTAACAAGTAAAGACAGTATGATTTCAACAAAAGCCAATGAAGCCTTTGCCTGCATTAATAGAAGAATCATGTATTCAATTTGGGTGCATATTTTTTTGCAGACAAACAATACCACCATCTGAAAAGGGTGACAAAAGTCCTGGAAATCAAGTTAAAAGGGATGGTTGAAGGAATTGGAGATGTTGGATCTGGGTATTCCTTCTGGTTCCAGAGGACAGAACTAACATTAAAGGGAGAAGGCTCCCAGGAGTCAGATTTGGAACCAAGGTCAAGGCAGATTTTTCCAGCAATTATGACTATCTCTAGAAGCAATGAGAGCCCTCTCACTGAGGAGATCAAACTCAACTTAGATAGATGGCCATGTGGTAAGATATTAGAGAAGGGATTGCTGCCTTATCAAAGAGATTAAATTAAGTAAGATCAAATTTATTCTGGCTGTATGATTCTAGCATTCCAGGACTCTGGTTTAGGTGTAGAAGAATATGGAGTATTTTTAAGACAAAAATGTTTAGGAGAAATTTAGAAAAAGGAATAAGCAAAATAGAAGATCAGTAGAAAAGGAGATGGAACTAAAAAAAAAAAATAGGCCAAGGGTATATAAAAAGAAAGGGATAGTGAAGATGGAGCCTGTCTCTAATCTTCCTTCCCCACCTTATTACATACTAATCCCCTTCAAGTACCCTATGCTCAGGCCAGACTCAACTAGAGGTTCACTGTTTTCTCCTGTCTCCAGTTAGTTCTAGTCTCCCATGATGTGAAGTTACTCTCTCATCTTTCCACCTTTGATATCTCTGCTTGTTTCAATTATTACCCTCTTTCAAGACCCGGTTTAGACATCATCTCTCATGATGCCTTCTGTGATTTCTCTAGCTAGAAAGGATTCTTTGCTTGTAGTCCAAATCTTTTCCCAGCATGCATTATAGACATTTCTGTATATGTCTTATAGTCTCTCCTTCCACTTCCGCCCTACTCTGTCCCCAGATTATAAACTCTTTGAGGTCAGTACATCATCTTTATAGCCACATCGCCTTCTTTATTTGTAACTTAATACATGCTCATTAAAATTTCCAATTAAGTTCAAATAAGTGTGTTTGAACCTTTATCATCTAGTCCAGTGGTTCTCAACCTTTTTAATGCCGCAACCCTTTAATACAGTTCCTCATGTTGTGGTGACCACCAACCATAAAATTATTTTCATTGCTACTTCATAACTGTAATTTTGCTACTCTTACGAATCTATTTGATATGCAGATGTATTTTCATTGTTACAAATTGAACATAACCCACAGGTTGAGAATGCTGATCTATTCCCTAGACTTTCCACCTAGATAAAACAGACAGTTAGGCCCCTCCCCAACTCCCTAAATGCAGGGATCTCTTTGGGATTGGAAATATTCAGCATAAGGATTTGTAAACACACACAAGCTTCCTATACTTAGCAGCAGTCCTTTTATTGGTTATGCTATAATTATTTACTCACGGTGATACCAACTTTACCCTGGCAGAGAGTAGGAAATTCACTACTAAATTGAAGTGGGATTAAAGGAATAGGAAGCATAATAGAGATAACACCTACTCATTGACTTAACTAGACAATAATGAAACAAAACTATCAAGAAGGCTACTTTTCAAAGGATCCAGAATTCCCCTGGCTGGGGACCCTGTACCACCTCCATAACATAGGATGTTCTTTTGATATCAAAGGAGGGGACAAGTATTTCCAGGTTGATTATAGGTAGTAGCTTAATCAGTCATTATGAATATTTACAAAACGGGCAATCTTCAATCTGGGGCATTGGCCAGACAGTTTAATGGATTCCTGCTAAGAACCCCCCAAATCTCTGTGATAATTGTAGAAACAGACAAAGGGAGGAGGAGGGAGAGAGTGCATCACACTTGATTGATGGATATTTTTAGTTTTCTGCTTAGTAATGAGCTTGGGAATTAAGCCAATGTTATGCCCAAATGTAGGTTTGTACATCGATCATGTCCCGATAACATATGGGTCACAATTCTTCTTTTGTCTTTCATAGGTCATAGTATCTTAAATTTTGGCTCAGTATATGAGTTATGATTTAGTACTAAAGGTATGATTTCTAACAGCTCACCATGTTCTGGCTTCCACCTTTCACAGAATTTAAGTTTTTATGGCTTTTCCCTTATTTCTGTATTTTATGGCTTTTTCCTATTAGGAACCTATACTTTTCCAGTGGATTATACATTTCATTTAACTACCAAAAGTAGAGAACTATTTTAAGAATAGCACAGGTCTCAGTTGTCATGAATATGAAAGTCCTATATTTTGATAAATAATTTGTGAAGGAAAGGGAGAACTAGTCTTATAATAATGGTAACTAGAGACATTTGGCTCAGTATTAAGAACAAACAGAGAGAAATGAGGATAACATGAGAGATGACAAGCTGTTTGCATATTTCATGTGAGCAGGAGATCTTTTCATAGAAGAGATTTGTTTGCCTGTGTCTGTATGTGTGTTGAGTAGGGAGGCACATATATCTGGGAATATGAAATTTTCATAGCAGTCCAAGTTCTTAACTGCATCTAGAAGACCAAATTCCTGAAAATAACACCCATATTCCCCTGCCCTAGTGACAATAGATTTTATCTCAGGCTTTGTTGGTGAAGTGGGCCTTAGTACATCTTTGGAGAATTGTAGGAAGTTCCATATGAAATAGTCTCTTTTGCTATTCCTGATGTGTCCCTCTAAAGCCTCAGTGATATTCAGATTTAATATTGTCCTCTTATACAGTTGCACACAGTACAGAGATGGGAGAGTTATTTTCCTAAACTGAATATGAGAGAAATGATAGTACTAGGGAACTGTATCATACAAATAGCATTTATTTCTAATGCAATAGTCTTCATAGATCTGGAAATATTACTTTCATCTTCTCTCCCTTATCAAATAATCATGTGTAGACTTACTTCCCTGCTACCATTTTGATTCCCTCAAGGACAAAATAAATTCCTTGAAGGGAGAGGGTTTTTCATTTTGCTTGGTATCTCAAGCACTTAGCTTGATGTCTTGCATAATTTGGTAGGGGTAGGGAGTGCAGGTAGAGAGGATGAGGGTATATGCCTGAGATTTCGTCCATTTGGGGAACTCTTGGTAAGGAAATTCTCAGTGTAGTAGAAAGAATTCTGGGCTTGGGGTTAGGTAGTCCTGAGTTCAAATGATACTTCAGACACTTGTGTGAGCCTTGGCAAGAGACAATCTCTCTCTGCTTTCATTTTCCAATTTTTAAAAACGCAGGAATTGGACTCAATAACTTCTAAGGTCTCTTCTGGCTCTGAATCCATATACCTATGATTAGCTAGGATCAACAACTTGCATATAACTTAAGGCTACAATGACTTATCCATGATAATAGTAAATAAGTATTTATTAAGAGCCTACTATGTATCAGGCACTGTGATAAGCAATGGGCATAGAGAAAAAAAGGCAAAATACAGTGTGTACTCAAAGAGTTTACAATTTAATAGGGAGACAATAAGCAAATGAATTTGTATAAACAAAACATACATAGAATAAATAGGATATAATTAAGAGGGAAGACATTAGAATTTAGAGTAATTAGGAAAGGTGGAGTTTTAGCTGGAACTTGAAGGAAGGCAGGGAAGCCAGTAACCAGGAGATTAGAAAGAAGAGCACTGTAGGCATAGGGTTAAGTGAGTACAAGCAAGGTGGAATTTTTGTTTTTTGTTTTTTTTTTCTTGTTGTTGGAATTCAATTTTCCAGGCTCATGCTAGACTGTAAACATCTGAAGGATCAATTTACTTTGAACCCTGGTAATTCACAACTGTACTGAGTCACATGGGCTTTAGTACCTTCTGGCTCTGAGCCCTATTAGTCAAAAGTGTGTGTGTGTGTGTGTGTGTGTGTGTGTGTGTGTGTGTGTGTGTGTGTGTGTGTATTCTGGGAGAATGATACTGCTTTGGGGGCTCACTCCAGGAAGGATATTTAGAAGTTGTCAAGAGGCCCACGGTTGTGAATCACTCATCAAGATTTGAAGAGGAGACCTCTGAGAGGGAGAGGAGGCCTCTGATAACAACCCTTGTGAGAACACTGGAAAATTATTTAATTAAAGTAAGTTATTACTCTGTGAAGACAGTTGGAGCCCTGTCAGTTGGATCTTTCTTGAATACTTATATATCTTTCTGATTTTCCTGTTTAATTAAAGTAAGATTGTTGATCCCTTTGAAGCTGTCTTTCCTTTAGAAAATAAGATCAAGGAACCTGTACTAGCTGCCTTTCTGTGTGCTACTGTTATTGGTTTTACACCTCCACAGCAGCTGCAAGTAGCATTAATACTACAAGTTAGCTAGAGAAAATTCCCTGTAGCTGAGAGATTGGGTGCTTTGTTCATGGAACGGCAAGGAAGCTAGTTTCGCTGGATTGGAGAGCAACAGAACATATGAGGGATAAGAAAACTGAAAAGTTAAGTATCTTAGATAAGATTTGAATCTGTGTCATTCTGAGCCAAAGGATGGTCACTTCTTTTTATGAAGCTGTCTCTCATTTTTTATGTAGTAGGCACATAACATTTGTTGGATTGGATTAGAATGTGGTTTGGACAGATATTTGAATGTCCTTGGGCCTGGGGTGTAGTCTCTTGTCTGCAGTGTTACAAAAGAGATTATTTTAGGTCTTTTATAAATGTTTGTTGAGTGGAATTGAATAAAGAGCCAAAATCTGACTCAGTACAAGGAATAACTTCCTTACAATTATGACTATAAAACAATTGAACGAACTACTTTGTAAAGTCATGCTTTCTGGAGGAAAAACAAACAAGGAAACCAAGTTAGGGTTGACATCTTTCAGATTCCAATGAAAGCCAGACAGACTCAAAAGGCTGGGCACAAGCCATAGTTACAAAAGATATGCCGGAGAATACATGGTGATCTATGTCTCTTCGTCCAGCTTAATTTGAAGCTATTTTGGTCTTGACTGCAATACCCTTTTTCTCTGGGTTGGCTTCTCTAAAATGAGCCATGGCTTTACACTTGCTTTATTTTCTGCCTGTCTGCCTGACACTCAAGGGCAATTTAGCTGAGGTTCTGAGTGGCCACTTGAGAGAGACTTTGATCATCACTAATTTAGATTACAGTCACATGGGTAAGAATGTCTTTTCTTATCTTGGCAGATCTATATCCACCTGGCACAGGGAATAGAATGTTGAGCCTGGAGTCAGGAAGACTCATCTTCCTGAGCTCCCATCTGACCCCAGACACTTACCAGCTGTTTAACCCCGGGCAAGTTTGCCTTGTTTGCCTCAGTGTCCTCATCTGTAAAATGAGCTACAGAAGAAAATGGCAAACTGTTGCAGTATCTTTGTCAAGAAAACCCTAAATGGGATCATGAAGAATCAGACACTAGTGAAAACAACTGAACAACAAAAATCAGAGTTCCAAAGGTCCCACCTAGACCTCTCAAAACAAAAAATAAAGAAAAAAATGGAACCCAGTACAGAGGCATCCTGATATAATTACTACATTACTACTGTGTAACCTTGGGCAAGTCATTTAGCCCCTGTGGGCCTCAGGTTTTTCCCCCTTAAATGAAGTGTCAGAAAAAGTGCTTCAAACAGAGAAGTGGAGTGACTTTTTTGCGGAGAACAGCAAGGAGCAGAGGTCAGTGTCATTAAATTGAAGAGTACGTGGGGTTGTATAAGACCATAAAGGTTGCTTCCAGCTCTAAAATTGTCTTTTACAAAGAACCAATTTATCTAATTAAATTACTACCTACCCCATTGTGCTGATTGTTCTAGTTAGAAAACTTTAACTCTAAGAAATGGTCCATGTCACAAGCACATCAGAATAAAAGAAACCACAAATAAAGGACAAAGATGGTTTTAGAATAAAAATTCTCAACTAACTGACTTATATGGATTTAAATATGTGTAGGTGAAAAAAAGCAGAGTTGGAACTGACCCTAGAGACTAGTTAATGAAGTATTTTATTTTTTGAAATATTTTATTTTATTTATTTTAGTTTACATCATTCATTTCCATGAGATTTTGAGTCACAAATTTTCTCCCCATCTTTCCCCTACCCCCCCCAAAACAGCCATCCCCTTGTATGATCCCTCCCCCAAACTAATCTCTCCTATGTCCTCCCCCTTCACTCCTCTAACTTTCTGACAGGGCAGGATGAATCTCCCTTCCCCAGTGCCTGTGAATCTTAAGTTCCAGTAGGATGTAGTTAATAGTAATAGTAATAATAATTGTATATATATGTATATACATACATATATATTTTTAACATTTGATTATAGAGCTTTAAATTCTAGATCTTTCTCTTCTTCCTTCATCAGCCACCTCTACTGGAAGAACAAGCCATCAAATACAGGCTGTACATGTGTAATTACACAGAACCTCTCCACAGTGGGCACATTGTGAGAGACTGATTACGTGTCACTCCTTCCTATCTGCCCCCCCCCGTCCTGTCCCTGTCCCTCTACAGAAGTGTGCACTTCCATCAATCCTCCCTCCCACCCTGCCCTCCCCTCTATCATCCTACCTCTCATCCCCATTCCCCCTATTTACCTATGTGGCAAGATGCCCAGTTTAGAATTTATGTCATTTCTTCCCTAAGCCAAGTTCAGTGAGAGTAAGGTTGACTCTTTCCCTTTTGCCTTTCTGTTCTGCCCCTCTATTGTAACAATTATCCTTTGTCTCTTCCGTGAGATGCTCAACCCCATTCTGT
>CM053580.1:368238263-368249661 GCA_028627135.1 Pseudochirops cupreus
TCAGATTTATGGAGTAGGAAAGACTTTATGACCAAAGAAGAGTTGGAGAGCATTATAAATACAAAATGGATAATCTCGATTACATTAGATTGAAAAGTTTCTGTACAAACAAAGCCAATGTAATCAAGATTAAGAGGGAAGTGGGAAATTGGGAAAGAATATTTACAACCAGTATCTCTGATAAAGGCCTCATTTGTAAAATATACAGGGAATTAAGTAAAATCTATAAGAATACAAGTCATTCCCCAATTGATAAATGGTCAAAGGATATGAACAGGTAATTTTCAGAGGTAGAAATTAAAGATATCTTTAAGCATATGGAAAAATGCTCTAATTATCTATTGATTCAAGAAATGCAAATCAAAACAACTTTGAGGTACTACATCTCACTAGTCAGATTGGCTAAGACGACAAAACGGGAAAATGACAAATGCTGCAGAGGATGTGGAAAAATTGGAATACTAACGCATTGTTGGTGGAGCTGATACAACCATTCTGGAGAGCAATCTGGAACTATGCTCAACAGGCTATAAATAATTGCATACCCTTAGACCCAGTAATACCACTTCTGGGGTTGTATCCCAAAGAAATCATAGAAGTGGGAGGAAAACCCATATGTACAAAATATATTTATTGCAGCTCTCTTTGTGGTGGCAAAAAACTAGAAATTAAGGGGATGCTCATCAGTTGGGGAATGCCTAAACAAGTTGTGGTATATGAATGTAATGGAATACTATTGTGCTTTAAGAAATGGGGAGGAGACGGTCTTCATATTCACCTGGAAAGGCCTGTACAAACTGAAGCTAAGTGAGAAGAGCAGAACCAGGAAAAATTTGTACACGATCACAGACACATCATATGTGTGACGACCAACTTTGATAAACTGGACTCTTCTCAGCAACACACAGTTATAAGACAACTCTAAGTCTCAGGATGGAAGGAGATATCTACATTCAGAGAAAGATCAAGAAAGAACAGAGTTTAAATGGAGACTGAAGCAACCTACATGCTATCGTTCTTTTTCATGTTTGGTTTTCTTTCTTGTTTTCCACTGTTCACTCCATTGGTTACAACCCTTCTGTACAACCAGACTATTGTACGATGCGAAAGTATTTGCAGATCCTATACATGATTGCATGCTGCTATGGCAGGGGAGGGGGGGAGAAGAAGGGGAAAAAATTTGAAACTCAAGAGATTGTGGAACTGCTGTAAACTAAAAGTAAATAAACAAGTCAATGAAAATTTAAAAAAAAAGAAAAAATATTCTTGATTATAAATGAAAATTATAGTTTTATGCAAACAATTTTGGTAATTATGCAACCTATATTTGGACCAATAAAGTTGTTTGGTATCAAAAAAAAAATCATACCAAATGATGCTATTGACTCATATTAATCTCAGAATACACTAAAAAGTCCAGGTCTTTTTTTTATCTGAACTGTGATCTAGGTGGACCTCCCACAGTTTTGTTCTTATCAGCTGATTTTTTTTTTTAAACTGCAATTGTATAGTCCTCTGTGGGCTTTTTTCCATTAACCTTTATTTTAATTAGATTTGATCAAATAAAATAGATCTTTCTCACATAAGACTTTTTTCCCCAATTGTAAAGAAGCTATTTCTTCTGAGTATAATATCATCTAAAAATTTGGCATTTTGACATGATTTTATCTGATTTATAGATTAAAAAAATATTTTAAGTTCAACTAAGGAGAGATCCTTAGAGCATACCACGAGAGACCTCTTTCCAGGTTGACATAAATCTATTAACAATAATCTTTGGGGTCTAGTCATTCAATCATTACTCCCTCACTTCTGTTTTCCACCCTGCTATCCTCACATAATATGGTCTAAACCAAGTAGAGGGTAACCAACAGGCCTCAAACCCATCAGTGAATTAAGGGATATTTACCCTAAGCACAAGAAGACTTCCCTTGGTGGAATGGGAGGCTGAGAGCAATTTGCCCCAATACCCATGAAGGCAGCTGAAGCAAGCATATGGACTGCTTAGAACTTAATCAGACATTGAAGACACCAAGATCATCCATTGCTTCTCAGGTCACCACCAGTCATCCTGACTTTTGTCTTACCATTGAACTTCAATGACTCAGGAAGAGAGAGGCTGAAGACTTTGTGCAATCCTGCCTCACTTAAATGCATTTCATGCATAAGTCAAGACAACACCCCATGATGTCATTTGTCCACTTTGAAAATGAAGAATTAACAACAACTAAGTCCAATGAACTGTTCCATCAACATGTATCTATTCATAAATATACTGTAACTGGATTTGCCAAATGCTGGGTTGAAATTTAGATATACTCTATCTTTGGCATTCTCCTGATCTACCAATCAGACATTGCTCTGAAAAAAGGAAATGAGTTTAATCTGGAACAACCTATTCTTGATTATATCAGGTTGATTCCTACCAATTACATGCCTTACCTTCTAGATGTTATTAAACTATCTCTTATGATAACATTCTAAGATTTTACAAGGAGTTGAATCTATACTCACCAGCAACGATCTAAATGGAAAGATTCTCTCTCTACAACTTCTCTCTGTTTTTCAAAGATCACACACTGCAGCTGGGTCATCACATGAATGGCTCCCTGGGATGGAGTTAATTAGATCATACTGAGTTGAACTTATTGAGAATGGTTATGTGCCCACTTATTTATTCTCAAATTGTGCTGAACATTAGCCAATCAGTCAACAAATTTATTAGCATTTTACATTACTTTTTTTTTGCAGGATTTTGTGCTAGTTTTAACTCTTTTCTTTAATAAAACTTCCTAGCATATTGTAGTCATAAGAGGTCAGTGGTCAAGGCTGCAGTTGAGGTCAGTCACTAGATTTATGAATAAATACTGAAGTCAATGGGGTGCCTTTATCATAAAGTATTACGTTAGATTGAATGATTTGAGGTGGTTTATAATTATATAATTGTCATGATTTGGATTTTTTTAAAGCAAAGGATGCTCACTTTCCTTATAACAAATAGTTGTTTTTCACTGTTTTTATTCAGCCACTATGTAGCTTTTGCAAATGTGTTGTTCTTTTTTACTGGACAGCCCAGGGTCTAACACAACTGAAACCTTTGAAAGATTGAGATATGAGGAAGGAGTGACAATGTGACAGCCAATAGCCTGAGAACTGATGTTTGCCCCCCTCCTCTCCAGGATTGGATGCATGACCAATGGCTAGGACAAAGCGACTAAGGATAGAAGACAAGCCCGGACACTTGGGGTTTGAGGTGAAAATTATAGAAAGAGAGTAACTTGATTTGAGGCATACGGGAATTTTCGACAAAGACAAAATATTTGAAAGACATAAATTCTGCTACCTTCTTTTTTTGACAATCTATGTTTATAAGAATGAGGAAAGGAGTTATGACATTATTTTGTTTTTAGAGAATGATAGATAAATACAGTATATAAATCTAAGTAATGATAATAATAATTTTAATAATATTCTGAAAAGTCCCACTGTCTGCATAACAGTAGATGGCAGTAAAGGACAGCCTTTCTTTGGATGATGCATTGGCATTCAAATACTGTGTTCTATTTCAAAGGACTGTCAGCTTTGGCCTATTCTCACTTTTTGATGTGGAACATGTCACTTTCGCTCCTTTTGCAATCATCTAAATTAAAAGCATAAAGTCCTCCATTTCCCTACCAATCATTTCATGAGAACATTTCTAAAAGACATAGCCACTCTCAGATTTACTCAACAGGAAGGACCATCTGAGAGTGGTTATTAACAACTGCTAAAAATTCTCAAGTTATTTCATGTTATTTTATTTTATTGTATTTTATTGTATTTTATTTTATTTTATTTTAATTACTCTGATCCAGCATCACAACGTTAATGGCCTACAGAGGGTGCTCTTAGAAAGCCCTATAAATGGACAAGAGAATTCCAATTTTTTCTGAATTCAACTATTAAAATTAAGATTATATTTCTTGAAAAATTTTTAAAGAGTTTATTTCTTAGTGACATTAATTAAAATGAGTAACTGAATATGGAAGAGTATGGAGAGAACACTTGATAAAATGACAGAGAAAAGTGGATTTGAATCCTACCTCAAATATTTACTAGCTGTGAGATTTTGGCCAAATCATTTAACCTATCTAACCTTACCTCTAAGCCTATATGTTTCTGTATCTATAAAATGGATGTGCATAATAATAGCACCTTCCTTTCAGGGTCATTGCAAGAATAAAATGAGATAATGCAGGTAAAATTCTATATAAGGAACCTTTTATGGTTGTACATTTGGAAAGAATGGAAGAGTGATCTCTTTGTTTAATGTCTTATAGGGTGACAAAGTTATATAATTATCTTTTAAAAAACATGTTTATTCAATATTTTGTTTTCCCCAATTGCATGTTAAAATAATTTTAACATCGTTTTAAAAATAATTTTAAGTTCCACACAAACCCTCATTGAAAAGGCAAGCAATTTGATATAGGTTGTATATGTGCAATCATACAAAATATATTTCCATGTTAGTCATGTTGTAAAAGAAAACAGACCAAATAAAAAGAAAATAAAGTTTTAAAAAGTATGCTTCAATCTGCATTCAGATTACATCAGTTCTTCCTCTGAAGATAGATAGCATGTTTCATCACAAATTCTTCAGAATTGTCTTGGACATTACATTGCTGAGAATAAATAAGTCATTCATCTTTTATCCTCATACAATATTGCTGCTACTGGATACAATGTTTTCCTGGTTCTGCTCATTTCACTTTGCTTCAGTTCATGTAAGTCTTTACAGGTTTTTCTGAGAGCATCCTGCTTGTCATTTCTTATAGTACATAGTACTCCATCTTAAGCATGTACAACTTGTTCATTCCCCAATTGATAGACATGCCCTTAGTTTCTAATTCTTTGCCACCCCTAAAAGAGCTGTTACAAATATTTTTATACATAGAGGTCCTTTTCTTTTTTTTTCTTTTTGTTTTTTAAAACCTCTCTTTGGGATACAGACCTAATAGTAGTATTGCTAGGACAAAGGATAGGCATAGTTTTATATCCACACTCCCTTCTACCACTACCACTGCTTCTCTTTTCCTCTTCTCCTCTTATTTCCCTGAAGGGTAAGATAGATTTCTATATGCAATTGAGTGTGTATGTTATCCCCTCTTTGAATCAATTCTGAGTAAGGCGCAAGTGCTTCCCCACTCCTCCCTCTTCTTCTTTTCCACTGTAAAAGCTCTTTTGTACCTCTTTTATATGAAAGGATTTGCCTCATTGCACCTTTTCATTTCCCCTTCTCCCAGTGTATTCTTCTTTCTCATCACTAAATTTTTTTTTGTTAATATATAGTCCCATCATATTCAACTTGCACCTGTGTCTCTACTTATATTTTCTAACTGCCCTAATAATGAGAAAGTTCTTGGGAGTTACAAGTATCATCCTTCCATATAGTAATGTAAACAGTTTGACATTATTGAATCCCTCATGGTTTCACTTTCCTGCTTTCCTTTTCATGCTTCTCTTGAGTCTTACATTTGAAAATCAAATTTTCTATTCAGCCCTGGTCTTTTCAGCAGTAATGATTGAAAGTCCTCTCTTTCATTGAAGATCCATTTTCTCCTCTGAAGGATTATACTTAGTTTTGCTTGGAAGGTGATTCTTGGTTGTAATCCTAGTTTGTCCTCAGAATATCATATTATATAAACCCTCTGATCCATTAATGTAGAGGCTGCTAAATCTCATATTATTCTGACTATGTTCCTTGGTATTTGAATTGTTTCTTTCTAGCTCCATGCAATATTTTCTCCTTGAATTGAGAGCTCTGGAATTTGACTACAATATTCCAGGAAGTTTTAATTTTGGGATCTCTTTAAGGAAGTAATCACTGGATTCTTTCAATTTCTATTTTATCCTCTGGTTCTAGAATATCAGGGCAGTTTTCCTTGATAATTGCTTGAAAGATGATATCTAGACTCATTTTTATGACTTTCAGGTAGTCCAATAATTCTTAAATTATATCTCTTTGATCTATTTTCCAGGTCAGTTGAATTTCCAATGAGATATCTACATTTTCTTCTATTTTTTCACTTTTTTTATTTTTAAAATTTTTTTCTTGGTGCCTCACAGAGTCATTAGCTTCCACTTGTCCAATTTTAAATTTTCAAGGAATTATTTTCTTCAGTGAGCTTTTGTAGCTTTTTTTTTCTATTTGGTCAATTCTACTTTTTAAGGAGTTCTTTTAAATTTTTAATTTAATTTAATTTTTTTTTTACCATTTGGCCTATTCTGTTTTTCATCGTATTATTTTCTTCAGTATATTTTGTTGTCTTCTTTACCAAGTCATTGACTCTTTTTTTTAGTGATTATTTTGCATCATTCATTTAATTTTCCCCCTATTCTTCTTATTTTATTCTTAAAATCCTTTTTGAGCTCTTCCACAAATTCTTTTAGGGAAACAGGGGCAAGGTTGAGACCAATTCCCAGTTTTCTTTGCGGCTTAGGATGTGGCAGTTTTGACTTTGTTGTCTTCTGAGTTTCCATCTTAATCTTTCTTGTCACCATAGTAACTTTCTAAAAAATTTTTTTTGCTCATTTTCCAGTCTTTTTCTTGACTTTTAATCTCAGATGTTAAAGTTTGGGATCTACTCCTGTTGGGGCAGGGATACTGTCCCAAACTTCAAGATTTTTTGTACAGCTGCTTTCAGAGCTAGTTCTAGGAGTCTTTATGTTTTAAATTCTTCTGAAGTAGTTATGATCTAAGGAGAGGTGTCTTTACTCCTCTCCTGGCCTGTGTTCTGTTCTGTGAGCGGTCACAAGCACTCTTTTGTACCCTGTAACTATGACCAGGGTCCTCACTTCCCTGAAGCTACAAACTCTTGTGTGTTAAGGCTTCTCCTCACCCTAAGACTATACTCTAAGATGTGACTTGGACCTTAGTATGGGTAATGCGACAGAGTCCTGCACCCCGTGCCAGCAAGGGACCCTTTTAATCTCCTTATCCCCAGTTCTCCAACACCCTCACCATCTGTGGGCTGAGAGCTTTGGAAGTTGTGGTTTCTGCAACTGATCCATTTGGCCCCCAAGGTTTGCTGCTGGTTTGTGATGGCATGACCTGTACTGGCACAGCTTGAACTCTACTCTTATCCCATGTAATAGGGTAGTGCCAGTCTTTTAAGTTGTCACTGGTTAGAAAATTGTTTCAATCCATCCTTTTGTGGATTCTGCTGCTCTACAATTCATTTTGAAGCATTATTAAAAATTGTTTGCAGGGGAATTTGGGAAAACTCAGGTGAGTCCCTGCCCTTTCTTCATTATCTTGGCCCCATCCATATAGCTATCTTTTGAATCAATATCTCATTTCTTTAATTATATTGTAAATTTCTTGAATGCAGGAACCATGTCTGGCATGTCTTTTTATCCCCTCTTTGTGTGAAAAATGGACTGCTCAACAAAATCCCAGTCCTTACAGCAGTCCCAGATTTACCCTTCTAGGGGAGGGAGGGTCATATGGAGCATGTGTAGATGTTATCTATCTGGTTCCAGTCCAAAATATGTAATTTTAGAAGCTTGTTTCTAACCATGCATAATTTAGAGGCTAATTGTAGGATGATAAAAAGTGTTATTTGACTACAGAGCCAAAACACTCACCGGCTCAAGAAATGCTAAGCCAGAACTGAATGTGAATAAAAAGAGATGATTGGATAATCTCTCAAGGCTCTTTTCCTTCCTGGGGGTGAATGAACTTGAACTGATGTGAGCTGCTGAGTGGGGGAGGGACAGCTAGTCACATTTCCCAATCTGACCACTATGTTTTCATGAACATATGGTGTTTCTCTTTCTTTTGTATTTATTATTTCCTAATCTTAAGAGAATGAGTATTACGAGAGGAGAGTGCCCTGGTGGCTGTGGTCCCATCTGAATTCCCATCAGGAACTGGAGGCTATAACATTGGCCATCAGAGTATTAGAGTTGAATGACAGAGGACGTACCCTTAGACAAATAAAGTAAGACTATCACTGGCTATTGAAGGTGGTAGCAGTGATTGTTGATTATACAGGGAGTAGAAAGACAGTTACTTGATAGTGGTTTGATAAATTGTTGCTCTTCATGACAGAGGGAAGTGCCATGTATCAACTATGGAAGGTTCTTAAAACTCAGAATAAAAGTTACACCTAATAGGAACCTCATATATTTAAATTGTTTATATATATATATATATATATATATATATATATATATATATATATATATATATATGTATATGTATATGTATACATATGTATATGTATATGTATATGTATATGTATATGTATATACACACACACCAACTGTTCTTGCTATACCACATTAGTAAATGCTTTTTACTAAAAGTTAATGTAGAACAGCTGATTGACTGTTCATGAGGAGAAAATCAGTAGGGGCTCATGAGCTAAAATGTTAGAACTACTAAAACCCTGAGAAGAATAAATAGTAGCCAGCTCCTCTTTGGGGAATCCAATGTATGAATATAAGTACTCAGTTGGGAAGTGGTTCCAGAGGGGATGCTATGCTTACAAATTTTAGATGCTCAGAAATTTTCGATAACTGGTATCTAAAGACTTACGCTTAGTCTTCTCTTCACCTTCTTTGTTGTCTAATCAGCTTTTGACACTCTTGACTCCTCCTTTCTGCCTTGACATCTATGTTATGATTTTTTCCATATTCCTAGAGCAATTGGAGTTAAATGACTTGCCCAAGGTCACACAGCCAGTAAGTGTTATGTGTCTGAGGCCACATTTAAACTCAGGTCCTCCTGACTCCAGGGCCTCTCTATTAACTATACCACCTAGTAGGTGTGAGTAGGGGTGGCTAGGTGATGCAGTGAATAGACCACTGGCCCTGGAGTCAGGAGGACCTGAGTTCAAATCCAGCCTTGGACACATAATACTTACTGGCTGTGTGATCTTGGGCAGGTCACTTAAGCCCAATTCCCTGGCTTTTCCCCCTCCAAAAAGCAAAATAATAAAAATAAAAATTAAAAATAATAAAGTGTAACTAATCCTTCCCAGTCTCCTTTGCTGATTCTCCTATACCAAACTATGTGTATCCTCTATGGGTCTTTCCTGGGACCTCTTTTCCTTTTATATTCTCTCCCTTTCTTATCTCAAAAAATATTCTTATTGATTAACTATCATCTTTATGTAAACAACTGTCAAATCTTTCTGTCCTTCCCTAACCTCTCTCCTGCACTGCAATTCCTCATCAATTACTGTCTAATCGACTTATCCAAATGGGAGCCACATTATTATCTCTAAATCAACATCTCCAAAACAAAATATGTAATCTGTACTGCTGAACTTAACTCTATATGTTTTCTTACTACCACTGAGGGTGCTTCCAACCTTCCAATCATTAATGTTTATAGTCCTAGAATCATCTTTTGATCTTCTATCTTCTTCATTCATATAAAATTAGTTGTCATTTATTGATTTCACTTTTACACCATATCTCCAATCCATTCACTTGTTTCCATTTATATGTTCACTACCCTGGTTCAGAATTTCATCATCATTGGCCTAGGTTATTAAATACCCTAATTGTCACTGCTGCTTCTAGTATTTCTCCCATTCAATCCGTTGTCTACACATCTGTCAAAATAATCTTGTTAAGGTATGTCTACTAATATCACTCCTCCATGAAAAAAGATTCCCTATTACATCTTGAATAAAATACAAATATCTCAGCATGGTGCTAAAGATCCTTCCTAAAATGATAGAAGGGGAAAATCAAAATGAAAAATGTTACAGGGGAGATGGAAAGATTGGGCCACTAGTACACAGTTGGTGGAATTATGAACTAATCCATCTATTTCAGAGAGCAATTTGGAACTGTACACAGATCTAAAAAACTGTGTATTCCCTTTGACCCAGCAGTATCATTATTAGGTCTGTTTCCCAAGGTCATTGCAGAAAAAGGAAAAGAACCTATTTATTCAAAAATATTTATAGTAGATCTCTTTGTGATGTAAAAGAACTAAAAAGGGAGGGCATACCCATCAATTGGGTAATGGCCGAATAAGTTGAGGTATATGATTGTGATGGAATACTACTGTGCTTTAAGAAGTCATGAAGAGGTTGATTTTAGAAAAATCATGGAAATATTTGCATGAAATAATGCAGAATGAAATGAGCAGAACCAAGAGGACATTGTATACAGTAACAGCAATATTGTTTCAAGATTAAACTGTGAATGACTAAGCTATTTTGACTGTTATGATGATTCAAATCAACTACAAAAGACTTATGAAGGAAAATACTATCCACCTCCAGAGAAAAGAATTGATATATGGAAGTATGTAACATATGGTCCCATATATCTCTATCTCTACTATCTATCTGTCTATCTATCTATCTATCTATCCTCTATCTATCTATCTATCTATCTATCTATCTATCTATCCATATATATAAAATGTTGACCTTTTTAATGCATGCTTGGAGGGAGAGAGATAACTCAAAACTCAAAAGGTAACAAAAATTTATTTAAACACTAAGATTATGGCTTTATGGGGGGGGGGGAGTCAAGATGGCAGCATAGAAGCAGGAGAACTCCATGAGCTCCCCCCATAACCACCTCAAATAGCTATAAAATATGACTCTAAACAAATTTTAGAGCTCAAGAACCCACAAAATGACAGAGAAACAAAGCTCCTGCTGAAGGCAGCCCAGCAGGCAGACAGGAAGGGTTCATTGCAGCTGAGACCAGCCCTCATGAACCCATGGCTTTAGCCCCAGGGTGGCCAGGACAAGCTACAGCTGGAGCATTCAGGAGAGTGGTTCACTGGCAGTTGTGGCAGTTTCCAGAATTATCAACCCATAAGAGCCAAGGACAAAGTAAAAGGTCAGTGGAACTCAGCTAAATTTGGGGGAGAAGAGTGAGTCCAGTGTTCTGCTCCCAGAGCTAGAAGCAGCAGGGGCAGCGGCCCTGCCACTGCCTCCACATGGCTGCTTCAGAGCTTCTGGCCTGGAGAGTGCAGGGGGGCCAAGCGACCATTCAGAGGTTAAGTTCTTGCCTTAACCTGCCTGGATCTGGATTGTGGTCTTGGGTGGTGGTCCTGAGTTGTGTGACCAGTGAGCCAAAGCTGGTGGGGGCTGCAGAGATGGTGGCCTCCTAATAGCCCCAGCAGCTGTGAAAACCCCAGTGATTTGGGACAAAGCTCTCCCCTCTGAAAGCAGAGTTCTACTGATCCCAAAAGTCAAGTAATTGACTGGCAACATGAGCAGGCAAAGGAAGCAAAGCAAGAACAGCAATCCAACTTTAGATTCCTTTATGGGGGACCAAAAGGATCAAAGCATGGAATGGGACAAAGACAACACAGTCAGAACTCCTGCACCAAAAGCTTCCAAGAAAAATATAAACTGATTATAGGCCACAGAGG
>CM053580.1:368249761-368280886 GCA_028627135.1 Pseudochirops cupreus
GAAGGATTTTGAACACCAAATAAGAGAAGTGGAGGAAAAATTGGGAAGAGAAATGAGAATGATGCAAGAAAATCATGAAAAGAGGGTCAACAGCCTGAAAGAAGAAAATAAAAACTTAAAAAATAGATTAACTCAAATGGGAAAAGAGGCCCAAAAAGCCAATGAGGAGAAGAATGCCTTAAAAAGTCGAATTTGCCAGATAGAAAAAATCTCAAAAGCTCACTGAAGAGAATAATTCCTTCAGAATCAGAGTGCAGCAAATGGAAGAAAATGACTCTATGAGAAATCAAGATACTATTAAACAGATCCAAACAAATGAAAAAATAGAAGGCAATGTGAAATATTTCATTGAAAAAAAACCACTGACATGGAAAATAGATCCATTAGAGACAATTTAAAAATTATTGGACTACTTGAAAGCCATGATCAAAAAAAGAACCTAGAAATCATCCTTCAAGAAATTCTCAAGGAAAATTGTCCTGATATTTAGAACCAGAGGACAAAATAGAATTTGAAAGAATTCATCAATCACCTCTTTAAAAAGATCCCAAAAAGAAAACTCTTAGGAATGTTATAGCCAGGTTCTGGAGTTCCCAGATCAAGGAGAAAATATTACAAGCTGCCAAGAAGAAATAATTTGAATACTGTGGAAACACAGTGAGGATAACCCAGGATCTAGCAGCTTCTACATTAAGGGATCAAAGGGCTTGGAATATGATATTCCAGAGATCAAGGGAGCTAGGATTAAAGCCAAGAATCACCTACCCAGCAAAATTGAGAATAATGCTTGAGGGGAAAATATGGTCATTCAATGAGGTGGAGGACTTTCAAGCATTCTTGATGGAAAAACCAGAACTGAATAGAAAATTTGACATTCAAATACAAGAAGCATGAGAAGGTTCCTTTTCCGTTGGGTGATGCTGTTCTGCATGTATCAGCTAGCTATCAAATATAATCTTGCAGTGACTTTTTGCAGACCTCCAGTAATACACTGGAGTCATTTTGGCCCTGATGCTGTTTGATGCCTGTTCTTAAGAGCATCTCCTGAAAGCTTTAGCTTTTCTGCCAGGCTTTGTACCATGATGACAGTTGCCATCTTTGCTGCTTTGTGAAGGTCCTAAAGTATTTTTATGCTTTCTGTCAAATACTGTGGGAGAATGTGTTCCTTTATAGTGGTTATAGCAGATACCAGTTTTCTTGAGTTACCTTCTTCCTGTATAAGTGATCTACTCATTCAATTTATACTGTCAAACTAAAAAATGGCTTATTTTTTAAAATTTCACCTGTTTTTCAATTTCCTTTTCAAAATCATTTGAGATGTCCATGCTGCTTGTTATTAGGTTTAATTACTTGCGTTTGCTTTAAGTAAAGATTTTCAGTGTTCTCAAAGACTTCACCTTTTTCCTTTTCAGACTTTTGGGAGATGCAATGTATAAACAGAAAAGTAAATAAAAGGTAAATTGAGATGACAGGTAGTATTAACTAGGGGGATCCACAGAGGAGAGAGCATCAGACCTGATCCTTCAAAGGTTCTTTGAAGCAGGGATTACTAGCTCTTCTATTTTTTTTTCCTTATTACATCTCATTTTGGCTTAGAGATGAAAGGTTCTTTCATGTTTGGTCTGCATTCATCTTCATTGTGTTTTTATTTTGTTTTGTGGCTTAGAGTTAAGTATATCATTGGCAAAAGGCTTATGTAAAGTTCTTGCCTATAACTGATGACATCAGTTTCTAATTTTCTTTCCATAGACTATTGGTGCATAATAAAAGTATTCATGGCTACAATGCAAAAAACAAAACAAAACAAAACAATAACAAGATTATATTCTAGAGACAATATAATTCCAGCCTATCTTTCTAACTTTTTTTCTATTACTAAACTTTATTCATTCTCCATTCTGGATGATTTGGCTCCATTTTTGAGTCAAATTGAGCAATTAGTGAACCTGCAAAGATTTTTATTACTTGTCTTTCTTCACTTGCATAAGGCATCTACACTGCATCCTGGGACATCTCCAGTCATCCTGATCTATATCTGGCTATTCCACACAGATGGCTTTGGAGAAGAAAGTAAGGCTGGTGACTTTGCACAGCCCTTCCTCACTCAAATCCAATTCTTGCAAGTTATGTTATCATCTTCCTGATGTCATTGTCCTCTTTGAGAATGAAGGACAAACCATAGAGCATCTCCTGTGCTTGAAATGTTCTCCTTCTAATCATTAACTTTTGGAAATTTCTCTTCCTTCAGGGTTCAGTTCAGTGAAATATTCCTGAATCAGGGAATCCACTTGTTGAGAATTTGCACCTCCACAAATTATGTTTTTTAATTTTCCTATTTGTGTATATGCTATATCCCTTCCAATAGAATATAAATTTCTTGAGAATAGGGACTGTCTCATTTTGTCTTTGTATCTTGAGCACATAAAATTATTCCTTACCTACAGCAGTCATTTAATGAATGTAAGTTGAAATGAATACAATTGATTTTTATGTTTTGAATAATCTTAAAATATTATTTTACATAAAAATGTAAAATTGTCCTGTTAACTGAATAATCTGGTCCTTTGTTGCTCTTATGCCTTGCTTTTATCCTCCCCTCCCCAATAGTTTCCTTCTTTTTTTGAAAATGGAAATATAATTTTTAATCATATTTTTTATTTATGGAATAAAGCATTTCCATAACATAGTACTAGTAAAATGATAGCGTACATAAAACTGCAAATCTATTACACACAACTTGCTATTCCTTTCAAATATACAACAAAATTTATCATGTAATTTTTAAATTTTTTTCCTTCCCCCTGCCCCATAGGTGTGTGTGTGTGTGTGTGTGTGTGTGTGTGTGTGTGTGTGTGTGTGTGTGTGTGTGTAAAATGATTGTATACACACTTCTATTTATTAATTCTTTTTCCGGATGCAGATAGAGGTTTTTTTTTCCCCCACCATATATCCTTTATGTTTAATTTGGTTATTTACTGTATTCAATGTTCTCTTGCAAATAGTTTCTGAGGTCCATGTGGGTAAGGATTGTGTCACAGTTTTATGTTCTACATCTACTATGGTATTTTGTACATAGTATCTCAGTGGGTATTGTGGACAGAAAACCACAACAAGATATGGAATGGGAGTGGCCTTATATCAACCTAAGGGGACTATAAGAAAAGGGATGCATAGGAAGTTTAATCGTCCCCATCTCCAAATTGGAATGTGACTATAGGACAAAAAGCCTTTTCTTCACTTCCTCAACTTCTGGTTCCATCAAAGTTCAAGGACAGAACAAGGATGTAGTGAAGGATGCCTATTCTAATCCAGCCATCCTCCCACACATTTTTTTCTGGTTTAAATTAAAGTTAAATTGAGGATGGCTAGATTTTTCATGTATAAAGGCTCAGTTCTTTCTATTCCTGCATCTCCAAATTCCAATTTGTTTCTCTTTATCCATTTGAATCCTCCTTTTCATTCATATTGCTAGGTATCTATGGTTCTCAGTCCTCCTCTCTGTTGCCCACACTCCATGATTTGAACCACTCCTTTCTTTCTCCACCCCATTAAAGCTATGTTATGGTAATTGGCTAGCTAATCTGATATATTGTTTCAAAGGAGGTCAGAAATGGCTAATGGTAGCTTAATTTTATATTTGCATTTAAGTGGGGATTTTATGATCTTAGCCCAAAATTAACCCAGAATGAATAAAGTAGTGGTTAGAAATATTTAGCACAGGGAAGCCTCTTGGCACCATTTAAATCACTTCTTATAGCTGGCCATTTTTCTCACACCTGACCCATTAACATAGCAAGGACATTGAACTCTGTCTTCATGCTTCATAGATGACCTACACTATAGAGTAAACTATTGGGCTACGTAGGACTTTAGCTCTATCAGAGAATGAAAAGATCTGGTGATGTCTACTGTAACTTCTCCACCTAAAGAGGCTAGTAAAGTAGAGAAAAGGTTGCAAAGTAGATGTTAATCACATATGGCAAATAGTCAGAAGAAATCATCCAGAATATCCTAAATAAATCAGTTCCTGGCCCAATCTCTTTCAGCCTAACATATGGAAATACTTTGTAGGTATCTCCTCACAATAGTCACCCATTCTTTCTCTGCTCTTTTTATACTAGTTGTTCATATGGGCACTGTTCAGGGACTTGCTCAGGGTAGATAAGGCAGATTTCTGTGGAAGTACCATTGGACCCCAGCTTCCTAAGGAAGGAACACTTGTGGGTACTCACTAGTAAAATTGATTTGGTTAATAAAGCCCTTACTGTATAGTTTCTCTCAGAAATGGCATACATTTTTCCATTTTTACTCAAGCATGCTTCATGTTCCATTTCTAGAAATGCTTCATTGACTCTTGAGAAATGGGGCTTGAATAGACACTTCAATGATACCTTAAAGTTTTAAGCAGATCCCAAACACCATGACCCTCAGGGCTCACTGAGTCAGTGGTCTGAGTTAATTGTTACTCAGAAAAGGAGAAAGTGAGCTTTTCAGATATGCAAGTGCCTTGTGAGATGGCAAAGTTGAAGAGAGGCAGCTCTTCTTCAAAAAAGGCAGTTAACCTGTGTGATTTGATTATTCAACAAAAGGGTTATCTCAAATTTCAGACAACTGAAAGATTTGTGGGATTAGCCAATCTTCTTATGTTTTCCAGTTGCCATTGGGGTTTCCTTACTAAAAGGAGGTCTTGAAAAAAAAAAGTAGCCTCAGTTCTAACTTTATTGTGATTTTTGTGCCAGGATATATATTGTACTGAAATAATTTTCCCAGGGAAAAAGAAACAAACCTCTGGATAATTCACTTTAGACTTGTGGTTGGGATTAATAAATGGTACCTCATTGGTGTGTGGGAGGGGAAAATTCTTTGTATCAGCTCATAAATGGTTCAGTATTGCATGCTGCAGAATCTTTCTCAAGCAAAGTGTAAGTATACCTTGTTATAGAATAGAACTCTAAATAGGAAGATACCTTAGAAGTCTTTTTATTCCAAATTTCACGTGAAACAGGAATACCTTGAATATAGTGTCTTTGAGAGACTGTCATTCAATCTCCACTTCAATTTCTTAGGTGATAAGGCAGTGACTTGTTCCTCAGCAAGTACATTTCACTATTAATCAGCCCTTTCTTGAGTTGAAATTCATAAACTCTGCCTCTCCCTTAAATCTTTTAGAGTATAAATAAGTCTGTCACCTCTTCATTGTGGCAGCACTTCAAACATCTGAAACAGCTATCATGTCTTTCTCACGCTTTTCTAGGCTAAAGAGACCAAGTTTATTGCAAAATTCCCGATAGGACTTTTCAGATTAGCCTAATCTCCTCCTCCTTACAGAAATCCTTTGGATATATTCCAGTTTGTCAGTTTCCCCCCTCAAAGGCACCAAGAGACAGTATGTTGTCTGAACCACAAAGACATATAACTCCATCATTACTTCAATCTAATACAGAACAAACTCATCATCTTCCCCTTAGAACTGTTTCCCATACAAACATTCTTTCAATGGTAATAATATTCATAGTGATCCAAACTGAAAAGTCATCACTGATTTTCTCCCTTGTGTCTCTTATGACTCCGAATGATTTTTCCTGTGTGATGTCTCTCCTAGTTATTCTTTCCCCATCCATTTTAGTGCCATTACCAGGACCCTTTTCCAAATCTCATCACCTCATACCTTTCAGTACTACAATAATTTCCTAATTGGTTTCTCTGTCATATCAATTTTTTTTCTAAAATATTACTTCCATCACATTAGTTCCATGACCTTGGAACCTTCCATGGCTCTCTATAATCTAAAGTATAATGACCAAATTCTAGCCAGGCATTCAAGACTATAACATTCTGGCCCTTCCTGAGCTTTCTAAGCTTCTCTATTCCCCCAGTTGCCAGCATCGCAAAACCATTCTGTTAAAGAGAGCCTCTACATATTCCCACCAAATGCCAAACTTAACCATCCACAAAGGCTTCTTACCCTCTCTGGATATATCAAACTCTAGCCCTCATTCAAGGGAAGTCTCATTTCTGCAAAAATTAGCGAACAAGCAAAAATAAAACAAAGGCAAGATTAAATAGCTCTTATATTTTCTGAAAGCATTTTGCCTTATACATTATGAAAATGAAAATATCATTTGGACTTGATAGCTGAAAAATTCTTAACATTTATTAATCAAAAAAAAATAGAAACTGAATAGAAAAATAAAGGGACTCTTTAGGTTAAGAAGTTTGATTTTGAATAGAGGATAAAATTTGAAGCAATGCATAAATGTAAACTTTACAAAAGCCAGGTATTGTCTCTTCTTTAGGCAGGACTCAATGAATATATGGATTTGGAAGAAAAAGCTGAGATTCTGTATCATGAAAGTAAAACACTACTTTGTTCTTCTGGAACAACACTGTCCAAAGTGTTTGCTAGTCATATTATTGATCTCAAGCATTGCCAATTTGGGGAGCGTCAAACAGAAAATTTCTCCTCCTCTCCCTCTTCATGTTGCCCTCATGACTTCCCTGGTTTCTTCAAGCCCCAGCTAAAATTTCTTCTTCTATATCTATAGAAAGTCTTTTTCAGTCTCTCTTAATTCTTGTGCCTACCCATTTATTCTGTATTTAGCATGTCTGTATATAATTGTTTACATGTTATTTACTCCACTTAACTATGAGCTTCTTGAGAACAGGGACTATCTTTGATCTTCTGTTTTATCCTCATTGCTTATTACAGTACCTGGCATATAGTAGGAAATTAATAAATGTTTATTAATTAAGTGAAATTCTACTGAAAGCTGGCAAGATTGTCTTACATTGTTTAGCATTCAAGAAAAAGGAGACTATTTCTTTGGCAAAATAAATTAAGGCTTAAAGTTTAGGTTAGAGCTTCTGATTTACCAACCAGAACTCTCTAGAAGTGCTAATATCATTGGCACAGGCTTGGCAATTATTTATCTTTCTAGACAAACAAAAGGTCTCTTAAAGTTAAAAAAAAAAACTTTCTCTCTAATTTAGTCCATGATAATCTTAGGAGTACTTCCTTTGGTTCAATAAAGGACATTTGTTCTACAAACTCTCCCTTTACAGCCTTCTCTTTCAATCTTGTCAAAGGTGAACAAAGAAATGAAGATTTTTCCACTCAGTTCAGTCATACCATATAAGAGTCTTTTAATTTCATGGAAAGAAGATTCCTCCAAGAAATTAATTTTCTTCTACAAGAAGAAGCTATTAGATAAGAAGAATCTATTGATAAGAATGGAACCAAGGAATTCAGACTAGGACACAGACTCCTTAGCATGGATTAAACTTTCTGTTCAAAGCAGACTGATAAGGTTTTTCATTTAGGAGAGACCAAAGGCTTTAGACTAGGACATTGTCAAAATATTATTTCTTAACATTTTATGACACAAGTGCAGCTTATGATTCCATGGTATGTTAATAGACTGACTGGAATCCTAAAGTCAAAGTTTAACAAGAAAATCATACTTAGACCAAGCAGTAATGATGCAATGCTATTCTGAACTGTAAAATTGATGTCAACAGATCTAGAAATTGTCCAAATAAAAACCTATATAATTTTAACAAACACAGAACTCATTATCTCCAGGAAGATATAGCAAGATTAATACTTCTGCATAAAGAATGACAATAATAAAATAACATTTTGCTTATTGACAATATCTATTTGAATTCCATCAATATAGGCACAAGGACAACAATGTAATGGTGACTATGCTGGTTCCCACTATTATCTTAAGGCGAGGTCTGTTACGTTTCCAACCCTCTCCAAGTGTTCTCTAGTACCTGGAACAACTTGGGAGGAGTGTCTCTCTCTCCACTTTCCACATATTTTGTTCCTCCAGTTTCAGGACTACAAGAAGACCATTTCCAGTCAACTACTTAACAGTAGGACTAGCTTTTAGAAAGACATATCAAGAATAAACATACAAACATTTCCCTTAATATCTCAGGCCATTTAAACCTTGCAAAGTAGATGCAACAGATGTGGACATTATGGATATTTTTTCCTATATGAATTGTTACACAACTTCTTTTTGATAACTGTGGATCTCATTGGTGAGAATTCGTAGTGTTCTTGACTTTGTAGTGATTAATACAATATTAATTGTGATTCATTTACCATACTTCTTTCATTTGAACTTCCTACAAACCTTCCTTCATGATAGAAGTAGACAAATTTGGTGACCAAACATCTCCCTATTTCATATTTCCACTTGATATTGATAATCAGAGAATGCTGGCCAAAGTTATCTCTGTAGTTATATTTATCAAACTTTTTGTATGATTTTGATATAAAGATGGCAGATTTCTATTTGAAAGGAAGACTTTAAAGGTGTGTTTTTCTCTGTCCAATCAAAAACTGTAAAAATAATGAACTGATCGTGAACATAGAGGAATCTTGTATCCTCTACAACAAGCATTACTAAGCTAGGGTCTGGAAACTTATGTTTAAAAAATTGATAAATATATTTCAATTCACTGGTTTCCTTTGTAATGCTATTATTTAATTTAATGTGCTTAAAATATTAATTTGAGAAGGGTTTCCTAGGATTTTACTGGACCTCCAAGGAATCCATGACACAAAAAAAAGTCAATAAACTTTGCTTTATATCTTTCTATCAATTGTGACTAAAGATATTTTTATACAAAATCATTTATGAAACATTCCTTGTACCTTTCTCATATTTTGTGAAAAATAGCCTTGATATATGTGTAGATGATATCGATAAAGATTTTGTAGAAATGAAAAAAAATTTGACATAAGTATTAGAAGCTACTTATGTGCTTTGGGACAACTAGGTGCTGCAATACAAAGAGCATTGAGCTTGGAAGCAACAAGATTAATCTTCATGAGCTCAAATACATGAAATAATGAAAAATGAAATGAGCAATATCAGGAGAATGTTGTACATAGCAACAGAAATATTGTCCTAAGACTGACTTTGAATGACTAATTCATCTTGAGTATCATAGACATTCAAACCAACAAGAAAGGACCTATGAAGGAAGATGCTGTTCATGGCCAGAGGAAGAACTGACAAATAGAAGTATGTATTGTATGGTTACATACACACACATTTACACACATACATATATGTGCATATACATGCAAATATGTATGTATGTGATGTGTGTGTTTAAATGTAGCCTTCTCTAGGGTAGGGTTGGGAGGAAAGGACAAAAAAAAGTAGAAAATATAAAACAGAATAAAAGAAAACTTAGAAGGAAGCACCGAAAAGCGCAATAACTTTGAAAACAATGTGTAGTATTTATTAATAGGTTGTTGAGTTTTTAAAAAAATAATCAATCGGAAGTGGAAATGTAAGGTTTTATATAGAATCTTTTCTTTAATTGTGTTGTGTACATGGAAATGTTCTTCTTTCTTTTTCTTTTTGTATTTAAGTTCAAAATGAACAAAAAATTTAAAAGAGAAAATTTTAAATAGACATTTTAATGTTTTCATGATTGTTTCACCTTCATCACAGACAACTCTGGCTATATTTGCTCTTCCTGAATTCATGGACCATTACATCTCCTCATATAGTACACTTGGTATTGAGCTATATTGTCTATAACCTTGTCTATAACCATAAATGCAAGCCCTGTTTGAAAGACACCCACTCTCCACTTGCTATAAAATAAATGTATGAACATCAAGTAAATTTATACTGTTGTCCAAAAGAGAGTTAGTGAATGGGGGATTATAGCTCAGGAGAGAGACAAGGACCAGAAATATAGATCCAGGGATCTACTACATAGGAAGGACATTCTTAAACACTGTAGGATCACTAAGTGAGGTTGTGTAGAGTGAAAAGATAAGTGTGTCCAAGACAAAGCCATGAGGATTACCCACGGTTATTTGATATGACATCAATAAAAACCCAGCAAAGGGGGAGAATCAGAGAAGAAGATCCAACAAAACTAAGAAAAAAGACTATATATAAGAGGAGAAGGCGATCTACAGTCTCAAATGTTGCAAAAAAAGCAAAGGATAAAGATTGAGAACAGTCCATTATATAAGTTCATGTGCAACTTTGAAGAGTGTGGTTCAAGGTGAATGATGAGATCAGAAGCCATATTATAGAGGTTTTGATACAAGAGAAGAAGAATCAGAGGCACCTAGTGTTGGTGGAATTTTCAAGGAGTTTAATCAAGAAGAAGAAAAGATATCAAATGATAGCCTGTGAAGATGGTATGATCAAGCAGTTTGTTGTGGGGTTTTTTGGTGTGTGTGTGTGTGGAGGGAGGGGTGTTGAAGAGGCATGGGTGTGTTTGTAGGCAGCAAAGAAGTACACAGCTGAGAGAGACTGAAGATTAGTGAGAGAGTGGGGTTAAGAATGGGGGAAATTTGATAGAGGTGACAGAAAAGAATAATTTCAAGGATGCATGTGGAGTGGTTGGTCTTGATGAAGAGAATGGACACATTTTCGTCTGAGTGAAATAAAGAGGAGATAGTGAGAGACGATATCTGAGTTATACAAGAAAAGGAGAATCATAGAAGAGGGAGCTCTTAGCAAATGGCTTAAATGTGAAACAAAGTCCTCAGTTGGGACAATTAGGGGAGGGGTACCTTGGGAGGCTTGAGGAAAGAATAACTGAAATAACTTCTGTGGAGAGGATAGAGAATTAGATTAGGGAGGAGTCGATATATTGTCTTGCACTAATGAGGACCCAATGGAAACTAGAAAACACAGATTAATTGTGGCCTCAATAAACACAGTTTTGGTTGTTTTTTTTTTTTAACTTTTCCATACTCTATTCATTAGCATGCAAACAGGACTGGAGGAGTGAGATGAGAGTAATCCAGTGTGGGGTTTTGTAAGGCGAGTGAGACGATAGTAGTGGAACAAGAGATTTGAGAGTAAGAAGACCGAACTGGTTTGCCAAGGGGTTGAGACAAGGAATGAAAAAGAGTAAAGCCATTTCAGGGGTAATAGTCTGGTGGAGAATTAAAGAATGGATGGAGTGGAGGTCACAGTGAAGGTGAAGAACAGAATTAGGAGTTTTAAAGGAAAAGGATAAAATTGAATGATAAAAGATTGTTATCAGAAAAAGAAATTTCAAAGTACACAGACTTGGACGTGAGAGTCTTGTGGATGATATAAAAATAAGGGACAAAACTACATAACACTTTGTGTAGCTAAGATAAAATAGAGAAATATTTATTCATGGGAATTGAACAGATTAAGAAACTGGAAAGTTAAATTTTTTGAGGATTAAGATTAATACTGAAGTGCCTTTGTATGAGGGTAGAAAGAAGGCCTATACACCAAAGAATAGACTCACAGAGGAAGCAAAGAAAATATATTGAGAGGCTAATAGAAAATGGTCGTCAGGGTCAAGATGGGGTGATAGCACAAACCTTAAGGGGGAAAAGTTGCTGAATGGTGTTAAAGAGAAAGTATCCAGTGGCAATGGGAGTAAGGCATAATCTGACTCCCCCGGTACTGTAAAGGATGGCTGCGATAGAGTGCGACCAAGTGAAAGGCACGTCTTAGTAAGGACCAGAAAATGAAAAGAATTAGAAAGGAAGAAGTTTAATATGAAAGAAAGTTTTTTTTAAATTATGGAGAAAGAATTCAAAAGGGCACTGTGTAAGTGGTGGGCAGATTTGGAGAAGGATATTTCTCCTTGGAAAGAAAGCTATGGCAAATCTCAACAACATATTAAAAAGCAGAGACATCACCTTGCTGACAAAGGTCAGAATAATCAAAGCAATGATTTTTCCAGTAGGAATATATAGTCTGAGAGTTGGACTACTGAAAAAAAAAAAACCTGAGTGCCACAGAATCAAGGCTTTTGAATTGTGGTGCTGAAGGAGACTTTTGAGAGTCCCTTGGACAGCAAGGAGATCAAATCAGTCACTATTTAAAGAAATCAACTCAGACTTCTTATTGGAAGGATAAATATTGAAGCCAAATCTTAAAATCTTTATCCACATGGTAAGAAGATAGGACCCATTGGACAAGCCCCAATGTTGTGAAAGATTGAAGTCTAAAGGAGAAGGGGATGGTAAAGGCTGAGATGGATAAATAATGTCATGGACTCAATGAGCAGGAACTTGGACAGACCTTGAGAGATAGTGGGGGATAGAAGGGCCTGACATGCTATGGTTCATGGGGTCATAAAGAGTCAGACAAGAATAAACAAATGAACAACAACAATTCAGAGTGGGTGAAAATAAAGATGTGTGTATTTGGGGATGGGAAATGAGATTTGTATGTAGGCAACCAGGCATTCCTAATCATTAAGAGAGAGGGAATATAAGAAGGCAGAAGTTTATTACTGTTTGAAGAGAGTCCCGGTAGATTATCAATGGTTGGAGAGAGATTTATAGAGCGAGGCAGGTGAGTAGACTGCTGTAGATCCAACCTTGTGATACATAAAGTTTTTTCTGTGGGACTCCCTCTGCTTAACAGAAAGTCAGGAACAAGCTGAGCTAAGTCTTCTGAGATCCATTTACGAGACAAGAGGTTTTATGAGATGGGTCTGACTTAAGAAAGCCAAGGGGCAAAGAGGAAGTCTGGAGGCAGGTGTTGGATTGTGCGTGTCAGGGGTGAGAGCATAGGCTGGACTGTCCATTCCTGACTGGAAAGTTCCTGGGGCTTAAACTTTGATTTTCTAAAAGTGTCATTCTTTTGAACATTCTATATTTTCCTACATAAGCCTATCTTTCCCCAGTTGTGGCTGTGACTGAGTGATACACCTTCACAGATGCCAATTAGCTGATTAACTACATGTGTAGCTTCAGATGGACATTGATTCAAGACCATTTTATTGCCATGACTGATTATTTTATCCTGTTTCTTCTTCCTAAGGTGTGATCATTTTGGGGGAGCTGAGATAGAGAATATGCCTCTGTTACAAAGCTATTATAAATCACAGCAATTTGCCCACTGACTCATTCCAACTACATCAAGAAAGAATCTCTGATTCCTGAGTGCTTTAGGTCGAGCTTAGAAAGCACTGGGGTGTTGATGAATCTTTATGGAAGCCTTATCTTATATTTTTAACAGCAAATTTCAGGCTATGTTTTACTGAAGCTGTTTATAGATCTAATCAGAGTAGATCAGGAAATGTGGAAGACAGCACTAGGGCTGCCTGAGAAACATAATATTTGTCGGGGCACGTTAACTCAGTCTCTCGGCTTCGAGGCATGATAGATGAAGTGTGCCTGAGACTCTGTTTAGATTATGTGAAGTAATGCACTGGTGGCTACGTTCATCCCAAGCAAATCATTTTCACTTACTTGAGCTGCCCTGAAAAGCTTTCCAATAACATTGATGGCAGGATAAAGCACAACAGAATCTTCACATGTCCCTGTTGCGCGAGCGTGATCTGGAGAACAACCACAGAGGAACCTTCACCCAAGATTGAAGGCAGAGATTGTGTTGGCTTTCGTGCTCATCATCAACAACAACAATAATAGAAAGAAAAGACCATTAAAATAAATTTTTTAAGGGTCTATTGTACATCGATAAGAAAAATCATCCTATTACATTCTATGCTTCATTTTAATCTTTTAATTAATAGCAACACAATTTGATAGACTGATTCCAGTAGCAGTACAAAAGTCACCCTTACAGAATAGATATTCATTGCTTCCTGTGAGTTTTCAGAAAGATTTGCCTTTCTCTCTGGGCCTGAAGGGAACTTTTCAACAAGATTTTTGAGGCCATCAGGCCACAGTAATTAAGAATGCTGAGGATTAAGGGAAAGGGGCCATTTAATATTATCTCACTACATGCTCTCCTCAGAGTTTGAGGAGGCACTTAAGAGAGTTGCTTCCGTGTGTGTCTTTCTCTCCCCAGTATGAAATATGACTTCAAAGAGCACCCTTCTGTTTCCATTTCAAGGTCCTTTTGTGAGGGAAAAAAGTTACACAGCCAGTGGTGGAATGCTACCTTTGCAAGATTTATTAGGAGTCTTGAAGGGCTCAGAAAACTAGGAAGGTAGCTTTTGTATCCTACTGCACTCAGGACTGATTTAATTTCATGTCAATTCTGGAACTGCAACCACAATATGAGCTGCAAGTATATAAATTGCTCCTTGGAATGGGTGACCTGAGCGGGGCAGGGAGGGGGGAGAGGATAGGCAAGAGGGAAGAAGGAGCTAAAGAGAACTGAAAGATAACGATATGGTGCCACAGGCTGGATACATTTCACCAGGGCATTAGGACTCACATTTGTCCCTGAATTAACCTCTGAGACCACGTCGACCCTGTCCTAGTTTCCTTCCCTCAATGGGGCCGAGAACAAGGGAATCAAACTATGGCAGTTTAGTGTGTACTGCCTTTGTGATTCTTGAACGCTGTTTTCTTTTTTCTTGAAATTTTTACTTATGAGGAAACAAGAGGAAATCAGATAAGAGAAAAATTGCCTCCTTTCCTACAAAAAGGGTCGGTGCTGTATGGATTGAAGAAAACACATTACCTGAGGAAAACAAAACTAATGCTCAGAAAGAAGCTCTGACTTCTGAGAGAGAGAGAGACAGAGAGAGAGAGAGACAGAGACAGAGACAGAGACAGAGACAGAGAGACAGACAGAGACAGAGACAGAGACAGAGAGAGACAGAGAGACAGAGACAGAGACAGAGAGACAGAAACAGAGACAGAGAGACAGAGACAGAGACAAACAGAGACAAACAGAGATAGATAGACACAGTGACAGAGAAACAGAGACAAAGATAAGAGATAGACACAGAGACAAAAATGGAGAGATAGAGATAGGGAGACAGGAGGAGAGAGACACAGAGACACAGAGACACACAGATAGAGACACACAGACAAAAACAGAGACAAAAACAGAGAGAGAAAAAAAGACAGAGACACAGAGAAACAGAGACAAAGACAGAGATAGATAGACATAGAGACAGAAATGGAGAGACAGAGATAGGGAGATGGGAGGCAAGAGACACAGAGACAGAAAGACAGACAGAAACAGAGAGAGATAGAAACACAGAGAGAGAGACAGAGAGAGACACAGAGAGGAAAAGTGGGGAGGGATGGGAGAGAGGGAGGGAGAGAGGGAGAGACAGAGACAGACAAACACAGAGACCTAGAGACAGAAACAGAGAGAGACACAGAGACAAAGAGAGGGGAGAGGGAGGGAGGAAGGGAAGGAGACAGAGAGAGAGAAACAGAGGGAGAAAGGGAGAGAAAGCAAGAGAGAGAGAGATCTTGAGAATTAGTTCTCCACTTGACGGGGCTCATAACGAGGAAAAATATAAGCAAGAGAAAAGCAGCAAAGACTGCAGTTCTGAGAGTCAGGACCCCTGGGTTCCAGCCCCAGCCCTGCTGCTGGCTCTTTGTGTGAACTTGGGCAAGTAGATTTCTGTCTCTGGGTCATAGTTTTCCTCATCTGTCAAATGGTGAGTGTGGACTACATGATCTCCGAGGTCCATTCTAGGGCTGACGTTCTACGAGTCAATGTGTCGGCGAGACAATAAGATTGGAATGAAACTTCATGCTGACTATCAGAATAAATCTCCTAACAGTCTATTAGTTGCACTGAAATGGAGAGGAGTCTCCTGGAGGGGAAAGGTGCTCAAAACTCATTCCTTTTCTCATTTAAAACTAGACCGGAGCAGGCACTTAATGTACCACAGGGAGCAATCTTGCTTTGGCAAGTTGGATGGACAAGATGGTTTAAAAGGTATTTTGCATTTCTGATTTCCATGACTCAATGTTTATCTGGCATTAACTCTTAGTAGAAATATTAGTACTTTATGAAGAAATGTCATTTAAAAATAAAGTAGCACTGATGACTATCGGAATATTTACTATGTGTTTTTCAAATGTGATCGATACCTTCTCAGATATGTTATGCTACTTCTTACAGTACACTCCTTAGCAGTTATGTGATCCATAATCACTTAGATGTAATATTTTACAAAGAGCAACATGTTTTTTTGATTCTGTTACAGAATCAGACGATAAGTAGAGTGTCCCAGACGCTTAGACAGATGGTTGGTGCTGTGTTTTGGTATGGTGTTTATAGCACCAAATATTTCTTGAGAATCTCTGTCTGCGCCTAGTATTAGTCTATTTACTTGGAGGGGAGCAGCATCAGAGGGAATGGAGTTTTGATGTTAATTCAGGCATGTACAGATCTAGTGGGACAGAAAATGTCGACCAAACTAATAGAAAGTTCTCAAAAACAGCTAAGCACGGGTATATAAATGCAGCAAATAGCGATGTTCTCTTGGCCGTCCTATGCTCTGGTCAGACACTCCTGAAGTGTGATGCACAGCTCTGGGGACCGTGTTTTAGGAAAGAAATCAATGAACCAGAAAATCTCTAGAGGAAGGCATTCGAATTGGTGAAGAGCTTTGACCTCAGGCCATATGAGGATTAGTTCGTGGCATCATAGAGTTAGAGTTCTAAAGAAAGAAACTTAGAGGTCCTCTGGACCGATGGATTCACAAAGAGTTAGACAGCACTAAAAGAACTGAACCACAACAGACCAATGGTACCAAATTCACATAGAAATAGGACCACTAAATACTAGTAAATAAGTACAAATATTGACTTAGAAAACCACATATTAACATTATCTATGTTCTACTGTATTTGTATTCATTTTGTTAAATATTTCCCAGTTACATTTTAATCTGGCTCAGCCATTGTCTTTGACATTTTTGTTCTAGATCAGCACTTCTTTTTTTAAAATTTAATTTAATTTAGTTTTTTCCAGTTTTTTAAACTTATTTTTAGTTTTTGACATTCATTCCCACAATATTTTGAGTTACAAATTTTCTCCCTGTCTTTCCCCTACCCCATACCCCAAATAGCGAGCCTGCTGAATACCCTTTGCTCTCTCTTATATCCTCCCCAAGAAGGATTTCTACACCCCAGTGCCAGTATATCTTATTTCCCAGTTGCATGTAAAAACCAATATTTTAAACATTTGTTTTCAAAACTTTGACTTCCAGATTCTTTCCCTTCTTCCCTCTTCACCCACCCCCACTGGGAAGATAAGCAAATCAATACAAGTCGTATATGTGTAGTTACGCAAAATGTTTCCATAGTAGTTATATTGTGAAAGATGAACTATATTTCCCTCCATCCTATCCTGCCCCCCACTTATTCTATTTTCTCCTTTGACCCTATCCCTTTTCAAAAGTATGTGCTTCTAACAACTCTCTTCCCCCAGTCTGCTCTCCCTTCTATCATCACCCCTCTTATCTCCTTCCCTCTTACTTTCCAGTAAGGTAAGATACCCAAATGAATGTGTATGTTATTCTCTCCTTAAGCCAAATTCAATGAGAATAAGATTGACCCATTCCCATTCACCTTGATGCTCTTCCTCTCCATCGTAACAGTTTTCTCTTGCCTCTTTCATATAAGATAATTTGCCCTATTCTATCTCTCCCTTTCTCCTTCTCTGATTATATTCCTTTCTCACCTCTTAATTCTATTTTTTAGATATCATGCCTTCCTATTCAACTGATCCTGTGCCCTCTGTCTATGTAAACATGTACACACATATACACATATGCACCCTCCTATACATACACCTATGTATGTATACATATATATAGATACATATACATATACGTATACATATATATATATTCCCTTCAACTATCCTCATACTGAGAAAAGTCTCGTGAGTTACAATTATTGTTTCTCCATGTAGGAATGTAAATAGTTCAACTTTAATATGTTCCTTATGATTTCTTTTTCCTGTTTACCTTCTCATTCTTCTTTTGCTTCTTATACTTAAAAGTCAATTTTTCTGTTTAACTCTGGTATTTTCATCAAGGATACTTGAAAGTCCTTAATTTCATTAAATGACATATTTTTCCCTGAAGCATTATACTCAATTTTGCTGGGTAGGTGATTCTTGCTTTTAATCCTAGCTCCTTTGACCTCCAGAATATCACATTCTAAGCCCTTTGATCCCTTAACATAGAAGCTACTAGATCTTGTGTTATCCTGATTGTGTTTCCACAATACTCAAATTGTTCCTTCCTGACTGCTTGGTAATATTTTCTCCTTGACCTGGGAATTGTGGAATTTGGCTATAAAATTCCTAGGGGTTTTCTCTTTTCTTTTTCAAGAGGTGACCAGTGAATTCTTTCTATTTCTATTTTGCCCTCTGGTTCTAGAATATCAGGGCAATTTTCCTTGAGAATTTCTTGAAGGATGATTTCTAAGCTTTTTTTTTATCACGGCTTTCAGGTAGCTCAATAATTTTTAAATTATCTCTCCTGGATCTATTTTCCAGATCAGTGGTTTTTCCAATGAGATATTTCACACTGCCTTCTATTTTTTCCATTTGTTTGGATTTGCTTTATAGTATTTTGATTTCTCATAAAGTCATTAGCTTCCATTTGCTCCAATCTCATTTTGAAGAAATTATTCTCTTCAGTGAGTTTTTGAAATTCCTTTTCCATATGGACAATTAGGCTTTTTAATGTATTCTTCTCCTCATTGGCTTTTTGGACCTCTTTTGTTGTTGACTTGCTTTTCATGATTTTCTTGCATCATTATCATTTCTCTTCCCTATTTTTCCTCTACTTCTCTTACTTGATTCTCAAAATCCTTCTTGAGGTCCTCCATGGCCTGTCACCAATTCATATTTTTCTTGGAAGCTTTTGGTGTGGGAGTTCTGACTGTGTTGTCTCCTCTCATTCCATGCTTTGATCCTTTTTGTCCCCTAAAAAGGATTCTATGGTCAGATTGTACTTATTCTGCTTGCTTATCTTGCCAGCCAATTACTTGACTTTTGGGCTCTTCGCCACAGTAGAACTCTGCTTCCAGAGTGGAGAGAGCTGTGTCCCAAACAGCTGGGGTTTTTGCAAATATTATCAGAGGTCTGAGGATGGTGCCCTCTCTACAGACATCCCAAGCTCTGGCAAACTGGCTTTCCTCACATCAGGACCACCACCCAAGACTGTGACCTAGATCTAAGCAGGTCAAAGCAAAAGCAATTACCCTCTTAATGGTCACTTGGTCCACCTTATGATCTGTAGGCCAGGAGCTCCAGAGGCAGCCATGTAGCAGCAACTGTAGCTGCTGCACCTCTGCTACCTCTTACTCTGGGGGACAGGGGCCAGACCATGCTCTTCTGTCACCCAGTTCCAACAGAATCCCCACTGAATTTTTACTTTCTCCTTGGAGTTCATGGGTTGAGAAGTCTGGAAACCACCACAGCTGCTGATGATTTACTGTCCTGAAGTCAGCCCTGGCTGGTCTGTGCCACTATTCTAGCTGCTCCAGGGTCTGGGACTGTGTGGCTCATTCAGGACTATGCTCAGCTCCCAGCTTGGTGCAATAGACCCTTCCTGTTGGCTTCACAGGCTGCCTTCAGTGGGATATTTGTTTTTCTCTATCACTTTGTGGGTTTTGTAGCTCTAAAATTTGTTTAGAGTCATATTTTACAGGTATTGGAGATGGTTGGGGTGGGAGCTCAGACAAGTTCTTGCTTTTACTCTGCCATCTTGGCTCTGCCCCCCCTAGATCAGCACTTCTTAAACTGTTGGTCATGTGAAAAAATGTTTAAGAAGCCCTGTTCTAGACAACCTACTAGATGGCTCAATGAATAGAGCTCAGTGTCTGGAGTCATGAAGACCTGAGCTCAAATCCAGCCTCAAACACTAACTAGTTGTGTGACCCTGGACAAGTCACTTAACCTCTGTTTTGCTTTAATCTACTGGAGAAGGAAATGGCAAACTATTCTAGTATTCTTGCCAAGAAAATCCCATAGAAGGTAGGGTCCACAGGGTCACAAAAAAGTCAGACATGACTGAATGACTGAACAACAACCTCACTTTATACATGAGGAATCAAGGCCCAGAGAAGTTATGATACTTGCTCAAAGACACACAGAGAGTCCATGGTAGACCAGAGCTTGAGTCCAGGATTTTTTACTCGAAATCCACTACTCTTTTTATTATATTGTAGAACTTGAAATGTTTGGCCTGAAAATTAGAAGACTTTGATGGGACGTGGCCCCTATCTTCAAGTATTAGAAATGGTTGTCATGTGGAAGAGAGATTAAATTTCTTCTGCTTAGTTCTAGAGAACAGGCCTAGAAGCAAAGAGAAAAGCAATTTCATGCTTGTCTAGACTCAGGTAGAAACTTCATAAAAAATCAAATTGTTCCAAAGTGAAACATGCTGTTTGAGGAGCTTGTGGCTACTCTCTCACTTGAGTTAATCCAGAAAAGGGTGGATTAATAACTTCAATTCATCTCAACAGTAAACACCGATTAAATGTCTAATATAGACAAGGCACGGGGCCTGCAAAATAAAAAATAAAAAGCCAATCCAGCTCCCAGAGAGCTTCCATTCTGCTTGCTGCATGTACTGTAGGCAGTATTCTTGACCAAGTATTGTTCACACTAGAAATTAGGTGGTCTTTGTAGTCCCTTGTGATTCTGATAATACATTATTCTTTGAAATATATATTTGCCTCTGGGAAAATGGTACAAACCTCTCACCATTCCACCTCCTGGAATCATGATGTTATCAACTCTGTTCTTGTTCCTGGAAAGGGCATATAAATCTACCTCCTCACTATCCTTGTAATATTCCTAACCAAAGTACTCCTTCTTCAACACTATTGCAATACAATCATTTAGCATTTATTAAGTGCTTACTGCGTAGGAGGAATTGTGTTAGGGAGAGGTGGGGGGGGGGGGATTTAGCAACATAAATAGAGCAGATACCCCCTCGAGGAGCTTATATTAAAATAGGAGAGACAATAATACAGAATGTATACCATATACACACAAAAGTATATATACAAATCACATACACACACACAACCTAACCTTTTTGTGGGTCAAGAATCAGGAAAGGTCTCAGATAGAAGAAAACATTTGAGCTGAGCATGAAAGAGAGTTGAGATCCATAGAGGAAATGGTGTTCAGGGAGCTCCTTCCAGGCATGGGGGGGGGCGGTCTATGCCTTTGTACACAGACAGGAGATGCAGTGTCATAGATGGAGAAGAGCAGATTGGAATGTAAAGTACATAAAGGAGAGCAGTGTGGAATTAGCCTGGAAAGGTAGGCTCAAGCCCAGGTCATGATGGGGATTTAAATGACAGAGGAGTTTGCATTTGAATCAAGAGCAGAGTTTCTTAACCTGGAATCTGAAAACTTAAAAAAAAATTGGACAACAATTTCAGTATATTTAGTTTCCTTTGTAATCCTGTGTATTTTATTTTATTCATTTAGAAGCATTATTCTAGAAAGGGGTCCATAGGCTTCACCAGATTGCCAAAAGGATCCATGAAACAAACAAATAAAAAGAAGCTTAAGAACCTCTGTTCTAGAAGTAGCAGGAAGTTAAAGTAACATTTGATGGGTACATATCCCTCATTCCAAAGGGAACTATCCCCATAACATTAGTCATACAAAAACTAGCACTATATATTGCTGATGCCATAACCTCAGTGGCTGCTGTGAATATATAGGTGTATTTCCAGGTTTGACTCGCAAGATATAACAGACTCTCTTCCAAGACAAAAGCAAGATATTTATTCATATTCCAGAAAGTCAGATCCATCGTGGTAATAAAGAAGTTGGTACACATTACTAATGCAAAGAGCACCACCATCCCCAAGCCTTCTCTCTGTCAGGCCTCCCCACAGACAAGATCCCTTAGGCAAAATGCCCCTATCTCACCCACACCTAGCTGCTCTGCCTCTCTCTGCCTCTTCTCTAAGCTCCACATCACTCTCCCACTTCCTGCTCCACCTGTTCCTGTTCTACCCATTTGGCAAGATCCTCCCACTACAGGCTCCATGTGACTCAGGCTCAACACAGGTCACATAGGCCTATTAATGGGCAAAAAAGATATTCTCATTCCATTAACAATACATTAACAATACACACTAATATTCTATGAGACATTTGCTTCCAGCCCTGACATCCAAAATAAGATTCAGGGTTATATTCACTTACCTGCCTTGTAGCTAATTGTCAGGTTTTCCAGGTTTTTTTTTTCCTTGTCCTTTATCCTGAGGAATCTTGACACACTAATCAGGAGACCTGGACATTGTACATATGATTACAAGTCTATAGAATTCACAGTATAGCTAGCTGTGGGCTCTAAGCACATCTTTTGAGAACCACTGACTTAGATCTATATTACTAAGTCAGAGATCTGACCTTTCTTTTCAAGAACCCATAATAACTTGGGATCCAACTATGGAATTCTGACAGACTTTTCCTTTCTCTCTGAGGCATTACCGTGCTAATTTGTGACAGTCTCCCTTGGCCCTCTATTTCAGACAAGCCCCAATCATGTTTGAATTCATTCTGTCACCCTGTCCATCTCCTTGACATACTCAACTGACTGCTGAGCTAATAAAACTGTAGCTGTTTTGATGATAAAACATGATCAAAACAAGTCTGTCCTTGTTCCTAGTAAAGATGTACGAATCTATCCCTCATCACTCTATAATATTCCTAATCTAAGTGCTCCTTCTTCATCACTATTACCCTTTGTGCATTTTTATCCTATATTAGGATATAAGCTCCTCATGGGCAGGGACTGGTGCTTCTTTTGTACTAATATAGGCAGTTGTTTTTCCTTCATTTTTGAAGAGGATCAGTGCCACCACAGGTGATGTCTTGACTTGTGTGTGAGTTGGATTTAAGTGAGTTGTATAAAGTTGTCAACCTCACTATGTCTTCTAGAATTGCTGGAGTCCAGTGGCAGGACAAAATAATTAGAAGTGAAAATTGTGTAGTCCATTCCCCTCACTTTGGTAATGAGGAAGCTGAGGCAACAAGCATCCTGTTCTTCCTAATCCCTACCAAAGAGACAAGAGACAAAAATCAAGAAAACTGGGGGTGACTCAGGATGCAGTGGATAATTTTGGCATCTTGATGCCTGATGAAGCTCCAAGCACTCCACAGTGCCTGTTTCAGCCACTTTCATGGTCATTAGAACAAATTGTTCTTATCCTAACATTCCACTGGTGAAAATCTTCATGTGCTTTGAGTAGAAATCCCCCTACTTCACTGACAGGTTTGGGCCCTATTGGTTACCCTTAACTTGATTTAGCCAGGCTGCCCAGATAGTTTTACAATTATAGTACATGCTACAGCTTCTTGGAGCCACAAGTGAAAACTGAATGTCAGTTGGACCCCAAAGGTGGATGAGCAGCCTGGAAAAGGGGTCAACGAGTCCTCACACCAGAGGTGCCAGTCCTACTGAATGCCCCATACACCCCACAGCATATAATATGCACTTAATAAATGTGTTTTCATTCATTCATTCTCAGACCCCAATGCTGGCATCACTAAGAAGATGATATCAGCTACAGGCTTTATTACTTTGCTGAAGAGAGAATGGGTAGTAGGTTCAAAAGAACACCAAATTGCATTCCAGGAAGCTTGGATTCTAGTTCTGATTCTGTCACCAACTACTTGTAGGACTTTGGGAAAGAGGAACTTTGATCATCTTGGGCTTGTTTCTTTATCTGTAAAACAAGAAACTTGTATTAATGTGGTTGTTCTAAAGCCCCTCTATGAAGAGCTAGAAATTCTGGTTCCCAGGTCAAGCACGGCAAGATGTATCAACATAGAATTTTTTTTTAAATCTTTCTCTATTTACTGATATAGTCAGTACCTTAAAAATTTCTAGGCCCTGTGACAAAGACCAGATTACCATAACCTAGTTACACCTCTGCTTCTGACTAAACTCTTTTGGCCAGAGAAGGTTCACAGAATAAAAGGGCTTGATGATAACCTTCCACAGAGTTTTATAATTAATTTCAAGAATAGATGGTTGAGTTGAAAATCTCCCTAGGGAATATTAATGAAATGTATCTATTTCACCAAGTTCCCAGCTCCTACTTCAGTTTTAAGGCTTTGTTATGTTGTAATATCTACATAGGGAGGACATTTATGAGGTAAACAAAACTTGTCTCCTGCACTGCCCCCACCCTTCCTTCATATACCTTGTCAGTATCTTAAGCATAAAGGATTTTCCTCTTGCTCCATTAGCTCCCATGCCCCTAAGAAAACTATCTGACCATAACAGCTCACATTTGCATACCAATTAACTAGTTTCCAGATCCCTTTGTTTCCAATACTCCCCTGACATAGATAGCATAAATATTACTATTTACATAGTAAATGTATTTGTATATATATATATATACATATATATCTTATATAATTATATATTTGTTATATATTATATAATTATATTATTTTACATATCATATATTAATATGATATAATAATATAATATTTAATATATTTATAGTATACATTTTTATATTTACATAGATACTATAAATATCTTTTTTTTTTCCAGTCAGGAAACTGAAACTCAGCAAAGTTAAATGTGTCTAGTCTATTGGAGTTGGGGCTAGGGCTCTAGTCCTCCCAACATAAATATTTCAACATAATAGAAGTATTTATATCTTATCCCAGAACAATGCAAGTACTTAATAAAATTTTGTTTAAAGTTAGATAAAGGGAGAGATATAATCCACTCTAGTGGGATGACTTACCAGCCCTCAAATCATCCCTCATTCTCTTCCCTGTGTGCTTTTCCTTTTATTCCCCAGAGCCATTCTACCTATTCTTTAAGGCCAAGTTCAAATGTCATCTCTTGTCAATCATTCCCTGAGTCTCCCCAATATGTTCCTTGTGTTGATTATGGTAACTTTTCTCTGTGAGATCTATTAAGCAGAATAAATGAGATGATGTATGTGAATGTACTTTATGGGATATATAAATAGATAATCTTATATGCTATATAAATAGATAATACAGATAATATTAAGATATACAAGAATTATGAATGAATAGGAAAGTATTTAGTAATATACTAATGTTTTCATATGAAATTAATTGCTCACTTTTAAGGAATACAGTTTGTTGGAATGTTTCATTTGGCAACTATATGGATTTACCTGGTTTGAAAGTAAAATAAAGTAAATTATCTTTTAAAATGTAAAAAAAAACAAAACAAAACAAAAAAACAAACCCCGAAGTTCTATTAAGGCTGGAGAAATATCTCAACAAAAATTTATATCTTCCCAGCCCCTACACATTTTTACAGAAAGGGAAGGAATCTGCTGGTAAATGTTTAACAACCAGCTAGCAGGAAAAATAGAAAACACATGATGCACTTGCAAATTTAACGTGCATTATTAACATTTTTCTCCAACACATTTTTAAGTTTAGATCAGAGGCATCAAACACACTGCATGAGCATCATATGAGGCTCACAGCACTTCTGAATGCTGCCTGAAGCAGATTAAAATGTAATGGGTAAATATTTAACAAAAATACAATGAAACAGGTAATATTAATATGTAGTTTTCTAAGTCAATGTGCAGTCCATAGGGATCCTTATGTATGTTTTATTGGCCCTGTTTCTATTTGAATTTAATATTATTAATTTAGACAATCAACAAAAAAATAAGTTGATCCCTGATTTCTAGTGTTTGCCAATTTCTAGGGTGTAAATGCTTACACTGAAATTTTAATAATTGGCTCCTTTGAGTTGTTCTTATCTGACTCAAGCTTACAGCCTTGACAGAAGGGATCTTAGACCTATGATTCATCACTGTGGGGAGCGATTTCATGAGAAAACTCTCTCTACAAATGAATATTAGGATGTTCTGAATCTTATAGTCTTATAGTACTGTCTGGGTCACTGAGGGTTTACAGAGTTGACCAAGGTCATGCAGCCAATATGATTCAGAGGTTGGACATAAATTTACACTGATCTGACTCTAATGCTGGTACTCTAACCAATATGCCATGTTGCCTCTAGTATTGTAGTGGGGGCTTAATAAATGCTTTGTAAATATTTACCAAATGTCCAATGAATCTACACTTCTATTACTGCCCAGGGGGAGGAATATTTTATTATTATTAAATCAGGACTTCCCTCTCAAAAAAATCAGCTCAAAAGAAAAATAATATAGATGATGCATAAACCTTTCTCACCTCTAGAAGTAGTGTTGATATATGTTTTTCTTGTTATTTTGTTTTTCTTTATCTGATTTACCAAGAGTCAGGTATATGGCAAGTAAACTGAACAAAATTTGAAATTCTAGAAGTTGCTTGTGTTCTGTGTGAACCCATGGCAGTGTGTACTATATCCACAGCTAGCATCAGATATGTGGTCAGAATAATCACCTCTCTCCATCTCTGTCTCTGTCTCTCTCTCTGTCTCTTGAATTTGGCAAAAGCAAGGGGCAAACTTATGATATGGACTGACTTTCAATTTGTGTTCTGTTTGTGCATTGGATGTAGGTCTCCTCGTACCAATGACATCATTGCCATATTTCTCTGGTAACTATTATACTTCAAAAGAAAAATAGTGCACGGCCTGCTGAAGAACCCACAGTCAATTTGGTGAGTGCTGATGGGAGCTACCCCACATTACATGTGCTCGTTTATCTCAGGCAGGCTTTGAGTGTGTCCAAAAAGGGCAGTAAAACTCTTTAGACAATGGGGAATTGTTCAAATAAACACAGTAATTAAACACATGTGCCAGAATCAACGTGCTTGCCACCAGAGTGGTATACTGGAGAGGCCTAGTGGTATGGATTCAGAGGAAGAGGACTCCCTTGGTCTCAGTTTTCTCATTTTCAAAATTAAGGGAATGGATCATAAAATTTTCACAAGCCTTTCTAATACTAAATCCTATGACCTGTTGATCCTAGACATATAAAAATTAACATGTGCATATGTGTATGTATATGCAAATGTTTAACTACAATTATTTCACATAATTTAAAATAATCCCCACATACTTTCTTAGAAATATATTCCTAATAGGTCTCTCACTGATGTCTCAAATTCAGATTCTGATGAAACATAGATTTGGGTTATTACTTTGCATATAATTAAAATAGAAACACCCTCTGGATATACAGCACTTTAACCTGTATCATCTGTTAACAACTAAGTTGTTTGCTAGGTATTTTTAGCTCCTTACTTATATGAAAGCTAAATTACAAATAGGTCCAATACTTCAGAACTACTTTTAGAATAAGGAGACATCCTTTACCCAGCAACAGTAAATGTTAATAATAGGTGAGCACTGTTGTATTTGTTTGCAGATATTTTTAGTAATACTATCAATAAACACCTTGAATCAAGCCTTGTTGAATATGGTTGGTTGGTTGTTGTCCTTTGTTCCTGAAGAGGACCAAAATGACATCATTATGTTAGAGTCAAGTTACAGTGTGTCCAACTATGGCTGATCAGACCAGTACAAGCTTGGAATCCTCGAGCACAGACCAAACACAAATAGGGCATGTGAACATTTGGGATGGATTCTCAAATTGCACATCTCACATTTCTTTTGAGCTGCTTCAATTCCGCTTTGCTCATAGAGCACAGCACCTTCTCTGATGTGGGTCTGCCAAGCTGAGAAGTCCTTTGCCAGAATCTCCAATGTCACGTAGTCAATTCCAAAGTTCTTCAGAGAGATTCTGAGAGTGTCTTCTTCTGACCACCATGTGAGCACTTGTCTTGTGAGTTTGCTGTAAAACAGTCTTTTAGGCAAGCATATGTTTGACGTTTGAACAATGTGACCAGTCCCCTCAAAGCTGAATATACCTGAAAGAGGTTTATCACTGGACTGAGCCTACAAAATAGCTAAGAAAGAGAAGCAAAATTGAAACAACTTCTATAGATAAAATCCACATGAACCAAGACAGCTATAAATATATTGACAAAGAAGCATCACACAATAATCAAGTCATATTGATGTCTCCAGGGAAGCAGAGGGATTTATAATGGAGATTCAGGGCCAGGTAACACCCATGGCAAACTGTAGATGAAAGTCAATAATGGAGCAATGTAGATTAGGAAGGGAGAGGTACAGAAAGTATAAAACATTGCTATAGGCTATAAACAGCTGCCTAGTATGAGATGATATAATGGCAGAAATATACATCAGAAGTTTGCTATCTTTCATAGACTGATAGATAATAAACCATCATACTAAAAAAAAAAAAATAGACCTAATCATATTCTAGAGAACGCAATCAATAAATTCTACTGGAATTGGACCATTGTCATAGTCCAAACTGTTTTCCATAACTGTCTTATTAAGAAACAAGATTAAACTCAAGAACAATATTTTTTTAATAGCAGTTGCTGTTCAAAATAGTCATAATCTCCAAGCTCTATAGCATGAGAAGTTTTTAAAGTGTAGACATGTGGCCACTAAGAAAATCCCATAGAAAATGGACCCCTACACTTCTAGTGCCTTCCTCCTGAAAGAAGCATCTGAATTTTTTATTGTATCTGTTAATAGGCATTATGAGGGAAAGTTGAGAAAAAGAGCAGACCACTTCTTGGAACTTCCCTCAGTTCCTGAGGAAGTGGGTACAACTGGTGGTATAAGCCCAACTTTCTGCCTCAAGATTCCTCTGGGGCCAATGGTCCTCTTCAAAACCCCCCTTTTCTAATACAATTCTTCTTTCTTCTTCTTCTTCTTCTTCTTCTTCTTCTTCTTCTTCTTCTTCTTCTTCTTCTTCTTCTTCTCCTTCTCCTTCTCCTTCTCCTTCTCCTCCTGCTCCTCCTCCTCCTCCTCCTCGTCCTCCTCGTCCTCCTCCTCCTCCTCCTTCTTCTTTTTCTTCTTCTCACCAGTTGACTGAATACTAATTTTTTCCATCTGGGCTCCTGAGATCCTGACTCTTTCCTTCGCCTTTTTGAACCCTCAAAGCCTCTACATGGCTCTGAACTATCTTTTCCCTTTTTACAAACTTCTTAGGGCATAACCAAGTTTCTTCATCCAACCCAAACAGACTTCCTGTTGTACTTTAGCTTTCATATTAGAAAAGAGCTGAATTACTATGTTACTATGGTGACAAAGAAGATCAAAACATACACTCAGAAGAAGAAAACAACAAATTAAAAATTCCTACATCCAAAATATCAAAGAAATATTAAGTGGTCTCGCATCATGGAAGAACTAAAAAATGATTTTTAAAATCAAGTAAGAGAGGTATAGGAAAAATTAGGAAGACAAGTGAGAGTGATGCAAGAAAATCATGAAAAAAGAGTCAACAGCCTGTTAAAGGAGACATACACACACACACACACAAAGTACTGAAGAAAATAATGTCTTAAAAAATGTAATAGGTCAAATGATAAAAGAGGAACAAAAATACAATGAAGAGAAGAATGCCTTGTAAAGCAGAACTGGCCCAGTGGAAAAAGATATACAAAAATTTGCTGAAGATAACTTTAAAAATTAGGATTGGCCAAATGGAAAAGAAAATACAAAAACTCACTGAAGAAAATAATTCCTTAAAAGTTAGAAATGAACAAACAGAAGCTAATGACTTTATGAGACATTAAGAAGCAATCCAACAAAATCAAAAGAATAAAAAAAAAAAGAAGAAAATGCGAAATTTCTGTAATGGGAATGGTAATTCAAAAATCTTCCCTGACCCTTAATAGGCCAAATGTAATCACATGGAGCCCAGGGGGGGAGGAGCTTGCTGGAAGGGTGGAGCAGGAAGGAGAAGGAAAGAGAGCCATAGCATTGGAGGCTAAGCAGCTAGCATGAGAGAAGGGCATTTTTGCTTAAGGGTGCCTGTTTTGTTTTGAAGGCCTGACAGAGGGAAGGCTTGGGAATGTTGGTATTTGTTGCATTGATTATATGTATGAACTTCTTGGTTTCTATGATGAATTTGGCTTTCTGGTTTTGGGATTCGACTTTCTGGTATTTGAATAAATGTTTTGGTTCTGTCTTCCATGTGGAGCATCTGTTACATTTTGTGATTCACAACTACACCAGCATATTCATAGCTGCCTCGGTTGCTGTGAATATTGCATTGGTGTTACAATATCTCACTGGGAAAAAAAAACTGATTTACACAATAGATTCAGGAGAGGTAATTTAAAAATGATTGGACTACCTGAAAGTCATGATTAAAAAAAAAAAAAGATGCTACGCAACATCTTTCAAGCAATTATCAAGGAAATCTGCCCTGATATTCTAGAACCAGATGGTAAAATAGAGATTGAAAGAATACACTGACCACCTCCTGAAAGACATCCCAAAATGAAAACTCCAGGAATATTAAAGCCAAATTCTAGACCTCCCAGATCAAGAAGAAAACATAGGCAGTCAAAAAGAAACAATTCAAATGGTGTGGAGTCACAGTCAGGATAACACAGGATTTAGCAGCTTCTACATTAAAGGATCAGTGGGCTGGGGATTTTATATTCTAGAAGGCAAAAGACCTAGGATTACAACCAAGAATCACCTACCAAGCAAAACTTCAGGGGAGAAAAATAGACATTCAGTGCAAATAGTGGACTTTCAAGTATTTCTGATAAAAAAGACCAGAACTGAATAGCAAATTTGACTTTCAAATACAAGAAGCACAAAATGGTAAACAGGAAAGAGAAATCATAAGGGATTTGATAAGGTTCAACTACTTATATTCCTACATGGGGAAGTTGTATTTATAACTCTTAAAGACTCTCTCATTACTAGGACAGTTAGAAGGAGTATACAAAGAAAGCAGAAGTGCAAGTTGAATGTGATGGCATGATTATGTAAAAAAAAATTAAATTAAATTAAAAGTTGAGAAAGAAGAATGCACTGGCAGAAGAGGGAAAGGAGAAGCAGAACAGAATCAATTATCTGGTATAAAAGAGTACTGAAAGAGATTTTACAATGGAGGTGAAAATGGGGGACATGGGGAGGGGAGCACAGGAACCTTACTCTTATTGGAATTGGCTCAAAGACAGAATGATATATCCACTCAGTTGGGTGTAGAAATCCATCCTTACCATACAGGAAAGTAGAAAGGGGAGGGGATAAGAGAAGACAAGGTACGGATAGAAGGGAGGACAGTTTGGAGGAGGTAAAAGTCAGAAGCAAAATGCTTTTGAGAATGGACAGGGTAAAAGGAGAGAAAAAGTAAAAAGGATAAACAGGGGGTTAATGGAATGGAAGGAAATGCATAGTTGGTAATTATTACTGTGAGAAACATTTTAGAGTTTCTCTGATAAAGACTTCCTTTCTTGAACATATAGAAAAATGAATCAAATTTATAGAAATAAGAGTCATTCCTCAATTGATAAACAATCAAAGCATATGAATAGGCAGTTTTCAGACAAAAGTAATCAAAATTATCTATAGTCATATGAAAATGATCTAAATTAC
>CM053580.1:368281386-368295850 GCA_028627135.1 Pseudochirops cupreus
ACAAAGCAAAATAACTCTCAAGTTTCATCTCACATCCAGAAAATTGGCAAAGCTAACAAAAGATCAGCCTGGTGCATGTTGGAGGGGTTGTGGGAAGATGAACACACTAATGCTTTATTAGGAGTGCTGTGAATTAGTATGATTATTCTGGAAAGCAAATTGGAATTCTGCAAATAAAATGACTAAAATATTCATGCTCTTAAACCCAGTAATTTCATTGCTAAGGATATACGCTAAGGAAATAATTGACAAAAAGAAAGGCTCCATATATATTAAAATATTTACACTTGTACTTTTTAATACTGATAAACTAGAAACAAAGTAGAGGAACAATTAGGGAATTGATAAATAAATTGAAGTATATGAATGTAATGCGATATTACTTTGCAGTAAGAAATGATGAATATGGTGACTATCAAGAAGCATGGGAAGGCCCAAATGACCCAGGAAAGCAATATGCAAAATCAGTGCAACAACGTAAAAAAAGAAAAAAGTAACCTACACCCACACAATTGAAACTATAAGGTCTGAGTACGTAATAACCAAGCTTGTCCCAAAGAAGAGATATATGTGAAGACTTCTCCCTCCCTTATTTGCAGATGTGGGGAGGAAGGGCCCTGTGGATATGGAGCATTGAAGCTGCTGTCAGCACTTTTTGAAGTGTTCATTTTGAAAAATATTTTTTCTTCTTTTTTTTCATTCTTTAGTATAATTGGAGGTTGTCTAGGAGGAATAAGTAGAAATACTCATGATGTAAAAACAAAAGATACATGTAAATTTTACTTAAATATGCTTTGGGAAGAGCACTCCTTTATAAAATATCGTATTCAATATTCTATTCCCTGCCTTCTGCCACCATTCAACATAATATCAGAAGATGATTAATGTATAGATCTCTGCACTTTACAGGCAACTAGACTAACTTTCTCCTCTGCAAGTCATGTCATCATTTCTCTGATGCCATCCATGGTCCTCTTCGAAAATGAAGGATAAAAACCACCTGTAAGTAGACTGAGCTGCCTGAATGGGGACCCAGCTAGTTGGGTAACTCGGCTTCTCCTCTCCCTCTCCTTTTCTCTTTCTTTTTCTCCAAAGGAAGGAAGATTTTGATGGTCAGAAGCTGCCCACTTAACTTAGGGTTTACTGACTAGGTTTCTTTCCTTCTTCCTTCCTTGCTTTCTTGCTTCCTTCCTACCTTCCTTCCTTCTTTCCTTCTTTCCTTCTTTCCTTCCTTGCTTACTTCTTTCCTTCCTTCCTTCCTTTCTTCTTTCTTATTTTCATAAAACCTTAAATCCAGTTCACTCTGAAACTCATAGATTTGACAATAGATCCCTCCCCAAGCTCTACTTAATGGCTGTATTTTGAGCCTTCCTGGCTTACAGTGAATGTCAATGGTAATTTTTTCTCTTTGGAAAAGCAACCCTGATGGTTTTCTCTTCCCAGCTTTTTTTTTTCCTTTTTTTTCTAATTAAGGATCCATCCCTTGACTCACTTCTTAAAGAGGCCTATTCACTGAATGGGCTTGCCTCACTCTGAGTGAGAACTTGAAAAGACCTTAGCTTAAATGGACCAGGGTCTCCCATTGCATCCTGGGTCATCACCAGTCATCCTAATGAATATCTGGCCACTGGACCCAGATGGCTCTCGAGGAAAAAGTGAGGATGGTGACCTTGCACAGTCCTCCCTCAGTGAAATCAAAGTCAACTGCTAGGTATGTCATCATTTACCTTATTCCATGGTCCTCTTCAAAAATTGAGGACAAGCACAACAACCTAGGGCTCTCTTATTGGAACGCAAGAATGCCATTATACCTCTTTGGGTTATCATACCACATTATTGAGCTTGCAGTCAACTAAACTCTCAGTGTTTTTCCAAACTCTTTTCTGACTATGTCCTCTATATATTTTAGTTGGAGTCAATTTTTTGAGCCAAAGGTAAACTTTATATTTATCCCTATTACATTTCATTTTACTAGATTTGGTAGAATGTTCTAGACCCTCAGGATTTTTCTTTTTGCATTTTCTCTTTGATCTGGCATGTCAGTTTTTCCTCATAGCTTCTTGACATTTGAAGATTTGATGAGCATATCATCTTTGGTTTTGTGCCAGTCTTTGATATAGGATGTTTCTTATAGATCTTAGGAGTGCTTCCCTGAAGACCTGCTTCCAAATTGACTTGAAAACCTTAATGACTGCTTCCATCTCTGACCATTTAACTTTTTTCTGACTACGACCACTTCTCTATTTTTTTTCCAAAAGAATAGCATGTGGTAATTTATTAAACATTTAGACAAAATTTAAGTAAATTATACCTATAACCCTCCTCGCTCTATCAAATTGGTAATCTTGTCTAAAAAGGAAAGAAGGCTATTCTGTAAGAACCTGTTCTTGGTAAAACCATGCTGGCTCTTTGTGATTATAACTTCCTTTTCTACATATTCACTGGCCAGCTCTTTAATAATGAGTTCTCAACTTTATCTAAGAGTCAATAGCAATCCTACTGGCAGGCTTGAAGTCTGTAATTTGCTACTTTCTTTCCCTTTTTTTTTTTTTTGAGAAACTGGATATACCATCAAGGACATATCTTCAATTTGGGAAAAAGGTGTCATTTTTGGGTGGCAATAACATTAACATTATGAATAAGGAAAAAAATAAATTGCTGATCTCTTAATCTTCTTGATCCTGGGCAGACCTCCTCCCCATATAAATATTTTCTGTGTAGAATCAAATAAAATAAGATTAAAGGACATGGGGTACCTAGTTCAGCCCCTGGTTTAAAAAAATGATTTCTTTTTTATCTGAGAGCGCCCTGCTAGCCATTGCTTTCCCTTCAGACCAAACCCCATCCCAATAGGTTTGTGAATCACAAAGATTACTGCTGGTCAAGCAACCTAAGCCCCCTTTTCTCTTTCTATGTGTCGATAAGATTGTGTCTCCATAACCAGGGAATAATTGACAGGCTTTTTTCTATGCTTGGATCACACCCCACCACCAAGGACATCTGGGTGTTCAGACAGATGGGTACTATCATGGGAGATGGTGATGGGACTGGCCATGCATCAGAGCAACAACAGATCAGAGAAGTCTGAGAAAGTCCCCGTAAGAGTTATGACCTTTTGTCTGTTCTGTCACAGCTCTAATTAATCAACGTCAGATCAGTAATTCCCTCTTCCTGAGGGCCCTCCTCATTTTAGGTCCTTATGATTACTATGTAACAAAAACTTATGTTGGAGAAGAATTTTTTGTCTTGTACACTATGACTTTACCCACACAAAAGCTCTCTTAGAGCCAGATGCTATTATCACCCCCCTTTTACAAAGATAGCAGGTAGGTGGCACAGCGGATGAAGTGCCAGGCCCGGAGTCAGAAAGAAATGAGTTCAAATCTGACCTCAGACACTTGCTACCCTGGGCAAGTCACTTAAAACCCTGTTTGCCTCAGTTTCCTCATTTATAAAATGAGCTGGAGAAGGAAATAGCAAACCACTCTAGTATCTTTGCCAAGAAAACCCCAAATAGGGTCACAAAGAGTGAGACATGACTAAAAAAACTCAACAACTTTTACGAATGAGGAACCTGTAGTAGAAAGATTTTAAGTGACTTACCCAGGGTCACATTAACTAGTAAGTGTCTGAGGCCAGATTTGAACTTAGCTGTTTCTCGCTGCAATCCTGTCATTTGCCCCACCTAGTTCCCTTTGAAGCTCACCCCATCTCATCCTGCTTCTTGTCCCTAATAAAGAGTCCATTTTCTGGTAGAGTAACCCAAAGTCCTTATTGACCTTTCTATCTCTTGTCATAAACCCAAAGATCATCCAGGAGACCAAAGTATTTCTCCCACCATTATTTCACCAATTCTCTCACCTTATGGGGTTGATTAGATTATTACATAAACATAGACAAGACTGTGTCTCCTAGTAGCACCCTGATGTCCCTTCCAACTCTCCCATGCTTTCAGTCTGCATGTAAGTATGTCCTTTTCACAATTTCTCCAAGTGGGAAGATCTAAATTTAAGCTCAGGTTGAACTTGGCTATACTGCTGCTTTTTTATGAGTTGGATTTTTTTCCAATTATTATTGCTTATCAGCAGGTTTACAGTTTAGGAACACATTTGCTTCTTGTGCAAAGGATATCCCTACAAATATATATGTGTGTGTGTGTGTGTGTGTTCGCACATGCATATGTGTGTGCATATGTACATATATATGTAATACATAATACATATGAGTATATATTCACAAACATACACACAAAGAGATGTGATCAGAGATGACTCTCTGATCTACATACAAATGCAAGTGAGCCTCTAATATGTGTAATGTTTTTAAAGTAGAGTAAATGAAAGAAGTATTTTAAATATGTCTCAGTAATTTAATTTTTCTCTCATTAAAAGCTTGAGTAGAATAATTTTTAAAGCAAAATTACTCACGAAGTCATTCATTCTCATCTCTCTCAGCAATCTGACCACATTTGGTATTTTTAAAAACTGGGTATCACTTAATGTAATTTTTTTTTAAATATTAAAGTAGAATGGACCACCTGACTTTAGAAAATTCAGGAGACACTTTTGTTTAGAGTTAGCCTAGGCTGATTTCAAATTTGCATAATCATATAAGCCTCCTGATTCAACAAATGAGACTGAATCACCATGTAAGCACATAATAATGTGATTCTTAGCACATTTCATCTCTGACTGGACACTTTTGTAGAAGACGCCCATCTCAGGGTCTTTTTCCACATCTTTTGTCCATCCAACCTTTGAGATCCAGTATCTAATGTTCAACATCCTCTAAGTAGGGAATAAAGCAAGGTGGACTTTGTACAACCTCAAAAAAGAAAAAACGATTTGGTTCTCATAGAACCTCACATATGTTTAATAATCACTCCACTCACATCTTCAAAAATTAATCACGAGCGCAGTGAGTTCATGGTCTTGTATAAATACGAAATGATTGTGTGATAAACTTTTCCAGTGTCACTCATGTGTCAATCTGACCTCTCATATCATTAACAGAGTAACATGCCTCCCCCACACCTCGTGCTGCTGCTTGGGTTTCCCAGCTAATGCATTCCTGCAGCCCTTGCCTTTAATGTTCCACTTCTGCTTAGAATGAATGACTGGGTGTCCTTCCCCCTCTGTATATTCCAAAACTAAAAAGAATCAATTAAACAGGCTGTATTTCCATCAGGGAGGCTGCTGCTGTGTGCCAAGCAGCTTAAGCTGTCTTCTCATAGTTTATGATGTCAGCAGGACCTCCTGATTGAAATACAGCCTCGAAATCCCCACCTTCTCTCCCGCACTTTCTGTCTGCAGTATATATTATTCTTGTAGTTTTCAGAGACAGCTGTGTGAATTAATGAACTGATGTGAGAATCAGCGCTGGCCTGGAGCCCCATTTAAAAGTCATGACGATGACCTCATAAAAACAGCAAAGAATGCTTACAGCTTGCTTGTAAAACAAATCTATTCCTTAATAACTCAGAATGCCCACATAATTCAGCACACATTTAAACCCAAAATGATTGTTTCATAAGAGGATGAAAATTTCCCATGAAAAAGACATTTAGCTAGCCTCAGCCACTATAAACTTTAATTGATATTTCACAGTGTGTACAAATTCATCCTCCAGGGAGGGTAGAATATCATTTTTGCACCTGTACTCTAACTCCAGCATTATAGTATTTCAACCGTTAAACATTTTTCATTAAAGCACTTCATCTAGAATTAGTCTAATCTGATTTTAACAAAAGTATTCTATATTTAGTTTTTCACACCACGTTAATACAATCTGTTAGAACTGGAGAAGCTGTGTTTTTGCTGCTCAATCCCAGATCTTTGGTCACTGGCAAAAGCCAAGGGGTGGTCTATGCCGGAATCGGGATAACTTCAAAGGAAGACAATGTTGTCCTCAGACAGGAAGTATATAAAAATGGGCAGAACACTGAATTTGGGCTAAGGATGACCGGGGTTTGAATCCTGCCCACGGTACTTCCTAGCTGTCTGGTGGTAAAAAAAGTAATTTAACCCCCATCCATCTTAGTTTCTTCTTGTATAATACAAGGGGGTTGTACTTGATTGACTCTAATTTCCCTTTCGATTCTAAATCTATGCTGTTATGGCCTAGCACAGTGTCTGACACATAGTAGGACCTTAATAAATGCTTGTTGATTCACCTGGATTTAATTCCAGTTTTAGTGTGTGACCATAAGCCAATCACTTAACCTCAATGGGCCTCAGGGAACTCTCTAAGACTATAAATTATAAACTGATTGAAATCTGCTTTGGTGGACAAACCTGCTTCATGGAGTTGCTCAGAGGCTTACAGGAGATAACTTTGCTTAAAGCACTGTATCAATGTCAGCTAATATTATTGCTGTACTCTTGAACAACCCATGTGTTAAGAAACTGATTCTTGTCCGTGCATGCAAATTGTGTTTTCATTCTATTCCCCAAAGAAATTGTGACACAGACAGTATGCACAACTGGTTTTCAAAGTTTACAACTTTCACCCAGAACAGTCATAAAAGCTTCCAGGCAAAAGGCCATTAGGAAGCTGGGCAGGGAAGGTTTTTTTTTCTTTTCTTTCTTTCTTTTTTTTTCTTGCTTAACTAGAACTGAGAAAATGTGCAAAAATTGGAGTCTTATGGTTTGGGTTTTATAGCTATTATCTTGCTGGCAATCTTAGGTGAACAGCTGCAGAATTTTAGGATGTATGATTTTAACCACAATGAAAGAGGTTTTTCTAAATGCTTCCAATTAGATGTGGATAGTAGCAAACATCATAAGGAGTTTCACTGGGAGTATAAGCCAAGATTTGCATTTAAAGAGAACTATCCAACTCCAAAGTGATTTCCACTGAAAGCTTTATGCATTCATCTCATTCTCAGATTCATTTCCAAATCTGTCCCTTACTGACCAGCTTCCTCTCCAGTTTCACTCTGCAGAACACCTTCCCTCTGAAGAGCCTGGGAGTGGGACTTGTTTTGGACAAAATTTCCCAGGGTCTCCAAAATGAATAACTGACTAGCAGAACACACCTATCCTGGGAATAGAGGAATAGGTTAATTTCTAAAGAAAATTGGGGTCTTGAAATTCCCAAGATAACTTAAGAATTACCTGGTTATGTAGCCTACTAGAATAGTTCTGGCTGAAAGTGATTTCTCTTCCCTCAAAGTGTCCTAGGGCGTTTTTTTGTTGTTGTTTGGTTGGTTGGTTTTCGGTATCTCTTCTTTGCCTTATCACATATTGCCAGGGGTCATCTCGATGCTCCTCTATTACACTCCCTCTGGATCTTTGCCTCTTACACTCCAATTTTTTTCAAGGCTCAACTCTTGCACCTCTTATGGGAGACTCTTCTGGAGCCCTTTAGATGTTAGTGCTCTCAACCTTTTAAAATCTTCAGATATATTCTTATCTGTGCATATGTGACATTCCCCAATAAAATGTTACCTTCTTGAGGACAGTAACTGCTTCTTCATTTTGTTATTTTAACTCAAGTACCTAGAACAGTGCTCTGTGGATAGATAGCACATTGATATTTAATAAAGCCTGGTTGGGTTGGATAAGGAGAAGAAATAACTTTGAAGTAAATTTTTAGAAAAATTGATTCCAGTAAAGTATTTGTGTCGGTTCTTTCTTTGTTGTTGTTACACATTTTTCTTGGAATATTGGTGAGCAACTTTGAGGAAAAGCAATGGGCTATGCTCTAGTCTATGACTCAACTTTAAAAAAACTATTTAATTTAGTGAAATAGATTTTTTTCAGTTTCAAATTCTTTATTATACACGATTGCACAATTTGAGGCTGGTTAAATATAACCAGTTTTCAAAATCTTTTCAAGCAGTTTCTAGATTACAACATGCAAGTGACCATGAAAATATTCGGCATTTTAATTTTTTTTTTTTGATTTCTGAACAAGCACTTACATGAGGGAAAAAAAATCCATCTGTTTCCACCCTGAGACATCCACATTGAAAAAAGATGTTCCCAGAGCAAATGAAGCCAGAAACAGCTTCTATGCAAAAGGCATAACTACCTATTTTTTTCTGTTTTGCTCTCCAGAAGGTAGATGACAGATGTTACCTGGTGATGGTGCATTCTCACAAAATACTATACACATTAGAAAAGTTAATCACCCGAATCAGAGACAACATCCATTTAAAAATACTGGACTTTTTGGAAGTCTTTATGGTTATTATATTATTATCATCTAATACAATTCAATCATTCACTTAGAATTTATTAATCACCAGTGCAAGGTAGCTTCTGGGAATGCTAGATTCTGGGAATACAAAAATAAAATGAAATACAGCTCTTGGCTTCAAAAAGGATAAATGCATAAAATATAGTTGGGAGAGAGACAAATCACCAATGACTTGGAGATGAACCAAGACTTCCCATAGAAGGAAGCACATGCGTTGAGTCTTGAAAGAAGTTAGAGATTTTAAGAGGTGAAAAAGATGGGAGAATGCATTACAGGTTTCAGGTTCATAATGTACAAAGAAAGTACTGAAGTGGAAGATAAAATGATTGTGTTCCAGGAACAGCAAATAGATTATTTTGGCTAGATTATAAGGGAAAGCAACATTAAATAAGATATGGAAAGAAAGGTTGAAACCAGACTATGAAAGGGTTTAAATGCCGAACTAAGGAATCTGTATACCCAGGAGCTTCATAACCAGTGAGAGCTCTTACAGCAATGTTAAACTATTGTAAGTGGAAAGGTTCTGAGGAAAATCTTGTAAATCCCAATGCACACCAATTAAATTCATAATGGAAGAAAAATGCTCTTTACTTTTCAGGATGGTTCTTAATAACACCTACCTCACAGAGCTGTTGTGAAGATCAAATGATGTTTCATAAATTACTATAGTATCTGGCACATAGTAGGCATTTAATAAACGCTTGTTCCTTTTTTGGTGTTGCCTTAGGAGTAAGATGAGAAATGGTCAACTGATCTTTGAACTCCATGGAATTGGAAGGAATAATTCTGGATTTTTTTTTGGGGGGGGGGGGGCATTGTATGCGGGTTGCTTCTAAAATTCCTTCTATTAATGCAGATCATCAGCTATTTTGCAACTAAATCTTAGAGAATTTGGGGATACCTGGAGATTACTCAGCTATAAACATCACCCAGGGAGAATGTGTTAGAGACAATGTAGAAACTCAGTTCATCCTGAATCTAGGGTGAGTCCTTTGTCCACTAAGCCAGACTGAAAAAAAAATGGGTCCTTCAATCTTCCTGCTAAAAGCAGGAGAGACTTCAGAATATCTGATGCACTAGTGAAGGAGAATATTTCCAGTTAGTTTAATGATTTGGTTGTTAAAGGCCTGGTTAGAGGCAAAAGAATGAATTTCAATATACCTCAAACACAAACAAAACAAAATTTTATTTTCAACATTTATTTTTTTTACATTTTTATTAAGAACTTTTATTTGTGCTTTTTGCATTACTTCATTTTTTAATATATAGCTTCTTACTGTCCTAAAGTTTTTTTGCCACTTTCTTGGAGGAGTCTTTAGCAGCAAGCACAGTAGCATAGCTAGGATGGCTGCTAGCACAGGTTCTTTGATCTGCTTTTCTAAAGGAAAGCAACTCAAAAAGGGTTAACAATCTTACTTTAATCAAGCAAACACATATCATTTACCTAGTTCAGGGGAAAAATCAGCACACTGAACTTCATAGAATGCAAAAAGAAGTCATAAGCAGACAAAAATTATAAACAGAGAAAATAACACAATTCAATAGACCAACAGACAGGGCTTCTAGATGTCTGACCATCACATATATACATAGTTACCAGAAAGAGAAGCATTAACATCTGGGTTTTCAAAGCCAGGGCACGCAATAACTGCCCAGAGTCTCATCTGACCAAATCACACAACTCTTCTCAAAGTGAGCCCCAAAGCAAAATCTCGCCTCAGAGGTATATATAGCTTTCTCCAGGGTCAGAGAACATCACAACCTTCCTGACCCACTGCGCAATCACAAAGTAACAAACTTTGTGTCTTCCTGAAAAACAATCCTCCCGCCACAGGCTCCATGTGACCACATTCAGTCTGTTAGGGAGCAGAGTTTATTTTCAAATAAGGAAAGGTCCTCAAATTCACCTATACATATCAAGGGTCAGGGAAGATCTTCAAATTCCCATTCCCATTACAGAGACCCGATGCAAAGAATGACATTGGGTTATTTGTGTCAAATCCTGGAACAATGTAGACACTCTTTGAAGAGATACTTAGAAAGGTTAAGTGACTTGTGTCCAAGGCCACACAAGTAGTAAGTATTTAAGACAATTTTCAAATCCAGTTCTTCCTGACTCCAAATCCAGAGCTCTAGTCACTACATTCTTTTGCATGGCCCCAGAGGCCAAGGGGTAATGGATGAAATTTGAAGAAAGTTATATTTTTTTTCGTATAAGGGGAATTTTTTTTTAACAATTAGAAGTATCAAAACTGGAATGAAGTGTCTTGGAGGATAATGATTTCCTTGACATTAAAGACCTTTATGTAGAGACTTATCACCCAAATATCAGGGATATATTATAGAAGATTCTTGTCTAGTTATGAGAAGGATTATGTGGCCTATGAGACTCCTTCCAACTAAGGGATTCTGTATGGTAATGAATTACTTTGCCAACTATTATGCTGTATGCCCTACATTACAGTCCTTTGTATATATGACATACCTCTCCTATTAGACTTAAGTGAGATGAGGGTAAGGGAAATGTGATCTATGTTTACCTATACATATATATACATTATATATGTAATATATATTTTATATATACATGTATATAATATATACACACACATACATTATGATATGTATGTATGTATATATGTGTGTGTATATACATATATAGATATAGATATATAAAATGTTAATTCATTGGATTCATGTTAATGTAGTTACTAAGTTTGATCACTAGATGGAGAGCATAAGAAGGACAGTGTACAGCCTTTTGACCCTCATTCTCTTGGGAGTTGGGGTGGGCTGTCGCTGTTATTGAAAATTTAAGAAGCATTTTGGTACCCTTAGCTTATAAGCTCTTTATTAACACATTGAAATTCTCCATCTAAGTCCTACTTGCATTAGAAATACTTATGGTGGGTAGAAGGAAGTGTATTGTAGCATATTATCAATGCCAACTGGTAAGATAAGAGACATAATCAAGGACATAGAGGATAAGAATGTAAATGGTCATATATCTAGAAAGAGACAATAGATGGATAGCTTGAATTCCACTTTGGCAGTGTGGTGCAGTGGAAAGCACATTGAATATGAACTCATAGCACCTGTGTTTGATTTCTGGCTCTGCTGTTTGCTACTTTGCATCCATTGATCTTAATTTCCTTATCTGTGAAATGGAAAGATTGGAACAGTTTCAATTGGATTCACCAAGCATTTATTAAATGCCTGTAAAGATGTAGTGCTAGGCCATTGAGAGATAAAGATAAAATGAAAAGGGTTTAACCTCAAGGAACTTACAATTTCAGTCACTCTATGAATAATTAACTGCATGCTATGTGCTAGGCTCTGTGAAAGACAATAAACAGTTCTTGCCTTAAGGGCGTTTATAATCTCCCTAGGAAACAGTAGATGTTTATTGAAGTATCACAAAATATAAGCAAAATAAATACTTAAATACAAAATGAATGGTGGCAGCAAGCCTAGTTTCTGAAGGAATCAGGGAAAGGATTCCTAGATTTAATACAATTTACCAAATGTCTGTGAAACACCTGCTAGGCTATGCACTGCAGATACAAAGGTAAAATGAACACACACACACACACACACACACACACACACACACACACACACACACACACACACACGCAGAAAATCTCCAGTGAGTTTGGTAAATCCTCTGTGGAGCATTTATAAAAATCATTAATATGCTCAGTTGAGAACAAAAAAAAACTAACAAGGAAGCAAAGAAAAGATGGACAGCTCTCAATACAGTGTGCAGTGTTTGTTATATCGTCTTGCTTGAAATGGAAATTTGTTGTTATATATTTTAAATCCTCTCTTACATTGTGCATAGGACATGCTTTTTTCCTTTTCTTCTTTTGTATTAAGTTTGTGTTTCTTTTTTTTTCTTAGTGTGTGTTTGTTTTAGTAATATAGATTTTTTTAAAAGATGAAATCATAAATAATAAAAGATGAGAAATCATAGAAGGGCTGATGAAATCCCTCATGTGGAAGAGACTAGGTGTCTTGCTTTCAGAGGGACAGAATAACATGTAATGGAAGTTAGTCAACAAGCATTTATGAAAGTGTCTGACTTCCCAAATTGGAGCATGCACAGTTACTCTGTAACTGGTTCTGAGATTTCAGGTACAAAGAGACTACCAGCACATGATTACTGGAAAGCAGGAATTTTTTAATGCAACCCAAGACTGCATTAATTCTTCTAGTGGTCACACCACTCTGCTGACGCATCATGACCATGTAGTCCACTCCTATCTATAGATCTCTTTCAGGCAAATTGCTGTTTAACCCCTTCTTCTACCTGTGAACATGACTTTTTGAACCCAAATATAAGACTCCACTTTTATAGGAACATAGACATAAAACTGGAAGGGTTCCTATAGACCATCCCCCCATTTTATAAATGAGGAAATGGGCGCCCAGGAAAGTTAAGTTTCCCAATATCATATTGGCCAATCAAGCTTTACTTCAATTGATTCAGTCCAATGATCAAACAAAATGATCAGGATGTTTTCAGACTTGACTATCATGCCATGTATTAGTTATCCATTCCTCCTTTTATATTATCTGTAATTTTTAGAAGAATTCCATTTTTGCTTTTATCCAAGTCGTCGATGAAAATGTTAAATACAGCATGAGCACCTACAGATTCATGGGGGCCTCCACTGAAGATGTCTTGGCCTTTAACCATCAGTGGTTATTCTTTTTGTCACCCAATTCAATCAATTCCTAACCTATTACATTTTATTATGGTCTCAGCTATATCTTTCCAACTTGTCACAATTATGAAATGGTTCTGGAAAAAAGAAATTGTATCTACATCATTTCCATGATCCTATAAACCTTGTAAAAATGAAATTAAGTTAATGCAGCAAGTTCTGTTCTTTAGCGAAGTCATTCCTGCCCTTCGTAGTAACTGCTTCCTTTTCTAGATTTTTAAAATTTTGCTTCTCAACCTCATTAGCTTCAAGTCAATTATAGTTGGTCATTATCTATATCTTTAATAGTCCATCTTCTTGAAGACTCTATTCTCTTACTGTGAAAGTCAATACAATATTTCCCCTTTCCCAGCCCTGAAGAATGGTTACTGAATGAACAAATGTTCGATCTCTCTACAGGGAGAGATATTATTTATTTATAACAAAAGGAAAGTAGAGAGCTGCACAGCTGCGTGAATCTGCGGATTAAGAGTACATATTTGTGTGCTTAACTTCTGACAAAAATGATAATATCTTAAAAAGGCAGCACAAAATATGGCATATTTTAAATAAGTAATGTTATATGAAAGAAAATTATCTCATGCAATGAGTACTAAGATATTTTTCTCATTTTTTTGTTTCCACATATAATTATTTAATTGACATTGTTGGGGAATATAATACCTATTTCCCAGTATGCTTGGCTTCCTTCAAATTGGATTGATTCTGTTCTCCTATTCCCATATTTCAAATGTTAATTTTTCTTGATTATGTGTGAAATGAGTTTATCTGTGGAGTAATCAATCAGTTCTGTCTGTTTACACAGTTCACATCTGCAAGGGTAAGCTCTTTTATAAGTAAGACACAGTAAATTCCATAATCTGTGAAATAATTTTAGCCCAAATGAGTCTTTTGTGTCCTTTGTTCATGGGGATTGCCTGAAACAAGGCACATATGCTTCAATAGTAACTGTAGGCCCAGTGAGAAAAGGAAGTTTTGCAAATTACCTTTAATTAATCATCCCTATATATTAAAAAAAAAGAAGTTTGGGTTCAATGGTGGTAACAGTAAGAAAAGAAACCTTGTTTTATAGAAATCTTAGAGGGGAATGCTTCTTTAACTTTAATGGACTTAATTCCAAGAGTTGAACTTGATCATTTTGGTAGGTAGGAAAATCATTAATTCTCGGAGATAGAAGGACTAGAAGTCTTCTCACTGAGGCTATACCTGAACAGGAATACTCTCTAAAAGTCTCCTAATTTCATTTATTTTCAACCATATTTTATATATATCCAACCACAGTCACATTTTGAAACAGAAGAAACTAAATATTAACTCACATTTGCAGAGCACTTGAAGACTGACAAAGTGTTCTGCACATAACAATCTATGAAGTAGGAAGTGCCAGTATTATTATTATTCCCATTTTACAGAAACAAGGAGCTCAAACTGATAAAGGTTAAGCGGTTTGTTCATGGTCATACAGCTAGTAAGTGTTGGAACCCTTCACAATCTGGCTCCAGCCTGTGGTTCCAGATTTACTTCACATAATT
>CM053580.1:368295950-368328114 GCA_028627135.1 Pseudochirops cupreus
TATCATCTACCTAGTTCAGGGGGAAAAAGTCAACACCCTGAACTTCAGAGAATGCAAACACAAGTTACAAGCAAACAAAGAAACAGATCAGCAGACCGGCTTCCAGTGTCTGACCATTACATCAGTTACCTATTCAGTTACAAGAGAGGGAAGCACCAACATCTGGGTTTTTCAAAGCTGGGGGACTCAATGGCTTCCTAGAGTCTCATCCGGCCAAATCATACAACTCTTCTCAAAGTGAGCTCCAAAGCAAAACCTCACATCAGGGTGTATATACAGCCTTCTCCTGTCTACAAGGCTCTGGCATTCCTGAAAAACAAGCCTCCCACCACAGGCTCCACATGACCACATTCAGCCTATTAGGGGGCAGAGTTTACTTTCAAATCAGGGAAGGTTCTCAGAGTCATGTAGCCACTTTAGCAAAGGGCCTAGGGGCAAGGAACATCTTCAGATTTCCATAACAACTCCCTCCTTTTGACCATTTCTTATAATCCTTGGTGTCCTTCAAGGCTCAGTTGAGATGGCACCTCCCTTGGGAAACCTTTCTTGATCCCTCTAATTGTTTGAACTCTCTCCTTCCTCAAATTTTTTTTATATAATTACATTTAAGAAATATTTATTTGTAAGCTATATAAAAGACATATTGGAGAGGGAAAAGAATGGAAAGAGGGGAAACAATTAGGAGTCTATTACAAAAGCCTAATAAAAACAGTTAAGGGATTTTGTCACCTGCTAGCAACCAAAAAACAGATATCTACTCTATCCCACACATTGAAAAGACATAGCAGTCTAGGAAGTGCTTCATCAACACTGTTATGTGGAAAGTATTCTAAGCAGAATCTAGTCAGTAATGGAGAAAGGTGAAATATTATGAATAGTAGATATGTTTATGACTATTCTTAGAAAAAAAACTTTTGGAATATCCTAAAGGGATAGACACAGGACTTGGGTTCAAATCTCACTTCAGATGCTTATTGGATCTGTGACTCTAAGGAAAGTCACTTAACTTCTCAGTGTCTTATTTTCCTCATCTATATAATGAAAATAAGGGATTTTGCGATTCCTTCTAAATCTCTGATTCTTTTGATGATATTCACGCACTATAACTATCGCAACCAACTCAGTTTCCATCATTAATGCAGTCCTAAAGTCTTACTTCAAATAAAGAGCTGTCAACTTTGTGTACTGACACTATAACAGAATTTTTTTCTAGATAAACCAAACACCACTCTGGATGGTTATCAATACTCTCATGCTATCACAACAGACATTCAGGATGCTATTTTTCCAAAGACAAAAAAAAAAAAACAAGTTTGGCCTGACACAATGACATAAGTCAATATAACACGGCTTGCAATGCTATTTGTAAAACATTAGAAACAAATTGGGCTCAACTATAAGAGAATGACTGAGCAGATGATGTTATAGTAATGTAATATGATATTATTGCATGGAAATAAATGTAAATATGAAGAATTCAAGTAAATATGGAAAGATGTATGTATGTATGTATATGTATGCAACACACCTATCATCTACCTTGATAGAATTTAAACTCGGGGTCTATTTTATCTTTGTCTTTTCATCATCCCCTGCATGTGGCATAACAGCTGGCCACATAGTAAGTACTTAATAGCTTGTTGAATGATTAATTGATCTGTGATGCAGAGTGAAGAAAGTCTAACTGAGAGAAAAATATAGACCCTGACTACAACTATATAAATGAAGACTTTAACTGGCACAAAAAAACTAGGTCATATACAATAGAAGACATTTCTATTATCTTGTTATGGTTAAAGCACACATCCTTCCTTTTTTTTTTCCTTTTTTGACAAAAGGGATATTTCCATAGCAGATGGCGCACTACGCTACCAGTTACAGTATGATTTGTTGAATGTTTCTGAGAGTTGTTCATTTGTGCATTCGTTTATGATGTTCATTATTTTGAAGCAAAGTTAATCAAATAAAAAGAAAGTCAATTCTTTTTTATTCTGAAAAAAAAAGTCTGAAGTACTTTCAATGATATTACTAATGTGAGTTCTTAAATGTTGCTTCTTTGGAGAGACACATTGGCTGACTTGCAACAGCTGCAGGAACCAGCAGAGGGAAATCAAGCCCAAGCTGAATGGGGGACAACTCAGTGTGTGTCAGTGCAAACAGCTGGGGAAGGACCAGACCTGCCATCTAAGCTAGGGTTACTTGGGTTCCCAGGGCTCTGGTTGAAAGCAAGAAAGAAGTAGGGACTGTGGTATCTGATCCAAGCTGGCAGGACTGAGTTTAGCTGAATAACAGAGTCTAAGTCAAAGCATATCCATGGTGCCAAGAAGAGATGATTGAATCAAGATTAACTCAACATGAGAAGGAATTGAAGGTAGACTGGACCAAACTCATGGTAATAAAAATCAACCTGCTGAGAACAATCTATCAAGGAACCCAGGCATTTGGAACTCAGCTTGTGTATCCCAATGCTCAAGTGAAGAAGGCAACTTTCTCAATCCTGCATCTTGCAAAAGCAAAGCTAGGAAGCTTTTGGGAAATAATGCTGCACTAGCTTTATAGTTATCTGACAAGGAGGTGATTGTAGTTGAAACAGATTATAAAGGACAATCTAAGAAACTACTAGAATGTGAAACTGATAATAAGAGCTAACTTTTATATAGGATTTTAATGATTACAAGATATTTTATAGATGTGATCTCACTTGATCCTTGCAACATCCTTGTGTGGTAGCTACTATAATTGCCCCATGCTTTATAGATAGTTATAGAAAAAGAAACTGAGGCTAAAAAAGTCAAGTAACACACCACAGTTCACACAGCAAAGTGTCCAAGGTTTGATCTGAACCCTGGTGCTCAAAGTCTGATACTCTATTACACCCCCTTGCTACCAAATGTTCCCCCTCCCCTCCTCTCCCCTCCTCCCTCCCCTCCTGTCCTCTCCTCTCCTGTCCTGTCCTATCCCCTCCCCTCCCCTCTCCTCTTCTGTCCTATCCCCTCCTCTCCTTTCTTCCCTTCCCTCTGACTCTGATTAAAGCAATTAACAATTAATAATAATAATAATAGCTAGCATTTATTTAGCCCCTACTATGTATCAGGAATTATGCTAAGCAGTTTACAAATATTATCTAATTTGATCCTCATAAGAATCCTGGGGTGTAGGTGCTATTATCATCTTCACTTTGCAATTGGGGAAACTGAGGCAAGCGGTTCAAGTGACCTGCCCAAGGTCACACAGCTAGTAAATGCTTGAGGCCAGATTTGCTTAGGTCTCCTGACTCCAGGCCAAGTGCTCTTTCCCCTGAGCCACGTAGCTACCTCGTAATACTCATTTCAACATGCTGCACAGGATGCTGCTTTTAGAGTTGGGGGGGCCTCGGAAGACATGTTGCCTCACCCCTCCCCATCCCCCTCATATTACAGACAAAGAGACTGAGACCTGGGGAAGTTAAACGGCATCCCCAAGGTTAACCAAGTGATGAGCATCAGTTAATAAGAGTCAATTCTAGATCGCCTGGCTCTAGAACCAGGAAGTAGTCTTTCCACCACACCACAAGTTGAGGAACAGCATTTTTCTCTCACCCTGAAAGATTTTGAGGGGGAAATTTCCACAATTATGTATAGGCAGAGTCCGAGACATGCTAAAGATATTAGATATCAAGACTATCTCTACCTAAAATAATCAAATTCCCAAATTCCTCATTAGGCATCACTAATCATGACTATAACTTAACATTTGTAAAGAAGTAGCCTTTCTGGTGGAAAGAGTTCTGGCCTTGGGGTCATGCAATCTCAGCCTAACATCCCACTTCTAACCTGAATTAGCTAGGTAACCCTGGAAAAATTACTTCACCTCTCTGAAACTCAGTTTCCTCATCTGTTAAATGGTATTATAATACCTGTGGTACTAATGCCACGGGGTTGTTTTGAAGATCCAATAAGACAATGGATGAAATATGCCTTATCCATGGAGCCATAGAGCATTTTCTAAACCCTATAACAAGAAATAGGTAGTATGTGTATTGTTTTCTGTCTGGACTGGGATTTCACTGGACCAGATTGACAACTCTGAAAAACCTATAGAGTTAGCTGGGACACTGAGACTTACCCAGGGTCACACATTTAGTGTGCATCAGAGGTGGTTCCTGAACCCAGTCCTTCTTAACTTCAAGGCCAGATCTCTATGCATTATGCCATACTAACTCTTGATGTAGAGCTTAGCATCTCTGTTTTACTGTTGTTACTAGGTCATTTCTGTTGCGTCTGATGCTTCATGACCCCATTTGGAATTTTCTTGGCATAGATGTGGAATGGTTTGCCATTTCCTTTTCCATCTCATTTTACAGATGAGAAACTGAGGCAAACAAGGGTAAGTGATTTGCCCAGAGTCACACAGCTATCAAATGTCTTAAGGTGAGATTTGAACTCAGATATTCCTGACTCTAGGCCCATCACTCTATCCACTGTACTGCCTTAACTGCCCAGCTCTGTTCTACAAAAGAGGAAATTAAGATTCACATTTCATCCTTGTAGAAACCCTATGAGGTAAATAGTACTTTGTTATTATCCCCATTTTACAGATGCAAAAAATGAGACCCAGATGATTTAAGTGGCATATTTAAAGTCATACAACTGCTTAGTGACAGGGCCAAGGCTTTCTCTCTTTCTTTCTCTACTTTCTTTCCACTAACTATGTGGCATTTTTTTTTTCAGTAACTATGAGGCATTTTCACAAACAGGGCCACAACAAGAAACTTCATCTTGCCTAATGGCCATCATAATTGTAAAAACAAGGTAATATTTGGACAAATAAGAGCACCCAGCAATAATGAGAGAAACTTGTCCTAAAGTGTTTTGTTCCAAAAACAAGGAAACTGCCCAATATAAAAGAGCTGCCTCAATATAAAAGAACAAAGTGTATGTATAAGAACCAAAACTCCAAACATGTCTACTGTCTTTCTTGAGTCCTTACCATATGACAATACTTTTCAGAATCTACTGCCAGACAGTAGGGGAAAAACAAACACATTGGTTTTTTTCAAGGAAATTATTGTTCTCATCCAAAATTTTTTCTCACCATTGTACTCATGTTCTGCACAAGCCATGGCTGCATGTGCACCTGCAGAATCAGTCAGTTTGCAAAACTGGCTTCCGAAGTTAATGACGTATTTTTTTCTGCTTTAAAAAAAAAAAATCTTTTTTCCCAAAGACCAACATCTGTCCAAGATCAGCATATGCAGCAGTGTATTCCAGATCTCACTGTTCTAAGGCCCAGCACTTAATTTTCCCTTGGGTAAACAGAGCCAATAATGGATAAATAGGCAAGGCTCAAATATCTTTAAACTATCAGGGGGAGTTGTGACTGCAGACTTTAATCCTCATCAGAAGTGAGAAAGAACAAGGAGTAGAGAATTATGACAGAGGAGGTCTGAATTGTTAGTGAGGAGGTAGGGATGGATTTCATGCCACTTCTGGTATAATATCTTGGAAAGGCTCCAGGAGGGAAGCCTGGAAACAGATATTAAATATATTCCAATATTAGAAACCATGTTATCCAAGCAACGTGTCTTTTGTCATAAATAACTAGAATTAGGACATCTTTTTACCAGCTAGCCCACTCTCAAACAATGTGCTGAAAATATTTTTTTAAAAATTCCTAGACTGCCATACTCCACATAAAGGTAACCTGATCAACATCATCACGCAATAACAGAAATAATGCACTAGAACTTTACCAGCAAGTCAGGAATCTTGCTGTGATTCAGCAAAGTGCCTGTTCAGTTCTTCCTCCCATAGGCTCAGTTGTGCCCCAGCCCAGCCCCAACAATGTCATTTTTGCCTGAGGTGGTATACTTGCAGAACCAATTAATGGGAATTAGACAGAGAATTTCTGTAATTGCAACTTAAAGCAAGTCCCAACAGGAAGATGAACTTTGGACACTCTTGGCCTTTTAGTCCAAGGTTGCCATTCCAATGGCTGAGCAAATCCCACAGGGGAAACTCACAGCCCATGTTTCTCTTTCAAGCAGAGATCCCTGGATATGAACCTTTAATCCTCCTGGGAGTGAACATTTTAGATTAGGGCAAACCATCTTTCATTAATTTCTGCCCAACTGTGTGTTTAAAAGCAGTGTGCTAACCTTTGAAGCACCTTTTTCTCAGACATGTATGATTTTCTAAGCTCTGTATTCATTTACTCCATTCCTAGTTTATTATTTCATAATGTCAAGTCCTTATTTTTCTTGTTTCAAAAAAAAATGTAACTTTACAGATCACAGAGTTAAAATTCCAACACATAGCACCATTTCTTGTTTTCCTAATTTACAGAAAGTGTATAAAAATTCTGCCAACAGCACTCCCCCAACAACAACAAAAAAAAATAATAATACTAGTGTTTCTCTTGCCAACTTTCCATGTTTCTCATGCAACTAATCTGCATCTCACACATATGTTAGACATCTTCGCAGACCTACAGAAGATGGAAAATATAAGGTTGTGAAAAACATCGTTAAGGGAGTAGGGAGAAAACTAATGTAGGGCAGCATGGCATGGTTAAAAAAAAAGAACACCAAAACAAACAAACAAACCAGGGTATTTGATTCACAGGACCTGGGTTCAAATCTCACTTTAAGCTCTTACTACCAGAGTGATATTGGACAAATCACTTTCTCTTTCCGGGCTTCAGCTTCCACATTTGTAGAATGAGGCAAAGTGATTGTATATCCTCCAAGGTCTCTTGCAGCACTAAGTCTATAACTGTATGATTCCAACAAATGTTATTCAGGAGGAAAACTGACCATTAAGATCTCATTGATAATGACTGTTTAGATGAGTTTGTGCCCACAGACATGTTGGTTGACATAGGCACAATCCTGAAGTGTCTTTCCGGCTTTGAGAAAGATGTTTATCATCTCTTACAGAGCAGTCTTAGACTCTACAGTGTGAATGAAACAATAATCTATAATGTGAATAAAATTAAAAAGTAGGATCATAGATTTGGAACTTCAAAGGATCTCAGAAAATGCCTAGTCCAGTTCCCTTATTTCCTAGATTATCAAACAGCAATAGTTTAATTATACCTACTAGATGCTAGGTGATAGGGTTCTAAAGCCAATGAGAGGCAGTTCCAGTCCTCAATGAATGTACATTCTGGGTGGAAGGGAGACAAAAAAAAACAAACAAAAAACATGTATATATATATATACAATGGATACAAAATACAAAAAAAAAAAGGGTGATGAGTGAGGGTGGGGAAGTGTCTAGGAGAATTGGAAAGGTCTGATATAGAAGGAAACTAGAGACTCCAAGTGACAGGTGAAGAGGGACAACATTCCAAGGGTTGGTGACAATACTATCTAAATTAGTTTATTTATTCAGTGTTACGCCAATCCAACTACCAAAGGGTCATTTTATAGAGCTAGGGAAAAAAAAATAATGAAATTTGTCTGGAGGAACAAAGGTTAAGAATGTCAAAGGAGATCCAAGAGGAGCACAAAGGACTGAGGAAGGAAAATGCTGTCCACATCAAGATAAAGAACTGATGGACTCAGAATGCAGATTGAAGCATATTTTTTCACTTATTTTATTTTTTCTTGTATATTTTTCCCTTTTGATATGTTTCTTCTTTCACAACTGTGACTAATATGGAAATATTTTTTCAGGATAGCACATGTATAAACTATATTGAACTGCCTACCATTTTCAGAAGAGGGGACAAGGAGGGAAAAAAATTTGAAACTCAAAATCTTGTAAAATTGATTGCTAAACATTTTAACGTGTAAAAAATGAATGTTGAAAACTATTTTTACATGTAATTTGGAAAAGCATACTATGAAGTGCAAACAAAAGAATCTCAAAGGATATTTTTTCTTTTTTTTTTTAATAGATTTGTTTATTTACTTTTAGTTTACAAGATTCGGTTCCAGAGTCCCTTGAGTTTCAAATTTTTTCCCCTCATTCTGCCCCCCACCCATGGCGGCATGCAGTCAAATATAGAATCTGCAAATACTTTCACGTTGGACATTAGTCTGATTGTATAGAAGGGTTGTAACCAATGGAGTGTACAATAGGAAAAAGGAAACAAAACCAAACATGGAAAAGAGCGGTAACATGTAGGTTGCTTCAGTCTCCATTTAAACTCTGTTCTTTCTAGATCTTTCTCTGAATGTAGGTATCTCCTTCCATCCTGAGACTTGCAGAGTTGTCTTATATCTGTACATTGCTGAGAAGAGTCCAGTTTATCAAGGTTGGTCATCACACATACGATGTGTCTGTGATTATGTACAAGTTTTTCCTGGTTCTGCTCTTCTCACTTAGCATCAGTTTATATAAGCCTCTCCAGGTAAATATGAAGTCCATCTCATCCCTATTTCTTATAGCACAATAGTATTCCATTACATTCATATACCATAACTTGTTTAACCATTCCCCAATGGTTGGGCATCCCCTTAGTTTCCAGTTTTTTGCCACCACAAAGAGAGCTGCAATAAATACTTTTGTACATAGGGGTCTTCCTCCCACTTCTGTGATCTCTTTGGGATACAACCCCAGAAGTGGTGTTACTGAGTAAAGAGGTATGCAATTATTTATAGCCCTTTGGGCATAGTTCCAGATTGCTTTCCAGAATGATTGCATCAGTTCACAACTCCACCAGCAATGCATTAGTATTCCAATTTTTCCACATCCTCTCCAGAATTTGTCATTTTCCTGTTTTGTCATCTTAGCCAATCTGGCTGGTGAGATGTGGTACCTCAGAGTTGTTTTGATTTGCATTTCTCTAATCAATAGGGATTTAGAGCATTTTTTCATATGCTTATAGATATCTTTAATTTCTACCTCTGAGAATTGCCTGTTCATATCAAAGGATGTTTTTTAATGTAAAGAAAGAGGATCTAACAACTCTATCCACTACAGATAAGATTCCAAGTATGGGCCAAGTGACTGGGATGTATGGCTGTCATCCAAGGAGAAAGATTAGAGAACGGTCCGAGGTTGCCTAAGGATAACTCTCTAGGAAGACGGGAAAGGAGCCAATGGACCTCGAGACAAGGGTTAAATCGGAATTATTTGTATTTGTGTTCTCATGATTTCCGTCTTGAAAGCACATCTATTTTTGGATTGATTTCCCCTGCAGATTTTACATCATGAAATTCTACCTATCCTTTCTCTTACTGTTTTTAGAAGTCTGTTCTCCCCAGCTGTAAATATGTGCCAGACTCTACTCCACTTTCTTTGTCACAAAATCTCATGTAGTGGCCATTTCCTTCCATGATTCCTAACAATTTTATTTGAGGAAGTGTTTCCTCCTTTTTGGTTAGAATGAGCTCTGCTCATATTGTTTTATCTACCATTTGAAGGATGAAATTATTAAGATAAAATGTGAATTTGTCAGTGACCTTATTTTTATTAAGATCAAAGTTCCAATAAATGTATGGATGTTCGAAGGCCTCTTGCAACTATATTTTGTTTTCTTACTAAATTTGTGATCCATTTCTAGATTTTGCCTCTCATTTCTATATGATCTTTGCCCCAGTGTTCTCTATCACATTCATCACTACAGTTTTTCATGGATTTGTTCACATAATTGTATATTTTCTAAATATCAAATAGACTCTACTACTGCCCCACTTAATTATTGTTTTTAAAAAAGTATGTTCTTCCATAACTGTGTTCCAGTTATGAGTCTCTTCCCATTGAATCTTACTGGTAAAGACAAATTTACCTCCTTGAGTTAATATCTCTAATTCACCTAATTTATTAGTTATACTACGCATTTTTGTAAATGACTATCAAAGGTCACATATTTTGTTACTATCCATTTTCTTGAATATTACATTCTAGATGTTTCTGACCGTTTCCACATGTAGCCTTCTATGTTTTTACCTCCTACCTTCTTTGACATATGCCTTGGCAGATAAATGGGGACAGTTTTCTCCTTCTCTCTCAATTTTCAGTTTAAAGGCATCTTGATCAGATTTGTAGGTGTCCAGGAAAGTATGTTATTGCTTGTAATATCCCATCTTTTCAACATCTAAAGTCCTGGTCTAGAAATTCAACTCCCATTTTCAGATGCCATTTCCTTCAAAAATCTCTTTCTCCTTGCTAAATTCCCCACCTCCAAACAGCAACAGTGACAAATTGTCACCTAAGTCCCTAAAATCTTCAGTGCAGCCCTCAATTCCCACCCTCCCTCATATCTATGTCTTTGTAATCCTTGAGAATTGGTTATTCGACCTCCTGTGATGAGAAATTCACTATTCATCACAGTAACCTGTTCCGTTGTTTGACAGTTCTAATCATCCATTTTTTTGATTGAACAGAGTTTGACTTGTCATTAAAATGATAAGAAGAAAAGAGGAGTCCAGGAAAGAAACATATGGCAACTACACATTTATTATCCATTTTTTTTTTTTTGGTGCTTAAGGAGAAATAAGCTAAACATAAATCTTGTAAACAACCACAGAGACTGAAAAATAATAAATGAATGCTAAGTAATTAACCTCATACTTTGGTTTTTTGTTTTGTTTTGTTTTGTTTGTTTTATAGTAGATCTGTGATTTCACTGGTGTGAGGAACTCCCTATGAGGAAACTCCCTCTATCATACAGATCTGCCTAGGATACTACATACTTATCCAAGGTCACATAGCCATTATGGGTCTGAGGCAGGAATTGAACCAGGTCTTCTTGACTCCAAGGCCCACTTTCTACCCAGTATACCAGATCAAAATGCATTGTAAAATAATTACCACCATCATTCCAGATGTTTTGTTTTATTCATTTATGAAATAAAGGAAAACTGACCAATTCTGACCAAGGTTGCCTTTGAAACACTTCAGTGAGATAGCTCTATTTCCTTATGGACTTCTACTAGGTCAATGCATGACTATTTAATTTGGCAAATTTGTGCTTATGTCTTCTTCAAGAACCCTTTCGGAGATTTCTTGACTCATTCTATGCTATAAAAGAATGGTTTCCAAATAACTCTAATCCACCTTCCATCACTGACTCCTCAAACCTATCATTCAAGACCACTGCCCAAGATCCAAGCTCTGTGTCAACAGTGTCTAGGATGTTTTTTTTTTCCTCCTGGACATCCCAATTGGACAATAACCTCAAAAGTCCAAAACTAAGATCACTATCTTTCCCTTAAAATCTATTCTTCCTTATGACTTGACCATTTCTGTCAACAACATTATTCCCTACTGAATCTTCTAGGTTCTAAATTTTGTTATTATCTTTGGCCCTTCTAACACACTTCACATAACCAGTTAGCAAGTCCTACTGATTCTACTTCTATTACCATTTGTAACACGCTGTTTCTCTTTCTTTCTAGTCCTAACACTCTAGTCTCATTCTTCTCTTCCTGGTCTAGCCTCCTAAAAAGACAAATCCCATCTCAATCATCACCACCTTAATCATCCCAGATTGTATTGTAGTCCTACCTTGTATCTGTTTTGTGTCTGTCTTGTATACACTTAAATATACAAAGGTTGATAAAATGTAAGATCCTCGAGGACAGGATATATTTCATTTTGTCTTTGTATTCTAGAAGCTAGAGTAGTTTCTGGTATATAATAGACACAATGAATGCTGATTGTTTAATTGATTAATAGATTTTTTTCAGCTCCACTCTCTCCTCTTCTCTAATAGATCCTAGTGCCATATGAATTTTCCTTATGTGTATAGATATGGTCATATCACTTCTCTACTCAAAAACCCTATAATACTTTCCTATTGCCTTCTGAGTTAATTTCAAATCTTGTACTGCTAATCATTAGCTTGAACAATGCAGAACCACTCTATCTTTCCAGTTTCTCTCCTAACATTCTATATCTTTCATATGTTCATTCACCCTGCAATACTTGTTATATTCAATACATGCCCTGTGATTTCATATCCCTATGCCTTTGCTGACCCTGATACTTATGAATAGATGCAACATGATTTTTTAAAGCCCAACTGAAATTTTACTTCCTCCATAAACTCTTTTCTGATCTCTCCAGTCCATAACCCCTTGGGCCTTTATAGCATTTTGTTCACACTTCTTATACATTTGTTTTATGCCATTATATATCCATATGTAATTCATTTGTTTCATAGTTGTTTATGTTTTTTTGTTGTATCCTCCCATTAGAACTTAAGTTCCTTAAAGGCAGGACCAAGTCTTAGTTCAACTTATATGTTTGTGCAATTCAGTTCTTGAAATTCAGTTCCTGATGGGACATCATCCATTTGGTTCTTAGAGATGTCAGGAAATTCCTCAGTTAAACATGAGACACCATACCTTTGCTTAGAAATGCTTTCTTATGGCTGATCCAAATCCCTGCTGTTACTTTTTAAGCCCACTTCCCCTTCTGTCATCTTGTAACTCATCCACTGTGACCTGAGGGAACATCAGCCTCTATTTCTCAATGTATCACATTGTCTAAATTCCTGATAGATTTCATTTTCTATGATCCTGATTCTTAGTCTATAACACACCTTCCAAATTCCCTTCCCTAAAATATAGGGCAGTGTTTAGATTTGGGGGTAAAGGACACAAAAGATTCAAACTGATAAAAGGATCTACATTTTTCACATAGCCTTCAGCAGGAGTGGGGTGGCCTGGACAGCAGCTAAGGCTGCTCCAATGATGCTTATGTTTTCCATAAATTCCTTCTTTAGAATTTTTTTTCAAAATTTTATTTTAGACTTAAATGCCAGAATACAAATACAGAATAGAGAAAAAAAAAACATATCATAAATTTAAATACTGAAACTTAAATCCAAAGTTAGAAAAAAAAGCATGTCGTGTGCACTGCATAACATAAGAGAGGATTCAAAATATGTAACAATAGATTTCATTTCAAGAAAGTCTATATCATAAGAAACAAAGAAACTTTTGTATAGTTATATCAGAACTTCCTTAGAACAAGTTCCCTCCTTAGAACAAATTCCTTCCTTAGAACTTGGCCTTAGCACCAGACAGTCACAACACACCAGAAAAAGGATTTCCATACAATTCAATGCATTTATGTATTTTTATGAGACATATGGAATTGGCCACACTCAGGGAGAATATATTTAGAAAATTCAGGGAAATATTCTCAGTTGATGAATAAAACTTCTCCCTCTGCTAACTTACGAGTAGATGCAACATCATTTTTTAAAGCCAATTGAAATTTTATCAAATTTACCCAATTGAAATTGAGTTCCTTAGTGAGAGATGGGTTAATAAAATTTGTTCTGGGTGGTAATCCCAGATCAGTAATATTCCATTTTAATTCACCAGAGGAGATAATAAGAGAGGAAATGAGCATTTATATAGTGCCTACCACATGTGACTCACTGGGCTAAGCACTTTTTTTTTTTAACAAATTTCATCTCATTCACAACAACCCTGAGAAGTAGTTGTTATTTGCCTCATTGTATAGTTGAGGAAATGGAGGCAAACAGAAGTTAAGTGACTTGCCCAGGGTCATATAACTAGTAAGAGCAGATTTGACCTCAGGTCTTCCCGACTCTAGACCCAGCACTTTATCCACTGCCCAACCAGCTTCCTTTGAACAGCTGAGAGGCCAGCTGAATTAGGGGATCCAAGCCCTGGAAGAAACCTCTGAGAGCTCAAAATGCCACACCCAACCCCAGCTCCCTAAATCCCTCACAGTCCCCCACCTCTCCACCTCCCACCCATGCCATTAGCTCATAGATAAAGTATAAAATCCTATTTGGCATTCAAAACCCTTCAAAGTCTGGCTCTTTTCCAGCCTCCTTTCCCAGATTATTACACATTACTTATCTTCATTCTCTCTACAATCTAAAGCCAAATTGGCTTTCTTCATATTGCTTGCTCATGACATTCTATCTCATACCTCCATCTCCTTGCACAAGCTATGGTCCATGCCTAGAAAGCACTCTCTCCTCACCTCTGCCCTGTAGAACCCCAGCTTCTTTCAGTCCTCAGCTTAAGTCCTTTATCCTACATGAGGCCTTTGCTGGTCTTCCTGCTGGATAGAAATTTCCTTGGAAATTATATGTATTCTATATATTTTGACTCACTGATATATGTTATTTTGCCTCAAAAAATGAAAGAAAAGAACTCGTTGGAGATAGGGAGTACTTCATCTTTGTCTGCGTACCTATAGTGGCTGGAATATAATAGATGCTTACTGTTTGTTGAGGATTTTGTCAAACCCATGATCAAATACTTTTCCATAACTTCCTCCCTGGGTGGTCACCTATCCTTTGCTTGAAGACCTTCAGTAAGGAAATGCTGTTTATCAACTGAAGCAGATCTTTCCACATCAGGATATAACTTATTTTTTTTTCAAAATTTTATTTTTGACTCAAACACCCGAGCACAAATTCAGAATAGAGAAAAGAAACAAAAACATATAATAAACTTAAATAGTAGAACTTAAATACAAAGTTAGAAAAAAAAAACATAGAGTGTGCATAGCAGAACATAAGAGAGGATTCAAAATATGTAACAAAAGGTTTTCATTTCAAGAAAGCTTATATGATAAATAATACTCATATTGAGAATTGACCATCTTGTCTTTGCTTCCTTATGAGTTTTCTTTTGTTCTCTGCTGTGTACTTTTTGACTTTGTTCTTTTTTCCCCTCCCCCCAACCTCTCCCCAGAAGGCTACAGTAAAGTTTATAAGCTACTCAATTATTGATAAGAATCTTAGACATCCGTTTTACATTTTACATATCCCTTCTAATTACTCTTTGTACTATGCTTTATATTTCTCTTATTTCTTACATGTTGAATCTTCTATTAAGTTCAGGATTTTTTTAAACAAAGTCTTGAAAGTCTGAAAGTTTCTCAAATGTCCATTTTTTCATTCAGGATAATATTTAACTTTTTAGGATATATTTTTGACTGGAGCCCCAGTTCTTTGGCTCTTCAATATGTTGTGTTCCAAGACCTGAAGTCCTTTAATGTCTCTGCTGCTAGGTATTATGTAATTTTAATTGTGGTACCATCCTATTTAAATTGTTTTAATCTTGATGCTTTTAGTATTTTTTTCCTTGAGCTGGGGGTTTTGGAATTTGACTATGATATTCCTGTGAGTTTTCCTCCTAGGATCTCTTTTAAGTGGTGATCTGTGGATTTTTTTTCTATTTCTACTTTCCCCCCTTGTTCTAATGCTTCTGTACAATTTTCTTTGATTCTTTCTTGCATTATTATATCAAGATTCTTTTTTTGATTATAACTTTAAGTTAGTCCAATTATTTTAAAATTTTCTCTTCTTGATCTATTCTCCAAATCTGTTGTTTTTCTTATAAGATGTTTCACTTTTTCTTCTATTTTTTCATTATTCATATTTTGTTTAATCATTTCTTGAACTCTTATAATTTGACTTCACTTTGGCCAATTTTAATTTTCAAGGTGTCATCTTCTTTCTTAAGAACATGGATCTCCTTTTCTAATTGGTTAACTTTCCTTTCATACCCTTCTTGATTTTCTTGAATTATTCTTATTTTCTTTTTTAGTTTTTCCTTCTTTGATTTTTGAAGTCTTTTTTTAAGATCTCCTATGAATTCTTTTTGGGCAGGTGTCCATTTGACATTACTCTTTGGGAGCTTCTTTACTTCAGTATCCTCATTTGAAGATGAACCCCGGTCATCTCTATTCTCATAAGAGTTTTCTATGGTTGGATTCTTTCTCCTTTGTCTGTGCTTTTTTTTTTCTGTGATAATATCTTCATTATTTGTTCACCTCTAGGATATATCTAGTTTTTATGAAATTTTTATTCATGTCAATGAATCTTCCTTGTTATAATTTGTACCCATTATTCCTACTTCTGCCCTTGGTCAAGCCCAGCTAGCTTAGTTCTTCATCCAAGGGATAGCCCTTCAAATACCAGAAGCCAGTAACTATGTTCCATCTAGGTCATTCTTCAGTCCAGATGATGATGGTGGTGGTGGTGGTGGTGGTGGTGGTGGTGGTGATGATGATGATGGAAAGAAGGGGAGCAGGAAAAAGATGACATCAGTTAAGGATCCCTAGTTCATTTAGCTGAATCCTCATAAGATGTATTCTTGAGTTATCTTACTACCCTAGTTGCCTCTCCAGCTAGTCCCTGTTTCTCCCAAAATGTACTGTTTAGAATTGAATTTGGTACTTAAGCTATGATTTAACCAGGATGTAGTCCAACAACATAAGTTTCTTCCTTTTTCTGGGATGTTATGGTTTTCTTTATAAAGCCTAGAATGACATAGCTTTTTTGGATGCCATATCACACTATTGATTCATGTTGAGCTCTTGTAGTTCTCTAAAGCAACGGTGTCAAATTCAAGGAGAAATGGGAGTCACTAATCTGTACCTAAGGATTTGTAGACCTCCATATTGACTTAGTTTTAAAATGTAATGTTATCTATAATTTATTGTATTTTTATTTATTTTGTTAAATATCCACTCAGGCATGTTTAGGCCACATGTGGAAGTACTGGTCACATGTTTTGGCCACATAAGAATGACTGGTCACTCTAAAGTACCCAGTTCTCTTTCAAAGAAATATTGTCTATCCATATTTCTAGGATCTTATATTTTTAAAACTCATTTTCAGAAGTCAAGAGTAGAGCTTTATATTTATTCCCTTTGAATTTCATCTTATTCAATTTGACCTATTGTTCTCATCCATTAAGGCCTTTCTGGACCAAATGAAGGAATGAAAAGCATTTTTAGGTATTTACTGTATGTCAAGCACTATACTAAATCCTGATATGAATACAACATCAAAATTGCTCCTGACCTCAAGGAATTTATGTTCTGATGGGGGAGATAATACATAGTATTAGTAGTGGTGATCAGGAAAGGGACTTATGGGGTAGGAAGTCACAAAAATGCTGAATGAAAATAATAGCACTGTCCATAAGCACACCCTTATCCAGAGGCAGTAGTAGTAGTGATTTGATTAGAGTTCTCAGAAGAAAAGATGGAAGGCAGGGTGGGTGGGGGAGAAAGTAGCAACAGGACTGTGGCAGGACAGAAAATGGCCAGGGTAAAGATGAGGACTCATGGTCCTAGGGAATACAGAGGTCAATGTCTTAGATCCTTTCATGAATAATCCCTGATGGTATGGTCTAGAAGGCAGGATAATAGCAGCAGCAGCTGCAGAGTGGAAAGTGAGCAAAAATAAGAATTTGTCATCCTGTGCATTAGCTGTCCCTTTATGTTGTTTGACAATTTAACAAGCCAACTCTGTCTTTATCTGTGTCATTGATAAAAATATTGTGTTGCATAGGGTCAAGAGTAAATCCTTATGGCACTCCACTGGAGATTTCTCTCCAAGTTGATTTTCAGCCCCTCCCAAAATTAACTTTGCTTTTAGTAAATTCTAGAAGAAACAGAATGAACATTTTCTCTCTTTGCCTCTAATATCAATTAAATTCATTTTAATTTAACAAATAATCAAATTAAAGTTAGTTATTTCTCTTCTTGCACTACTCCAAATTTCCTATTTCCAAGTTCTGGTATTAGTTTAAATACAATGTACAAAACCATTGAATTTTAGAGTTGTAGGAACCTTAGTCATTAATTAAATAAACATTTATCCAATAAACATTTGCCAACAACTTACTCTATGGCAGACCACTATGCTAAGTCAAAGATAAAAAGATACAGATACAAAGATTAAAAAAAAGGATACAAAGACACAAAGATAAAATCTTATTGAAGAAACTGAGGCTCATAGAGATTGAATAAATTGCCTAGTGTGGTAGAGGTTGGAAAGGGCAAGGGCAAGATAGAGCAGCTATCTCTCTTCCTCTAGAGGTTTTATCTGACTTAATGAAACCCAGGATAGTATTAATGTGTGTGGCTGTTATATTGTATTATATGGTGGTGGTTGTTGTTGTCGTTGTTGTTGTTTGTTTTTGGAGGGGGGAAGGTAGGGCAATTGGAGTTGAGTGACTTGCCCAAGGTCACACGGCTAGTTTTTGTGTGTGTGTGTGTGAAGTGTCTGAGGTAGAATTTGAACTCAGGTCCTCCTGACTCCAAGGCTGGTGCTCTATTCACTGTGCCACTTAGCCTCCCTATTGTATTGTATGTTGAGAGATACAAAGAATGCAAAACCAGTCGCAGAGTCAGAAAAACCTAAGTTCCAGTCGGGCCTCTGACTTTGTTAGCTATGTAACCGAATATGGGCAAGACACTCACTTAACCTCTCGATGCCTCAGGCAACTCATCAACCCGACAAAAAAGTAAGCTTCTTGAGGGTAGAGACTAGTTCATTGTTGGTTTGCATCCCTGGCATCTTGGAGTTCTCTTCTCCCCCCCATACTCCCTCATTAATAGAATCATAGAATCACGGGTCTGGTCCCAAAAGATGTAAATACATCACACTTCAGGGACAGCTAGGTGGCACAGTGGTTAGCGTGCTGGGCCTGGAGTCAGGCAGACTCATCTTCCTGTCTTCAAATATGATCTCAGGTACTAACTAGTTGTGTGACCCTAGGCAAGTCCCTCAACCCTGTTTGCCTCAGTTTCCTTATATGTAAAATGAATTGGAAAAAGAAATGCCATACCTCAAATGAGGTCACCAGGAGTCAGACACAACTGAAAAATGACTGAGCATCAAATCCACATCAGGCATGGCAAAGAGGATTGAAGACTGGCCTTGGAGTGAAGACCTAGGTATAAATTCTTTCTCTTATTGTGTGTGATTGTTGTAGTTTGTCCACTAGGACCATGACATCAGGGAGATGATGACATGACTGGCAGTTGACTTTAATTTGAGTGAGAGAGGGCTGTGCAAGGTCACCAGCCTCACTTTCTCCTCCAGAACCATCTGGGTCCAGTGGCCAGATGTTGATCAGGATGATTGCAGATGGCCCAGGATGCAGTGAGAGACCTTAGTCCTTTTAAGCTTCCATCTTTTCAGGTTCACTTTAAGTGAGGCAATGACTATTCTGTGAATAGGCTTCTTTAAGAAAGGAGTCAAAGGATGGCTCCTTTAATTAAAAAAAAAAAGAAAGAAATCAAACTGGGATGGGAAGACCTCAGGATTGTAAGCCAAAAGAGAAACCTTTCTCTTATACATAAAATCTGAGTATCCAATAGAAAGTCATTTTCACTGCTTCTTAAAGAAGGTCTCCTGATTCTTCTCTAATCTAGCTCACTTTTCACTCCACCAGTCAGTTCAATTCTTTCATGTGCTCCTTGAAATGCAGTAACTTCTTGTGTTAATTTGCTCTCTAATCGAGGGAAACAAGACCCCCTCAATCTCTATCCAACTTTGCAGCACAAAGAAATGACTGGCCTTGAATCAACAGCACATACATGGCTGATACAGCACCCAGGGAAGCACTTTGGATGAGAATGAGTAAGTGGCCCAAGGACACTCTTTTATAGGTTCTGGGCTCCAGGTATGGCCAAGGCACAAGGGAAAGAAAAGTTTGCTCTTACTGCAAAATCCTCCTCCTCCTCCTGCAAATGAAAATAAACAAACAAAAACAAATTATGATAATTACCTATATCTTTTGTTGTTGTTTTTTAAAGTTCTTTGAACTAAGTCTTCATTATCTGTCAACTGCTGAGTCTTCTCAGAGAAAGTGCACACATCCTGCTATAATGCCTAATGATAATAACAATCATAGAATTCTTGACTGGAGTGTGTTTGCTAAAAATAGAAGCTAAAAGTAGACTTTCTTGCTAAAGCATAATTCCCTGAAGACCAGTGTCCTGAGTATATTCCCAGTGAGTTAAGGAAACTGAATTTCTTAAACCACAGATGCAGCAGCCCCAAATACTTCTAAGGTGCAGTACAGGCATTGGCTTACATTTCTAATTTAGCAGGCTCAAATCTACAGAAGAAAGTGGAAGTGTTGAATTATCTTCTTTCATACCCAGTCCTGTCTTTTTGTTGTCTAGTAAAGAAGAGAGACGATGTTTTTCTTGGCTTCAGTAGGCATGTATGTGATGCAAGTGTGTGTGGGGGGGGGGGGGGTGTATTTTAAATTCCCCTACTGTTATTCACTGTCAGGTTCAACTGGGGTAAGACTGTGGGAGCTTAGGAGGAGACTGATTAATTAAGAGAGCTTCTCTTTAAAAGCTTATCAAAAGATAGAAAAGACATGGTTCAAGTTACTCAAAATTTATTGCCAAAAATAAACCACACCAATCCTTTTCATTTACTTGGAAGTGAATACTGAGCTCTTGACCCCAAATTCAAGATCTGTCATTTACAGGACTAACTCTCCTTTAAGTTTCATAAGTAAGGGGTAGTTTATTTTCAAATGACTCCTCACTTGCATTTTTGTACTCCTCCCACCCTATTTTAGATTCTAATTATAAGAATTCCAAGAATCCATTTCACCTCTGAAGGTATAAAATGAGAGAGGGGGACAAGATAATCTCTTTTTTCTACCAGCTACAAAGTTCTGTAATTCACTCTTGTCTTCTCCTTCTGCCTTTCTCCTTTCCCTCTCAGGGGTCACGCATGTTACTTTCCTGTTGAGTGGGAAAAGAATTTATAATAAACTAGTTCGCTTGTTGTTCAGTTGGTGGGCAAGTCAATCTTCGTTGCTCAATGGAACTCTTTTATTTATTTTCTTACTTTCAATTTTATTAATCTCTCCTTTGATTTTCCAGTAGTGTTCAACTCTTCATGACTCCATTTGGGGTAGTCTTGGCAAAGATACTAGAGCGGTTTTTCATTTCCTTCTCCGTGTCATTTTACAGATGAAGAAACTGAAGCAAATCAGGTTAAGTGATTTGCCCAAGGTCATACACCTAGTAAGTGTCTGAGGCTAGATTTGAACTCAGATCTTCCTGACTCTAGGCCAAACTCTACTACCTAGATCTTTTGAAGTATTGAAGAAATACATTCATTGTAGGATTCTATGTCTTTTAAAAAACTATTGTATACAGCAGAATCTATGGAAACACACTTTTCTACATAATGTAGTTTTCTAATAATCATATTTTAATTTCTGATCAAAGTTACTTTGTTCCTTTGGAAGTTAAGATATAACTTTAACTCCCTTTTAATTTCTTCCATAGTTCTAATCAGATCTTCTTGACTCTCTGAAGATATAAAGGAACAGTAACAAAAATCAAGGTGGAGAATTTCATAGGCATTTAGTTACTCTTAATTTTAAGTTCAAGGGGGAACATATAACTCAGATAGTGGCAAAATGTGCTAATGCACTAAATGTGGGAATGGGATATTCCCCTATTTCAAGGCCTATGGAGACATCGTGGAATAGTAAATAAAAAGCTGCCTTAAAACCAGAAAGAACTGACTTCAAGTCCCATCTCCAACGTATAAAAGCTGTGTGATGGGGGCAAGTAAATTCTCATTGCTCTGTGGAACTCTTTTATTTATTAGTTCAATAGTTTTCTTACTTTCAGTTTTATTAATTTCTCCTTTGATATTCAGAATTTCTAATTTGGTATTCAATTGGAGGTTGTTAATTTGTTCTTTCTCTAGCTTTTTTAGCTGCATGCCCAATTCTCAATGGAACTCTATAGGATTGTAAATTGCAGAGAAGTTGCTACTTAATATCAATCAGTAAAGGGAGTTTCCTTAACAGGTGTTCCTACGCAAATTAAATTATAAATCCACACCCTCTCCCTACAGAATGGCAGAATATCAGACCTAAAGGGGATCTTAGATCTTTATATTAAAGGACAAGCACACACTGATTGCTTGTTTTGTGTTAGGCACTTGTGCTAGGTGCTAGGCCCTAGGAATACAAATCTTAAACAAAAACTTTAGCCCCTGTCCTCAGAGAGGTTGCATTCCATTGGAGTAAAACCATATTATGTACATATTTAGGTTACTAGCAAGTGGAAGTCTTTTACTAAGGGTTTTACTAAGAAAGAAAAAACTACACCTTCAAAAAAAAATTCAATTCAGTGTTTGAAAGCAATTCTAAAGCTCAAATCATATTGATTGCACAAATGCAGAAATCAGTCTTAATGATGACAGAGGAAATATTTCTACTATAAAATGATTGACGTAGTATCAGTATGTAGGCCTAAGCTAAGACTGTCTCTGTCTTACAGAGATAAGTAGATATACACATAAATTTTCAGAGAACCTGATGCTTCTGTATAGCTTAAATAATTTATTTGTGACTATAATAAATTATATTCTGGTAGACTGACCCATATCTAATCAGTGGTCATAAGATCACTATTGGAGGGGACCTTGAGGCTGGATAGTCCAACCAGCTCATTTTACAGATGATGAAACTGAGACATAAGGAAGTTGTGACTTGACCAACACCATGAGTTGGCAGTGTAATTGGAACCCAGGTCCCCTGAATCCAGAGCTAGTACTTGTTCCCCTGAATCATCTCTCCTACCATGGGGTTATAATAGTCACAGAGAAAGTGTCCTAATATTCAGAATAAATTTGTTCATCTCACATACAAAAAAAATTCATTGCTGTAAGGGTAATTAACTTGCTTAGCTAATAAGCTAACTTATATTTATTTATCTATACACATATACACATACATGCATGTGCACATGCACACACACACACACACACACACACACACACACACACACACACACACACATCCAGATGGTTCTGGAGGAGAAAGTGAAGTTGGTGACCTTGCACAGCCCTCCCTCACTCAAATCAAAGTCAATTGCAAGTCATTTCTTCATCTCCCTGATGTCATGGTCTTCTTTGAGAACACACAAATACAACTACATACACACAGGCACACATATTCATAGATATATATATATATATATATATATATATATATATATATATATGAATGTGTCTGCGTGTGTGTGTGTGTGTGTGTGTGCGCACGCGCTCAGAGGACAGAGTTAAGTGATATGCCCAGGGGCATATAAGTAATAAAGGTCTGAGGCCAGATCTGAACTCTATTTTTATTGACTCCAGGCCCACCCTTCTAGTTTTAAGAATGTTTTATGAATACCTAATTCCTTTCTGATTAAAATTATAAAAGTTATTCATTCAATTCAGTGGTGAATAAAATTAGTCAAGTTTTTGGGGTTCAGTTTTGGCACTATCTAGATTGTTTCTTCTGTGGTAATAATTTATCTTTTCCCCAATGATCTGAAAGTTGAAAATAAATAAATATCCATATTAAAAAGATGAAAGATAAAGGAATACATATCTAGTTTTATATGTAAATATCCTGAATCATACAGTTTCAATTCCCAGCTGGGCTACTCTCTATCAACAGGACTCTCAGATCCTTTTTTTTTTTTGGAGGGGGGAAGACAGGGCACTTGGAATTAAGTGACTTGCCCAAGGTCACATGGCTAGTAAGTGTTAAGTGTCTGAGGTCACATTTGAACTCAGGTCCCCCTGACTCCGAGGCTGGTGCTCTATTCACTGCAACACCTTGGTATCCCCAGATCCTTTTTTAAACTTTAGCTCTATGATTCTAGGATTAGATGACTTCTAAGGCCCTTTCAGCTTTAAATCTATAATCTCACGAACCTTGAATCATCTGTCATTAGCACCATGTGATTACTCTTGGATGATCTGATCTGAACAGATCTCAGGTCAAAAATCTCTAAACTAATCCTAGAACTGACCCTTATCTCTTGGGATTTCAGAACCTAAGATAATAATTATCAGTCTAGTCAGAATATCCTTTCAGGGCCACCACTAATGGGAATTGCCTGTCCAGGTGAGGCCCTTGCCAGATCCAAGAGATATATATTGAGCCAGAGAAGTTTTGAAAATGCAGTCAGTTAACACTTACTAGCCATGTGACCTTGGGCAAGCCCTGCCTTCCCTCTCCAAAAAGCAAAAAAGCAAAAAAAGACAAAAGTCAAATAACTGTTGAATCACGTGGTATGTCAGTAATCTTGGAGGTTCCAAAAATATTTGAAAGACAATTTAGCTTAATTCAATGTTAAACTTGTTCAAGGAAAATTTTTGAAAGGATTGCACTTTATATTCCAAGTAAATTGCATCTCAAATGAGAGTAGTCAGGGAAAACATTTTAGAAAAATCAGAATAGATAAATTACATTCAAAGCTCCTGAATTTTCACATTTCTGGAACTCATTTTTGGTACAATTTTATCCGTTTGCACTGGAGACAGATGGAAAGAGAAGAAAGGAAAGGCAGAAAAGGAAAAGCAAGAGAGAGTAAAAGAGACTTAGTAGAATAAATCCATCTAAATGGAAAAGCCTAGTAAGAAGAAGACAAACAAAAATAAAGCAAGTGCTATAGTAATTCCCATTTATCCTGGTGTATAGAAGCTATAACCCTGGGAGCATTTAAAATTCCACTTTGGCAGCTAAAAGGCTATGTTATTATTAAGGGTGTGGCTATAAAATGTTATTATTGTTAGTTAAATTATTTAATTAATAATTAAATAAAATCATAATTATTAATTATTGTGATGTTGTTATAAAATGTTATTAAGAAATTCAGCCATGAAAAATTGAATAAAACCTAAACAGTACCACAGATGAAACTTCTGATTTCTGGTTTCTGAACAACCCCACCAAAAAAAAACACTTTCCTTATCCCACCTTATGGAGGCCACCCAGAGATCATTGGACCAATCAACCAATTAATCAACAATCTTTTTTTTTTTTAAACACTTAGCCTGTTCCAGGCACTGGAGTTACAAACATTGGTTAAAAGTGAGACATTTCATGTCCTCAAGGAGCTTATATTCTAATGAAAACAAGCAAGTTTTATCCATCAAGTTCTGTACAGAGATGAGTCTTCCTGACTTTAGGCCCAGCACTCTATCCTCTGTGACACTTAGCTGCCACTTTAGAGTAATAGTGGTATTTAAATCCAAAATACTATCCCTCTCCACTTGCCAGGGCCATTCCCTTATTATACTACCTTACAGAACAAATGATGTTTTCAGGGAATCCTAACTTCAGCAGCATGGGACTCCTATTCAATGCTTTCTCCTATGAACTGGTTAATGGATGAGTCATACTCAATGCTTCTCTAAAGTAGGCTACATAATGCTTTTGAGTAAATCCGTAAAATTGGTCAGAAGGTCACACTATCGCTTAGTAGTTAGAGTACTAGGCTCAAATGCTGCCTCTAATACCTCCTGGGTGTGCAACAGTGTGTAAGCCACAAACTCATCGAGTTTTAGTTTACTCATCCATGATGCAGGAGCAATTATACCTATGAGGAACATCATGGCACAACGAATAGAGTCATGCCTCAGAGTGTGGGAAACCTGGATTCAAGTCCTTGCTTCTAATACATTCATGGCTGTGGGACCATAGACATATCACTTAATCTCTGGAAGTGGCCCAGGCAGGAGGAATTTCCTTTGCCAAAGAAATCATAGAACCAGATAAAATAACAATAAATTACAATAAATATAGTATCAATTGCACAGGCTTAAATAAGATACATAAAACTTAAAGTGCTAATGATAGTTATTATTCAATAAAAATTAATTACAGCTAAATATTTGGTAGTCAAAATATTCCTCAGGTCCTGAGGGATTGAGGTAAGGTTAGGCTAATGATGTACTGTCAATAAGGATTATAGGATCTCAGAGACACCATCTAGTTCAGTGGTTCTCAACCTGTGGGTCATGACCCCTTTGGGGGTGAAACGGGGTCACCTAAGACCATCGCAAAACACATATTTCCAATGGTCTTAGGAACCAAGACACCGCTCCTCTATCTGTCTCCAGGCAGGTCCGCCCACATGCAGATATGCCCACATACAAGTATTAAAGGATAGCGGCATTAGGAAGGTTGAGAACCATTGATTAGTTCAACTCCATCCCTTTACAATTGAAGAAACTGGGATCCAAGATTACTTGACCTCCCTGAACTGACTTTGCAGAGTAGATGACAAAGTCAAGATTTGAACTCAGATCCTTTGACTCCAAATCTAGTGCAATTTCCGCTATATCATCCTTAAATGATATATGGAAAATAACCCTGAGTCCTTCTCAGAGAAAATGAGTTTCATGGCCTCTTGGAAAATGCCTCTCTTCCAGATCCAGAGAACAAATTTTTTATGGATGTCAGGCTTGATTAGCATGGAAAGGAAGAGATAATTAAAAGCATTCAAGGGTCTACAGCAATCCTATACTTTTCCATTGGTATGGGCTCCTTTCCTTGTCCTAGAATTTTTTTTTTTTAGTCTCTGTACTTTTGACTCTGTTTGCCCTGGTGTTGCATGTTCACCCCCTCCTTACCCTCATAATAGACTTTATTACTTATTTCCCATTTCCCCAAACCATTAAAAACGTGTTGTTTTCTTAATGGTTCACCAAATCTCCTTTGGCCTAGGCTGTTCCTATGGCTTTGGCATGTAATAAAACCCCTCTGAAATTTGCCTTTGGAACTAGTTACCAGGCTGTCCCATCCATTTTACAGTCTCCCCTGTCAGCCTCATCAGTGCTAGGAAAAGGAAGTCAATAACCAAGGCTGGAGCCAAGCAAGATTCCAAAGCCAGGTTTTCAGTTAAATTGAAGGGGGGAAAATGTAGCAATGGATTTTTAACTGAGGCAGAGTACAGAAAGACTAGGAACCTATGCTGGGGTTAAAAAGTCAGAGGGTCAAAAATTTAGAGATGGATTCAACTTTAGAGGACATCTAATCTAATGCCCTCACTTTACAGATGAGAAAAAACTGAGTTTCATGGATGTAATGCGACTTGTCCAGGATAACAGAGCTAGCAAGTGTGAGAAGCAGAATTTGAATTTAGGTCTTCCTGCCTGTAACCATTGCACAATGCTGCCTTTCCCTGTCATGGAGAAGACAGGAGAGCCCAAAGGAAGGGCTCATCATTTAAGTCCCTTACCCTCCCAGATTCTCAGTTTTTCCCTCTGAAAAGTGAGAGAATATTACAGCTGGAGAGGACTTGTAACAGACCTGGAACATCTTGGATCAAAAGACAACTTACCAATGCAAATAAAATAATTTAGCTGTTTAACCAAAAGATTTAAAGTGAAGCTAGAACTTTTCTAATTCCAATGCTTCAGCATAGGTTTGGACCCTTCTTGCAACCTTTCCGCCCAACAAAACCAGGTCTGATTCACAGTGAGGAAAAGGCAGCAAGAAGGGGAGGAGAAGGATTTTGAAGGCCCACCAGTCATGATTTAAGGCTAGCCACCAACATTTGGAAATGTGGAGTCAGACGGGCTCTAACTTAACAGGATCAGTGCCAAAGGTTATATTGGTGCAGTGTGACTGGCCATGGAGCTTTCAGATAAAGTTGCTCTGAGTGGAGAGCAGTGTAAAGAACACCTGGTCTGGACTCCCAGCAGTGCATTAGTTAGAAACAGGAGAAAGAAACACTCTTCCCACTAATGAGCCCCAGGTGAAAAGGCTGTTTAACTCAAAAGGGTTCCTTTTTCCTGACTTTCTAATGTTTTGATTGATGAGCAAATTGTTTGGAATTCCTAATTGTCCACTACATTTAAACATAGACTTTGTTTTCTCCCAGCTCAAACACTTTGGTCTCTGGCTACCACAAACACATATAATTAGTTATGAAAAAAGTGCAGACCGCATATTGGGAAGGTCATTTGGTGAGATAAAAATGTGGATCATAGTTCGTGTTTGCTGAGTGTTTATGAGTCAAAACAGTAAAATGGGAATAACTTTTTAAGTTTAGAATGGCTGGCTTATTAAGCATGTACTGTATGTATTTTCTTATAACCACATTAGGGGAAATGTGAATTTTCCTGTTTATTTAAGCAACTACATTTCTTAAAATAGGCTGTTAAAATGTTATTGAATGTAGGCAAAAATGCCATTTAGATTCACCTCACTTACCAGAGAATCGTGACTCTGAAAAACACAAGTTAATGTCATGTTTAGACTTTTCAATTCATTTATTCAGCAAATATTTATGGAGTTGTCTACTCTGAGCAAAAGCAATGTGGGAGAGAGATACTTAATAATAGTTTATATCAATGTCGTGTACTTATGAAACACTTTAGAATTCATTATCTCAATTTTTCTTCTTCTTTGAAGTTCCTTATTGGTCATTTGAGGTAATAAGGGATGTCATCAGGGAAACATATGATAGGAAGAGGATGGATTAGTCACGGTGAGGTTGAAGTATGCCACTTTATTCTCTAACATTCATCTTACCAGCCAGCCCGCTTCCAGGACCAGAGCTAATGCCCTAAACAATTTCACCTCTTTTATTTTCACCTTTGTGGACTCACTGTCTTGAATGATAAGTGCCTAATATTGCCTAGGCCAGCTTAGGCAATGTCTTTTACTTTATTATTATTTTTATACATATTATTATTATTATAATTATTTATTTAAATTAATAATTTTAATTTAATATTCCATTATAAATATAACACAATTTATTACTAATAATAATTTAATATTAAAATCAATAATTTATAATTATTTACACATATTATTACTATTATTTGCCACCTCACAGTATATGTATGCATCCTTCATAGGGCTCCCACTTTTCTTCAAGTCCTGTAATCAATATTGTCTTTATTATATGTAGTATGGTCACCCTGTAACCTTTGAAACCAAAATTCCCCTCCTTGGATCCCCTGGGTGCAAAATCCTTGAGGGTGGAGACTATTTTATTTATTTGTTTATTTTTAAAGGTCTGGTTCTTTATTTAATTTTTATTTTTTTTGCTTTTTGGATGGCAATTGGGATTAAGTGACTTGCCCAAGGTCACATGGCTAGTTTTGGTGTTAAGTGTCTGAGGCCAGATTTGGACTCAGGTCCTCCTGACTCCAGGGCCAGTGCTCTATTCACTGCATCCCCTAGCCTCCCCCCTGATTCTTATTTCTAACCAGTTTTCTATCCATTAAACTAAGCTGCTTCTTCTAAGAGGATCTCCGACTTCCACTTCAGATGTAGAACTCTTGATAATTTAACTTTCTTCTAATGGTTCTGGATCAGGATTATGGACATCAATAGCCTCAGTGTTACTGAAGATGGATCTGGCAGACTACTGTGTATCTTTTGGCGTTTATGTCAGCCTCCTGGAGCACTGTCTTTCTCTTTCACCCCTCTCAAGTTCTTCTTACTGCTATCACCGTTATTCCTGTCTGTTTCTAAATTGGCTACATCTGATATCTCCCATGCAAGCAAATAACCAAGGTTATTAAAATAATGCCAAAAATGACTCAATATGCTCTTGATGATGACCTGAGGAATTCTTCTGTGAATTTAGTGCCTAACATTTAATGCTTGTTCTTTCCATACCCATCTCCTCCAAGGACTTACTTCAATAATTATCCTTTCTCTTTTGTCTCTCTTCTGGTTATTTCCCCTTTTCATAAAACATATTCATGTTTTCTCTGGTCTAAAAGAACCTTCCTTTGACTACACAGACACCTCCATCATGTGACCTTTCCTTGGCAAATTCCTCCTCAGAATCTCCATTTGAGGAAGTTTCCACGCCATCCATGATCACCTCTAGCATGGTTCAGCCCTTCATGGTCCACACTACTTTCCCACCTGTGCCCCCACACTGGTCTTCTCAACCTAATAGATACCTCTACCCCTTCAGCCTCTTCCCCTGATTGGTGAGTTTCTTTTTTGAAGCCTCCATTTGTGAAAGTTCCTCCAGCAATCATGCTCACCTGACTCAGCTCTTGATTTTCTCAAAGAAAAGACTATTTCACTCTCTATTACAAACACAGTTACCTTCCCTCTCCTCCACTTTTCAGTTTTCTTTTTTATATTGTCTTCCTCCATTAAAACATAAGCCCCTAAAGGAGAGGAACTTTCTTTCCCTTTGCTTGTATTAGTGATCCCTGTGCCTAGCACAGGACCTAGCACATACTTGGGCTTAATATGTGTTCTTTGCCTACCAGGCACTTCCTAGAATCACCATCTTTTCTCTTTCCTTTCACTGACAGATTTTGCAAAATAATAGTCTCTCTATGTTGCATATCATTATATTCCTATCTACCAGAGATTTCTTAATACCTTATAATTTAAGTTAAATAATTTAACCACTGTCACCATTCATTATATTGCAACTGTTCTTTTAAAAGTTACCAAGGACCTTTTAATCACTGAATTCAGTGGCAATCCTTTTTTCAGTCCTTGTCCTACATTATTTTTGCAGTATTGGAGATCATGGAAATGCCTTTCCTAGAATATCGTGCACAGTAACAGCAACACTGTGTGATGATCGACTAAAAATGACTTAACTGGAACCTTGGGTGCAATGGTCTTCAGGTAATTCCAAAAAGATGAAGAAGAAGGAGGAGCAAGAGGAGGAGAGGAGGGAGAAGAGAGAGAATGAGCAATGTTGCAACAGTAGTCTTTAGGAGAGGCTGCCTTAGGACTTGACACATTCCCAAACTCTCCATCAGCTCTCTAAGTTTATTTGTGGGATTCTGGTTTCTGTCACCTCCACAAACAGGGCAGCTCAACTTTCCAATCAACTTTGTATAGACATGGGGAAGCAATCCTATATTCATTCTCTCCTTACATGTCAGAAGTGTCCAATACCTTTCTCTGACTTCATAAATGACAGGCAATTTCTAGCAGATTTATATAAATTGGAGAAGGGAGTGATGTCAAAGGAGTATGGCTTTCAAGTTGCTCATATGGGAGCACAGAGGTCAACAAAGGAGACAGAGGTAAAGAGAAAGGAGACCTAACTACAGGGTAGTGTCTGAAATAATCTGGTGCCAGACAGTACACAAAAGATTTTAAGAACCTGCAAATATTTCTTTTCATAGTCTGTAAGAGCTGGAGAAAAAAAAGGTACTATGAAAGTAAGATTCTCTTGCTTTTTTTTTTTTATCAACTATACTAATCTGAAGTACTGTTAGTGGAGTTCTGAGTTACTACAGTCATTCTGGAAAGCAGTTTGGAACTATATCCAAAAGTTACTAAACATGCCCTTATTATTTGTAGCCTAAAGTACCCTAAAAAAAGATCAAGGAAAGAGGAAAAGGAATCATTTCTACAGTATTATTTATAGTAGCTCTTTTTATAGTGACAAAATTATGTTAACTAAGGCAGTGTCTGTCTATTTATTGGAGAACGGCTAAACAAATTATGGTATACTATGGTATTTGGCACTATTGTACCATAAGAAATGGTGGAAGACAAGATTTTAAAGAAATTTGGGAAGACTTATATGAACTGATGCAGAGTGAAGTGAGCCAAACTATGAGTACAGCTTATATATCAATAATAATGTTGTAAAGACAAGGAACTTTGCAAGACAAAATCAGATTGATCTAAAGCAGTCAACAACCATTATTCCAGAAGATCTATCATACCTACTTCTTGACAGAAAGGCAAAGAATTCAAAGTACAAAAAGGGACACATTTATTTTAACATGGTCACTGAAGAAATTTGTTTTTGCTTAATTATGCATATTTGTTACAAATACTTGTTTTTGTATTTTTCCAGGAGAGTGGGGAAGATGAAAAAGTATAAAATAAATACTTGTTAATTTTTAAAATAGAATAAAAAATTTTTAAAAAAAATAGCATTGTATTCCAACATAAACCAGGGACATAGAAAGTCGTGGGTTCAAGTCATACCTCTGACACTTACTGGATAGAAAGGTCTGTGCTCCCAAGAAAAGGTATTGCCCTGCACTGTTACAAGGAGTTCCCTCATCTAGGAGTTGCCTACATTAGTACGATCATGGGTCTAGCCTCTATCCCTAATTCATTTAGACATTTCTTAATTTTTTCTATTATATCAAGTTAAAAATAAATATATATTTTCTCTTTTCATTACCCATACTCAGGATCATCTCAAGGTTTCAGACTCCTACCTTTGCAAGAAAATTCCATATATGGTCATGAAGAATAAGTCATGACTGAACAGCAGTATGTGGGGTAAGGTCAGGGAATAAATCCCTGCCTATTTGTTTATTTCTTTGTTTTTCTTTTCCTCTGTTTTCCTCCATAAGGAAGTCTTCACATTCCTCTGAACGTTAGTTGAAATAGATGTTTCCTTACTATTGTGCTATAAGAAATGGGAAGGAGATGGACTTCATAATTACCTGGAGAGGCTTATATGGACTGACGCTAAGTGAGAAGAGCAGAACCAGGCAAAACCTGTACACAATCACAGGCACATCGTACATATGATGACCAACCTTGATAAACTGGACTATCCTCAACAACGCACAGCTAAAGACAACTCTACAAGCCTCAGGATGGAAGGAGACACCTAAACTCAGAGAAAGATATACAAAGACTATAGTTTAAATGGAGACTGAAGCAAAACTCGTTATCGTTCTCTTTCAT
>CM053580.1:368328614-368351114 GCA_028627135.1 Pseudochirops cupreus
GAGAAAATCTGAAACTCAAGTGATTGTGGAACTGAATCTTGTAAATTAAAAGTAAATGAGTAAATTAAAAAAATTAAAAAAAAAAAAAGAAATAGATGTTTCCTTTCTAGAAGGAAACTCCTTATCATAGGCACCAATCTTTTTGGAATGCAAGGCAGCCAGTTAGCTAGTGCCTTGTTGTTAGGCCAGCTGCTATAAATGTGTGTGTGTGTGTGTACATATTTACATGCCTATATCTATGCATGTATATGTGTGTACATGTATGCATGCATGTATGTGTATAGTTATTTATTCATATGCATGTTTGTTTTTTAGTTTTGTAACTGCCAGTGCTATCTATCCTTCCTCACTGGAATAGGTAAGTGAATTAATATTGCTTGCTAGAAAACACATGCATGCATATACACATTTATATATAGCAATGTTAATTAATCCCTTCTTTATTTATTCATTCATTCAATAAACATTTATTAAGCACTAGAAAGTTAATGGGATATAAGATTTCACTCCCGCCCATAATAGGCCTCATGTGGAGCCCATTAAGGGAAGCTTGCTTAGGGGAGGCTTGCTTATAGGAAGGCTTTTATACCTTTTGCTAATTTCTAATCAGGCACTGAGTCATGAGGATTGTTGTGCCTTCTGGCTCTGAAAAGTTCATAGATACTCTGAGTTGGTATTTTGCTTTGAGGGTTCACTTATGAGAAGGATTTTGTGATTCCCTGGTCAAGTTTCTGAGTGGTAGTATTTTCAGAGCTCCCCAACTGCTCAGAAGCAAAGGCTCTCTCAATCCAGGGATGTATGTAAAGTATATAGTTGATAGGGCAGTCAGAGCCTTTTCTGTTGGTCTTTATTTCTCTGCTTGTATTTTCTCTGTATTTTCTATTTGTATTTTCTCTAAAGTTCAGGCTGCTGACTTTTCCCCTGAACTAGTGAATGTAATTAAAAAAGATTGTTAACCCTTTGAACAGCTGTCTTTCCTGGTAAAGCAGATCTAAGAACCTGTGCTAGCAGCCATCCTGGATATGCCAGTGTGGCTACTGCTAGAGGCACCTACAATGTGATAGCCATTGTGCTAAGTGCTAGGGCTAAAAAAGAAGGAAAAGAATCCCTGCCTTCAAAGAGCTTACAATTTAATGAGAGAGATAACATGCAAACAAATACATACAAAGCGAGCTAAATATGGGATAAATAGAAAATAATTAAAGGAAAGAAAACACTAGAATTAAGAGGGTTTAAGAAAGTCTTTTTGAAGATTGAAGGTGGAAGCCAAGGAGGTCAGTAGTCAGAGCAGAAGAGAGAGAACATTTCATGCATGGGGGACAGCCAGAGCGAATGCCTGGAGCTGAGAGATGGAATCTCATTTGTGGAATAGCCAGGAGGCCAGGATCAGAGAATTGAAGAATGTATGTCGGGAAATAAGGCAAAGGTAGGAGAGAGCTAGATTAGGAGGGGCTTTGAATGCCAAAGAAAGAATTTTGTATTTGTTCCCAGAAATAATAGGGAGCCACTGGAGTTTATTGAGTATGGGGGTGACATGATTGGACCTGCATTTTAGGAAATCACTTCAGTGACTGAATGGAGGATGGACTGGAGTGGGGAGAAACTTGTGGCAGGTAGACCCCCCCCCACCAGACTGTTGTGTTAAGCAAGCTGTGAGGTGAAGAGGGTATGCACTAGAGTAATAGCAGTATTAGAGGAGAGAAGGGGGCATTGTTGAGTGATGTTGCAAAGGTGAAATTTGCAGGTCTCAGCAAGAGATTGGATGTTGGGGGGAGGGGATAAGAAAGTGAGGAATCCAGGCTAACTGTAAGGTTGTGAATATGGGGGGCTCAAGAAAATGATGCCACCCTCTATAGTAATAAGGAAGAGGGGAGGAGGGTTTAGGGGGAAAGATAATGAGTTCTCTTTGGGACTGAGTTAAAGATTCCACTGAACATCCAGTCTGAGTGATCTGGAAGGGAGTTGGAGGTGCAGGTTTGAAAGTCTTCAGAGAGATTGGGACAAGGAAAGGTACATTTGAGAATCATCTGAATTGAGATGACAATTAAACCCATTAGAGCTGATGAACTCATAAAGTGAAGTGGTAGAGAGGAAGAAGAGAAAAGGACACAGGACACAGCCCTTTGGACACCTAAAGGTGGAAGGTGTGACCTGGAGGAAGATCAGGCAAGGAGAAACAGAAGGAGTGGTCAGACAGGCAGAAGGAAAACCAGGGAACAGTGGTGTCCCAAAAACCTAAAGAGACAAGAGTATCAAGGAAGAGAAAGTTATCAACAGTGTCAGGTGCTACAGAGATGTCAAGGGAAATGAGGATTGAGAGAGGGTCTTTGGCTTGGCCATTGACAACTAAGATCATTAGTAACTTGGGAGAGAGTAGTCTTGGTAGAACGATAAAATTGGAAGTCAGATTTAAAGAGGCTATAAAGAGAGTGTGAAGAGAGAAAGTGGAAGCATCTATTATAAATGGTCTTTTCTAGTTTAGCTACAAATAGAAGAAGGAAAAATAGGATGATAGTTAACAGAGGTGGAAAAATCAAGTGAGGGTTTTTTTTTTCAGAATTGAGGAGATGTGGGCATGTTTGTAGACAGTAGGAAATGAACCAATAGAGAAGGAGAGATTGAAAATAAGTTAAATGGGGGATGACAGAGGAGACAACAATCTGTGGGAGAAGACAGGATGGAATGAGATCACTTCGACAAATAGAAGGGTTAGCCTTGATAAAGAAAGAGTAAGGTCATTTCCTCATGTAAAACAGAGTGATGGAAAAAACAGTGACAGAAGACACCTGAGTGATCGATGAGGAAGGGGGAGAAGAGGGATCTCATGGCAAAGGCCTCAATATTTTTCTGTAAAGTATGAGACTGGGTTCTTAGCTGAGAGAGTGGGGGGAGGAGGAGCCATGGGAAGTTTAAGGAGGGATGAAAAGGTTTAAAAGAGCCAATGTGAATAGCGGGATAGTGAGTTGATAAGGGAGGTATAGATGGATTGCTAGCAACAGGGAGGGACCATTTGAGCTCGTATCACATTAAATTTTAGTGGACCCAGTCAGAATGGTTGTGTGATTTTCTCCACCTTCATTCAGTAGCATGTGCGTAGGCACAAAGGTGAAGTGCTGATCTAAGACTGAAGCTTGGCTAGGAAAAATTATTGATATAATAAGAGTTCCAGAGATTCAAGAAAAGTGGACGGTGTAGAGTTGAAAGGATTCACCCTAGAGTCAATATGTGGAGAAAAGGGGAGAGTGGCTAGTGCAGGGAGAATGGCCTGGGGAAGAATTCCCGTTAGACTCATTTTTCCCCTTTTGTTTCCCTTTCCCTGAGGAATCCCAGTTAGAATTCCCAAGTAGATCCTGAGGGAGAAAGCTAGAAGCAATTCCATAATGCCTTTAATCCTCACTTGAGTGAATAATGCAAAGCTTTTCTCCCAGCACTGATCCAGCAATTTACGAGGTAGAATTCCTTGAAAGGTGACATGTCCATATTAATTGCCCACTATCCTACATATACACCTATGGAGTTTTAATTGTTTCTGTATGTTTTGTTTTGCTTTTACTCCTGAAACTAGCTGAGTTCACACACACACACATACACACACACACACACATACACACACACACACATACACACACACACACACACACACACACATACACCATTTCCTTCATCATAACATCATAAATAAATATCTGTCTGGCCCAAACATTTCCATGGTGCCTGTAATTCCATCTTCTACATTTCCCTTCTTAGCAAACCTTGCACATATTAGAAAAAGCAGATCAAATATTTCCATTTCTCTCCAACCATAGAAAGATTCCACATATTTTAAACAGAGATTGCTGATGCCATGATTCCCACTGATCACCATTGTAAAACTCCTGAAAAGGGGAGGAAATTTCTAACAAATGATAATTAGATATTTACCAGTGATAGTATACTTCCAAAAAAGAACAAAATACAAAATGAAGAAAAAAATTTTTTTTCACTTCTAAAAGAAAGAAAGCAAAAGAAAGAAGGAAGGAAGGAAGGAAGGAAGGAAGGAAGGAAGGAAGCAGGGGAGAGAGAAAGAAAGAAAGAAAGAAAGAAAGAAAGAAAGAAAGAAAGAAAGAAATGAAGGAAGGAAGGAAGGAGGAGAGAGGAGGGAGGAGGAGGAGGAAGAGGAGGAGAGGGAGAAGAAGAAGAAGAAGAAGAAGAAGAAGAAGAAGAAGAAGAAGAAGAAGAAGAAAAGGAGGAGTTGGAGAAAGCAGCAGCTAGAAAATCATTTTTGAAGCTATCATACCATTAATAAATTCTGAACTTGACATAATGATGTCATTTTGGTCCTCTTTGAGCATGAAGGACAACAACCATCTGATTCTGAATGTGGATTTAGAGAAACTAGCATTCTACTCTCATCACTAATCTTCCTCATACTTTACAGAATATTGACTCTACAAAATATTATTTAGTGAATCTCTTTTGGAAATGGATGTCTTTTGTAGGGGTTTTTTTTTTCCCCCTTTCAGGTGCAAATGCTCATTTACCATGTATTCAATCATTTGAAAAGAGTTTTGCCACCAAATATAGGAACACAGCCTATAGCAGCAGTGAGTGTCCTTAATTCATGCCCTCAGGCTTAATTCTATTTTTAAAATTATGTTTCCTTTCCACTGAGACTTGTACCTTCACCAGAGACCCTTCTCTTTCTTAGGGTTAGAAAATCTTTGTGATTCTGTTTAATTTCCAATTTGAAATTATTTTCCTTAAACTAATTTCATGGGAGCTCTGTCACAGAAATCCAACAGAGACAATAAAAAAGAATACTTGCATTTATATAGCACTTGGAGTTTTTCAAAATGCTTTAAATATGTTATCTTATTTGTTCCTCCTAACAAACCTATTAAGTACTTGTCATTATTAACCTGATTTTATTAGCTCCATAATAAAACCAATGCATAAGTTGATTTTGTGCCATCTCTGTGCAAACTAAGTTTTTATTTCAGAGTTACAAAAATTATGAAAATAACTTAGATTATATTGTAGAGTAACATCAAGTTACTCTACAAATGTAACTCTTTTGTAACTAAGGAAACTGAGACTAAGAAAGGCTGAGGGAACTGCTGGTATCAGCAGCAAAATTTAAATAGCATTTTGTTTGAGAGATCATTCATCCCAATCCAGCACACTATCCATTTACATCAGCAAACTGCCTCAGAGCTATGTGGGTCTGATCTCTTACATTTTTGTGGGGAACCCAAGATACTTTGCATATGATATGCAAATAGCTGTATACTAGTGCAAAAATGAAGCCCAAGGCACCAGATCATTGTCAATATATTGCTTAACCATATTCCTGATTTTTCACTTCTGTATGTACTAGTAAAAATATTTCTGGCTTTAAGTTCATCCTACATAATAATTTGAGGAGGGAGAGAACAATGGAACTATGTTTAACTAGGAAGAAAAAGAAAGACTTCCTACAGGAATGGACACCTTTGCTAAAGCTAGGGATACTAAAAGGCAGAACTTAGTGGAGAGAACGTTCTAGACACATGGAAAAGTCTATGTAAAGTCAGAGGCCAGAGATGGAATCTGAGTTCAAGAAAGAGTAAATAGGGCAGTGTTACTAGAAAACAAAGTACATAGAAGGAGAGTAATATAAGTCTGCAAAGGTAGAACTATAAATGTCAAGCTGAACTATTTGAATTTGATTCTATAGGTGATAGGAAACCATTGATTATTGACTAGGAAAGTGTCATAGCAAAATGATTGTGACAGTAGACAGAATATGATTGGAAAGGTGAGAGATGATGAACAAGGAAAGAAATACATGGGTGAGTCATTATAATAGTCCAAACAAGAGATAATGAGAGTATAAAATAGGGGCCATGTGCCATCTAAATGAATGAATGAGCTTTTTAAAAATGCTTATGATGTGCCAAGCACTGGGCTAAACACTGATAATACAAACACAGAAATGAGATAACTCCCATCCTCAAGGACATTGTAATAGGTGAAAACAACACATGTAGGTGTATAACTATGAAGGAATTAGTGGAAAGAGTATATTGGTACATCTTTGCCAGACATGGAGAGAATCAATTCATCAATCAAGAAGTATTTGTTGTGTCAGTAAGTGTGGGAAAAAAAATGGAGACAGAAATAAGCAAAAAACAGTATCTGACGAGCTTAAATTGTAATTAAAAAGACAACATGTGTGTCTCTATGTATACATATATCACATGTATAGATGTGTGTTTATGTCTATATATCATGTACGTATATATATATTAAATGTGTTTTTTTCTAGAAACAGGAGATATAATAAGCAAAATTATAATAACAGTAGTTGTTGTTTGGTCTTTTCTGACTCTTCATGATGCTATTTGGGGATTTTCTTGGCAAAAATACTGAAATGATTTGACATTTCCTTCTCCAGCTCATTTTATAGATGAGGAAACTAAGGCAAAGAGGGTTAAGCGGCTTGCCCAGGATCACACAGCTAGTAAGTATCTAGGGCTAGATTTTACCTCAGGTCTTCTTTATTTGAGGCTAGATGCTCTATCCACTGTAAGCTGTCATTTACTAATGGTAGACTTTGGGGAAAGTAATAAATCCTGTTTTAGACATGTTGACTTTGAGATGCCTACAGGACAGCCAGTCTAAAAACTCCAATGGAAGTTTGTGATGTGGGACTGGAGTTTGGGAGAGAAACTGGGCCTTGGAATATTAATGTGGGAATTATCTGGTTCCTTGAATAAGATATTCTACCTCCCCACTCTTCACTTTCATTGACTATGCTCTCTCTCCCCATCTCTGGCTCCTGGTTTCCCTAGTTTTTCTTCAAGTTTCAACTAAAACCACACCTTTTGCAAGAAGTCTTTCATATTACCTTTCAATATCAATGCCTTCCCTCAGACATTACTTCTAATTTATCCCATATAGATCTTATCTATACATAGCTGCCCAGATTCTATCTCCTCCATTAGATCATGACCTTTTTAAGAGCAAGGATTATCTTTTGTCTTTCTCTGTATCTCCAATGCTTAGCACAGTGCCTTGCACTAAGTAAGAATTTAATAAATGTGTGTAGGTTTTGGTTTTTTTTTTTACTTTATCTACCTGGAGATGATAATTATACCCATGAGAGCAGATGAGGACATCATGTTCAAAAGAAAGGAGAAGAGGGTCAAGGACAGACTATTAATGGTATACCCACAATTAATGGGCATGACATTGGATGAACACCAAGATATGATGATTGAGTGGTGACACAGGGAGAAGACAAAGCAACAGGGAGTTCTTTCATGGAAACTCAGAGAATAGAGAACATCCAAGAGAAAATCATTAATGGTGCCAAATGTGGCAGGAGAATGAGGATCAAGACAAGGATATCAAATGAACCAACTGAGATCAACAATAACTTTGGTGATAATAATTTCAGCTGAATAGTTGGAAGGCACATTGCAAAGAGTTTAGAAGGTAATACAAAAAAAGCAAGAGGAGGCACTGAAGGTAGGCAACTTTTTCAAGTAGTAGAGATTCAGGATGATAGCTAGTAAGGACAGTAAGATCTAATCAGGTTTTTTTTTTAAGGAACAAAGAGATTTTGTAGACAGCATGAAGGAGTCAATAAAGAGTGACTGAAGAGTAGAGAGAGGAGATGATAATTGGGGTAATCTGTTCAAGAAGACAGAGGGAATGAGATGAAGGGTATATGTAAAGGAATGGACCTTCACTAGGAATAGGTTCCTTTCATCAGAAATGAGTGAAGGAAAAGATAGTGAGCAATGTTGTCAAGTTGATTTGATATGAGAAGAAAGGGAAAAGAGAAAGATCTCAGTAAATGTCCTCAATTTTTTCAATTAAATATGAGGTGAGGTTCTCAGTTGAGGAGGGTTGGAGGAGGAGGTGCCATGAAAACCTTGTGTAATGAAAAAATGGTTTGGAATAGCCAATGTGGTGAGCTGGGATAAGGGGACAGAGACCAAGCATTTTGAGGCACCTACTTTGCGCTAGACTTTGTGCTAAATGCATTATTAATATTGTCTCACCTAATCCTCACAACAACCCTAGGAGGTAGGCACTACTATTATTCCAATTTTAAAATTAGTTTAGGAAACTAAGGTAGAGAAAGGTTAAGTGATTTGCCCATTTAACAGAGTTAGAGATAGTAAATATATAAGGCTGGATTTGAACTAAGATCTTCCTGATTCCAGGCCCAGTGATCTAGCCACAGAGCTACATACCTTCTTAGTTGGCTAAAGAATCAATATGGTAAATATGAGATAATTTATCTAATGGGTAATGGACCCCGTTAGCATAATATGATGATTTCTCCCACCTCTGTTAAGCAGCAGCTGAACATAGCAGAAGGAGGTACATGGTGAGAGTAATCTGGAATTGGGGGTTGGAAGGTATGATTTTCACTAGAACAAGAAAAGGAGAGATTCAAGAGTAGAAAATAATATAGAATTGAATGGTTTCACTAGTATGTTGAGATTGGGAAGGGAGCAGAATTTAATCAGAGCAGAAGTTAGGGATGGAGAGATTATAGGTTATTGTACTTGAAGAATAAGGTTAGATATGGCAGGGCATAAGGAGAGAGAGAATGACAAAAGGTTATGATCAGATCAATGGATTTCTGGATTTGTAGACATGGAAATGGAAGATTCATAGGGTAATGGAAAGACCAAGGGACTGACCATCTTTATTTGTAACAGAGCTGGAATGCAGGAGTACTGTTCAAGGATTGAGTAGATTGAGAAACCAGTAAATTGAATTATTTGAGGACACATATGAATTATCTTGTAGTGCCCTCAAATGAAGGCATAAGTTGGGGTGGAAAGTAAGACCATGATCTGGAATATCCTGGTTAACAGACAATAGCCTTTGTTGTTTTTGTTCAGTTGTTTTTAGTCATTTTCTAACTCTTCATGACTCCATTTCGTGTTTTATTGGCAAAGATACTAGAGTAGTTTGCCATTTCCTTCTGCAGCTCATTTTACAGATAAGGAAACTAAGGCAAACAGGGTTAAGTAACTTGCCCAGGGTCACACAGTTAGTATCTCAGGCCAGCACTCTATCCATTGTGCCACCCAACTGCCCAAACAATAGCCACTATAGTCTAAATTGCATGATAAATTTGGATACAGTCAACCTCAAAACCAAAGAGGTTTTTGACTAATGATAAGTCTAGATTAGATAATAAATTTTGATGGAATGGACCTAAAAACAAATGAAGTTATGGAGAGATAGTGGCAGAAGTTCAGTCTAGAAGCTGTAATGGGAAGCAAGGAAAATGTATTGTCTACTAAGACCAGTAAGTCAAAGGTATCAGAGAAAGCACAACCAGAACTGAAAAAGATGGTTGTGAGTGTAGTGTAATGAGAGAAACCAGTTCTTAAGTGCCAGAAAATTGAAAGAGCAAAGGAGGAAGAGATTGAAAAAGAAAGAAAGCATGTTAATTATGGAGCAAGAGGTCCAGAGACCCCAGTGGAAGAGATAGGTAGATCTAGGGGGAAAGGAGTGTATGAGAGTAAAATAAGTAGAATGAGGAAGCAGACAGCTGAGGTTGAGCCAGGACAGGGACTGTTTTTCAACAATCTGGAATAGGAAATGTAGGGTGGGATGGGAGTATGCTAACCACTACAGGGTTGGGAAGGTGAGTGATCAGGAAGAGTATCAATGAATTATAAGTGCCTATCAATGAAGACACTGGATTAGAATGCTCAAAGGGACTTTGCAGTCTCACCACAGTCTTCAATTGCCTGGCCTCATGTCCTGGGAGGCATCTAGAAAGTTGCTTCACAGCATGTCCAAGCATGAGGTGGCATTTCCCAGGGAGTCCAGGTATATTTGTATACCATGATCAAATTTTCAAAGCACTTTCAAAGATATTATCTCATCACTGATTCACAACAATCCTATGAGATAAATAGGAAAGGAAATATGACGACTTTACAGATGAGTTCATTAAGGCTGACCCAAGGTCTTTTGTACTATATATAGTAGAGCTGGTCTTCAAGGTCCAGTTCTTCTGATTTCTATCTCAATGTTTGACATGCTATACTATATTGTGGGACAAACCTAGGATTTACCATACCATCTTATAGGAGGCCCATATTGCTCTAACACGTTCAATAGGTCTTAGATTCAAGTGCTGGAAATCCAAGCCCCAGTTCTACCACTAATTGGCTATATAAGCAACTAGCAGTATCCTGAAATATTGTCACTTATAAAAATGAGCCTGGGTCTCCTTGACAGCAAGTGAATTAGAATTGGTTGAGTCAAACTCCACTGGAAAGAACCCTTTGACTTCTGATTTGGCAAACACTTCTATTGTTTCAAGCTACAATTTGCATGTGGCCTCTTGAATCTGGGTGAAGTCTGGCTTCTCTGCAATACTATGAAACATTTGTAACTGGTCAGAGAAGTTTACTTTGGTGATGAGATCTTCCCGAAAAAGGGTTGAGGGTGCTCTAGTATGCAATTTTCCATGTTTGGAAAAGGAACTGAAATAAGCACTTTAATCTCCCCCCAAACTCCATTTTTGTAATACAACACAGGCTTCAGAAAACATCTCAGCTTTCCCCACACAAAGAAATGTCTTATGTTAATATCTGGTGGAAGGCTATCTGATGACCAAGAAAATTCCAAGATCTTTTTTTTTTCCTGGAAAAGTCACTCGTTTTAATGGAATGGCTTCACAGGAAAGGAGAGTACAGCCCTCTTAATTGGCAGCAGCATTCCCCATCTGAGAGGGTTCTTGGATTCAGTTCACGCACCTGATACTGCTCAAATTGTTACTGAAAGGCTAACATGTGGTTTTTAAATAGAAGGGAACTGAATATTGTGATAACTTCTATTAGAATTTCTGGTGTCATTTAAGATCTTACAAGCTATTATTTTGCAGATTGTTCTGCAAAAAAAAAAAGTACATATCCCAGTAGATAATTTAAAAGTAATTTTTAAAAGTTAACTTTTATACTAATTGCTAAGTAGTTGCTAATATCAGAAGTCAAATTCTAAAGGCTTCCCTGATAGTTACTGCTTAATAATAACAATGTTGTGTTTATAAAATATTTTATTTGATTGCCTATCTATAATTTAGTAGATTACCTTAGAGAGTTTCCTATGATTCACTGAAATGAAGTAACCACCAATAAATGTCTAAGTAGGATTTGAACCTGGGTTTTCCTGATATCATGTCTGACATTCTCTCCACCACACCGTTCTGCCTCTCTTTGTTAGATGGACAGATTTTGAATCATTTCTTTGGAAATCCTTTCATTAATTGATTATCTTTTGTTTTTGTGCCACATTTATTTCTTAATAAATCCTTATAACTTCTGCAATCCAATTATTCATCCTTTATAGCAAAGAATTTTTTTTACAAAAAGAAAAAACAAAATAACTCAGTAAAACCAAAGATCATATCGGTCATGCCTAACAGTATATGCTACACTTAGAGTTTCTCCACCTCAGTAAAACATGTAGGTGGATTTTATTTTTTTCTTTCCTACAGGGCCAAGCTTGATCATTATAATTACATACTGTTCAATTTCATTTTTTTTTCCTGTTTACACTGTTGTAGTCATTGTTCATATTGTTCACCTTCCTCTTAACTTTTGTTTAGTCAAGTCTGACTCTTTATGACCCCATTTGGGGTTTTCTTGGCAAAGATATTGAAGTGGTTTGCCATTTCCCTCTCCAGCTTAGGCAAACTGAGGCAAACAGGATTAAATGACTTGCCCAGGGTCACACAGCTAGGAAGTGTCAGAGGTTAGATTTGAACTCAAGAAGATAAATCCTCCTGATTCCAGGACCAGCGCTAAATCTATCCCACCACTCAGTTGCCTGTTATTACTTCACTTGCCTTCAGTTTATATGACTTCACATGATTTAATGGATTTGTTACATTCTTTGTGTCTTACAGTGTGGTTATACTTTACCTAGACTTGAGCAAATTTTTGATAAAGTAATTCATGTTATTCTTGCATTGAAGACAGTGAGATATAGACAGTGCAACCATATGGATTCAGAACTGAGTAGATGTTTGGATTTAAAAATTAGTTATTGTATATAGAGCACTGGCCCTGGAGTCCGGAGGACCTGAGTTCAAATCCAGCCTCCAACACGTGACACACTTACCAGCTGTGTGACCTTGGACAAGTCACTTAACCCCAGTTGCCTTACCTTCCTCTCTCCAAAAAAAAAAGTAGTCATAAATGTTTCAATGTCAACACAGCAGAGATCTCCAGTGGAGACCTCAGGATTACTTTTTACCCTTGTGCTATTTAATATTTTAATCCTTGGCTTGGTTGAAGGTATAGATTGTATGCTTATTATATTTGCCAGTGATTTGAAGTTGAATGGCAGAGTGGCATTCTGGATGATTGAATTAGGATGGAAAAGGATCTTGACAGGCTAGAACATTGGGCTGATAATAATAAGAAGAAATTTATCCCAGTAGGGACTAACAGCCAGCATTTATCTATCACTTTCAGGTTTGCAAAACATTTAAAAATATTATCTTCATATCTTACCCCGGCAGGAAAGCACTATTATTATCCACATTTTATAGATAAGGAAATTAAGGCAAGCAAACTTTAAGTGACTTGTCTATGGTCACACAGCTAGTAAGTATCTGAGGTGGAGTTTGAGTCAGGTTTATCCTGACTCCAGGCCCAGTGCTCTAACCACTGTACCATCTAACTGCCTATGTAAAGTCTTTCAACAAACATAAAAGGAAAGTGGAATAGATAGCAATTGTTAGGGAAGACTTGGGGATTTCAGTGCAAGGTCAATACGAGTCTGAAGTGGCAGCCTACAACAAAACAAAAAAAGGAATCTTGGCCTATATTAAGAGAGACATAACTTCCAAGGATTGGGAGATGGTAGTCCCATTAGGGCAGCTAGGTGGCACAGGGGATAGAACCAGGCCTGAAACCAGGACAGCTTTTCTCAAGTATTTGAAGGGTTCTCATGTGGAAGAAGAATTAGGCTTGTCCTGTTAGGTCCCAGGAGCCAGAATCAGGAACGACGGACGGAAGTAACATTGAGTAAAATTTGTGCTTATTGTTAGGAAAAACTTCCTAATGAAAGTGGAATGGACTTCCCTGAAAAGCGGTAGGTTTCCCTCTCCATAGAGGTCTTATGTTATAATGGGGAATTTCTTTAGGGTGGGAGTTAGATGAGATGGTTGCTAAGGATACTTCCAACTCCCAAATCCTGGGATTCTGGGAAATCGTGTTTATAAGATACACCCAGATTTTAAATCACATAGATTAAGGCCTTAGAGGGAAGTACAGTCTAAATTCAGATAAGTTTTATTGAGTTACATTAAATGAATTACTGCTTTTCTTCTTTGCCTTCTAAAAAAATGGATTAGCAGAGGACAGATAAATGAGTTTGAACTATCACCTGCCCTGCCATATTCAGGAAATGTGGGCAAAGCTTTGTCATCCCACAGGAAAACAAATCCATTTATTTGAAAGCGGAAACTCAAAAAGAAACATTTTATGCTGATGGGCAGTTCTGATGATAGGATCTTCCAAGCCACACAAAAATGAGGTTAGAGGTCACTTGATCTTGTCTACAAATCAATTTCATTTCCAAATAACTTCCAGCCTCTGTCAACTCCTTAGTCCCTTCTCAGAAATTATCTCTACTCATAGTATTCGCTGAGTTAAGGCCGGCCACGGATTATGTCATGTTATAGGGGGAAAAAAGGCCAAATCAGACACTTGATGCTGATTTTCAGGGTAACCTCAGGCAAACAACTAAATCTCTCTGGGTCTGTTTCCACATCCACAAAAGGAAAAGCCTGAGCTGCCCAGTCCTGGAAGCCACTTCCACCTCAATGATTCTATAAGTGTTAGTCAAATCATCCCCACCAGGTCTCACTTTTCTAATTTATAAAATGAAGAAGAAAAATCTGCTTTGCCAACTTCACAGGCCTGTTGTAAGGAAAAGGTGGCCAGTGAACTTAATAGCCAATTTGCCTAAATCATCTTATGAGATTACAATCCTGGGGGTAGCTAGGTGGCACAGTGCATAGAGCACCAGCTCTGGCGTCAGGAGGACCTGACTTCAAATTCAACCTCAGACACTTGACACACTAACTTAATCCCAAATGCCTTGCCTTCCCCCTTCAAAAAAAAAAAAGATTACAATTCTGGATATAATATCTCATATCAGTTTTTAGAAGCTCTCACAATAATAGGATAGAAACTTGGGGGAGTAAAAGTACCAGATTATCAAAGATCTAAAAAAATAGAAATTAAAAAATGGAGGTTTGCAGGCCTATTGCTATAAAGGAGTAGTATAAAAGCAGCATAAAAATGAAGAATATGTCTCTCTCTTTTTTTTTCTCCTTTGGAATATAAAGTCCTGGAAAGCAGGGGCTGTATCTTTTGAGTTCTATAACATCATGAATATTGTGGACTTTCAGTCATTTTAAAATGACTTTATAAATGTTCCAATACTCTAGCTATAATTAGAGTATCTCCTGTCATTGACGTCTCCTTAAGGGCTTCATAACAGGAAGAAAGACAGGAGAGACCACATTTGTTGATAGGATTTCCCTAAAAAATGTGGTACAGTTAACCAGCAGCTCTAAAAAATCTGCACGAAGCCTGGTGTGTTGCAAACAAAACAAAACAAAATTAAAAAAAAAAACACCAGTACACAGTGCTCAGAGTCAGGAGGCCTAGATTTGAATCTTATTGCTAGTTATAAGCAATATGATCTCAGCAAATCTCTTAAAATCTATGAGGCTCAGTTGCCTATTTTGTAAAAATAAGGATATGGATAAAGTACCTATTTCTCAGAGGAGGGCAATTAGGTGGCACAGTGAATATGATGAGGTACAGGCTCTGGGAACTCCCTTGGAATTCTGATTGAATCTTTCCATTTGATGAGACATTTGCCTGAGGCCATAAGCCTGTCATTATAGGTCAGCCCAAATCTCTGTTACTACCCAAGCCCTTCTTTGTCCTGGATTCTCCCAAACCCTCCATTGTCTCATCTCCAGGTAGCCTCCGGCAACTTCCCACCTTAATCTTTCCTCACTGGAGTCTGCCCTCATTTGGCTCCTCCTGAAGACCCTCCCCAAACTCCTCCCCAGACCACCCCTAGATTCCTCCCACAACGTTTCTGTATATAAGACCCCATCTTGCCTCAATGAGGTGTGAGAGCGCTGGCGAATGATCTAGCACAGACTTATTCTGTGTCAGGTTATTCTGGCCTGCTTGTTCATTACAAGCATCACAGATACTGAGGGTCCTTGAGAGTCTACCCATTATGGTGAACGTTTAATAAACTTTGCTTTACTTTGGCTGAGAGAAAACTTGAGTCGAATTCATTTAGCAAGACCTGGTATGTTGGTATTTTGGGGTCTCGAGCACCCCTAACCCTATACCTCCACATTTTATGGTGACCTCTTCAAATAGAGTTTAGGGACTGGAGTCAGGAAGACCTGAGTTCAGATGTGACCTCAGGCGTTTACAGGCCCTGGACAAGTCACTTAACTCTGTTTGCCTCAGTTTCCTCACCTGTTAAAATGAACTAGAAAAGGAAATGGCAAACTACTCCAGTATCTCTGCCAAGAAAACCTCAAATGGGGTGACAAAAAGTCAGACATGACTGAAAAGCATTCCTCAAAGATGTGCCATTCAATTCAGTTATTATTTTTCAAGTGTTTACAAATAGGGAAATGAAGAAAAATCCTTAAAAAGTCTTTTTTTATAACAATACTTTTCTGTTGATGTTGTATAGCTATGAGTCATGGAACAGAAGAGCTTCTGAAAATTTTCAGTTAAGAATTACCAACTACCAAAGGGCAATGGAAAGGCACGGAGTGGACAGGAATAGCCTAAAATATATTACAAATATAAAATTATAAAACAGAAGGAAGAATAAGAGATGTCATCAAAGAATTGTATGACCTAAAAGGAGATTGGCTGGTCATACCCAGAAGGTGAGAGGTATCCATTGGGTATCCTGTGTGTTCCAGTTATGAAAAGAGAAAGGTAAGCAAATCTCTAGCACATTGAATGGCCTTCCCGCGGTGAAATCATAGGAGGACATGGAGAAGACTTTCATGGGATGGACCAGCTTCGTTGGTTTGTAATGTACCTCAGCAGAGGGCCCCACTAGCCACAACATTCAGATCATAGATAGTTTTAAAGCAAGGGTGGGGAAGAATGAATGTTATTCAAGTCAGAACACCTGGCCCTGCATTTGAGGGCCAGTTCTTCCCCTTCCAATTCATGTGACCTCAAGCGTGACACCTGACAGCTTTTTTTTTTAATTTTCCTCATCTGTAAGATAAAGACAATGGATCAGATGAACTCTAACTTCTTTTTCAAGGCTGCCAAGCCTGGTTTACACCCTTCCCATACTAATGTCCCCATACGTTTTTTCCATCATCTCTATCAATCTATTCATAGGAACCTCACTCACCCTACTCAGCAGTCATTGACTCACAGCATGAATGGATACAAAGATGATAGAGATACAAAGATAAATTGCAGAAGAGAAACAATTTGTATTGATAGAGGGAGTTTCCTCCCTGGGAGTTCACTATGCCAGTGGAATCACTGGTCTGGTCCAAAAATAAAATAGTCATTCATGGAAAAGAAGGCCAGTCAAATAGCATTTCTAGTGACAGTAACAGCCATCGCATTTATAGAGCACTTGGAGGATTTGCAAAGTGCATTACGAGCATTATCTCATGTTATTTAATATTGTATTATCTAATTTAACAACCCTGGGGAGAATCTGACAGGAGAGAGAGCTTGGGCAGACACAGGTTAAGGGACTTCCCCAGGATCACAAAGCTGGTAAGTGTCTGAGGTCAGATTTGAACCTAGCTCTTCCTAACTCCAGGTATGGAGCTCTTTATACATTGCACCATCTAGCGGCCATAGAGTGTAAGAGAGGAACAACGCATAACTAAACCAAGTGTTGCACTGATTGCTATAAAATATTAAAGAACCTAAAACAAAACTTCTAGCATGTTTGGAAAATCTGAAGAAAGCTTTATGGGAAGACACAGGAAAGAAAAGCACAAGATGAGCAAGTGAGGACAGAAAGCAATTTGTGCCAGCACATGGCATACCCACATTAATGAGATCATAGCTTCATCCCAGTAACAAAATATAACTCAATCCATGGGAAAAATTTTTTGCTAGGAATTTTACTAGTGTAACTGATATATTAATATGTCTAGTGGAGTTACATTTTTCCCTCAAACTAATATTTCAGGCTAAGAAATCTATGATGGCAAAGTAAAATTTGGAAAGTGAATAGTTTATTACTAACCAGCTGAGAGAAGTGTAGCAGATATATGACTTTGCTGTACACTTCATTCATCTTTTCCGTGGTTTTCTAAAAGCACAAAACATAACAAAGATCAAAAAACTTCCTTACCTAATAACTTTTTAAACTATTGTTTATTCCCATAAAAATTTCATCCAGAAAGATGAAAGCAATATTTTATTTATGGATTCACTGGACAAATACAACATATATATATATGCGTGTGTATGAGCATACACTATAGATAATATATGTAATACATATACAATATATGCATATATACATACATGTATACATATATACATACATTCACATATAAATATACTTTTTAGGTTTCTCGCCTTTTTTCTGGGAAAAAAAAGCTTTTATCTTCTACCAAGTTTCTAAGCAAGTTTTTTTCTCTTTTATAGAATAGACTCTATTATAGTTTAAATCTGACAGGGAATGTACTATACTATACTATACTATATATACGTATATACATATACAGACATACACATCTATACATACACACACAAATATACACACACACACTTTTTAGGTTTCTCACTTTTAAAAAAAAAAAGCTTTTTGTCTTCTACCAAGTTTCTAAGTAAGTTTTTTTCTCTGTCATAGAATAGACTCTATTACAGTTTAAATCTGACAGGGAATGTACTATACTATACTACACTATACCATACTATACTATACTATACTATATATACGTATATACATATACAGACACACACATCTATACATATACACACAAATACACACACACACACTTTTTAGGTTTCTCACTTTAAAAAAAAAAAAGCTTTTTGTCTTCTACCAAGTTTCTAAGTAAGTTTTTTTTTCTCTTTTGTAGAATAAAATCTACTACAGTTTAAATCTGATGGGGAATATAATTCCCAGAGGAATGTGGTTGAGACATTCTGAATAAACGATGGACAGTGATCAGCTGAATGTTTGGACTTTCTTGCTATATGTATCCGGAAATGGTGTGTTTAAATGTCCTCGGGCAACACTGTAAGACACCTGCAATCTGTGTCTCTTTGGTCTCTAGTTGTGGCTTATTTGTTTACTTGACTGAATATCCTGACCTTTATTTTGAATATGAACTTTAAAAGGAAAAATGTTCTTTACTCAAACATTTTCTCTGGAATTCTGGGAAGGATCCAAAAGAACTCAAAAATTTCATGATGATATTGTTAACCTTTTCACTGTAACTTGGCACTAAAAAATGACCCCAGTAGAAACTGTGAACAAATCCAGATACATGAGCCTGTCATAGATATAATTTTCAAGGACTAAAGAGACCTCTGATTTAGGGCTGAATTAAAATGAAATGACTTTCTTTTTATGATTCTTTACTTTTTAAGACCCTAAAGACCATATGCAGACCTTCCTAAAATTATAACTCCTTCCTGTTACCCTGACTAAAAAAATTTAGTTATATTCTATTCTGGGAATTACGCCAGTAATGGAAGTGTATCTTTCAGTGGTCTCACAAGTTCCTTTTTTGTCCTTAAATTAGTTAGTGCAGATCTACCGGCTCTAAAATGCCGTGATTCTATTCCATTCAAACATCCACTTTCTCTCTTCTCACTCCCTTCTGACCCCTTATAATCTGACTTTCAACCTGAACCTTTGTAGCAGCAAGCACCCCAGCATACCCAGGATGGCTGCTAGCACAGGTTCTTAGATCTGCTTTTCTAAAGAAAAGCAACTCAAAATGGGTTAACAGTCTCACTTTAATCAATCAAACACATATTATTTACCGAGTTCAGGGGAAAAAGTCAGCACCCTGAAAATACAAACAGAAGTTAAAAGCAGACAAAAATACAGACAGAGAAAATTACACAATTCAATAGACAGGGCTAGCTGTCTGACCATTATATCCATACCTAGTTAGTCATCAGAGAGGGAAGCACCAACATCTGGGTTTTCAAAACCAGGGAGTTAGTTCAACAGCTGCCCAGAGTCTCATCTGGCCAAATCACACAACTCTTCCCAAAGTGAGCTCCAAAGCAAAACCTCACCTCAGAGGTATAGATAGCCTTCTCCATGGTCAGAGAACATCACAACCCTCCTGACTCACTTGACTACAAAGTAACAAAAGTTGTGCCTTCCCGAAAAAGAAGCCTCCCACCACAGGCTCCAGGTGATCACATGCAGCCTATGGGAAGAGTATATTTTCAAATCAGAAAAGCTCCTCAGCTTCAACTTAGGCTTATTAAGGGGCACGGAAGATCTTCAAATTTCTATTACTATTAAAACCTTCCCCCAAAACTGCTCTCTACAAATTTACTAATAATCTGTTACTTGCCAAATTCAAGTTCTCATTGTTTTCTCAGTTCTCGCTCTCCTTGACTTCTGGCAAGCTTTATCACTCTCTCTTCCCTGATACTCTCTTCTCTCTAGGTCAGTGGTTCTCAACCTTCCTAATGCCACGACCCTTTAATACAATTCGTCATGTTGTGGTGACCCCAAACCATAAAATTATTTTTGTTGCTACTTCATAACTCTAATTTTGCTACTGTTATGAATCTATCTGATATGCAGGATGTATTTTCATTGTTACAAATTGAACATAACCCACAGGTTGAGAACCGCTGCTCTAGGTTCTAGGAACACCATTTTATCTGACCATTCCTTCTTTGTCTCCTTTGCTGGAGCCACTCAAAATCACTTTCTTCAACAGTAGGTGTCTCTCAGGGATCTGTTCTGGGCTTCTCTTCTCCCTATATACTACATTGCTTGCTGATCTCAGATTTCAAGGATCTAAGTACCATCTCCATGCTTATAATTCTTAAATCTACCCCTCTTGCCCCAAACTTGCTGCTGACCTACAGTCTTATATCTCCAACAGCCTTTCAGATATCTCAAAATGAATGATCAGGAGACATTTTAAACAGTATTCCAAAACTGACCTCATTATTCTCCCCACACACATATGCACACATATACCTCCTACTGTCTTTATAACTGTACAGGGCAGCACCATCCTTTCCATCCCTTAGGCTCACAACCTAGGAGTCATCCTGAATTCCTCACCATCTCTCACCTTCCATATCAAAGCTGTTGCCAAGACTTGTTGATTTTACTTTCAGAACATCTCTCCAATATGCCCCCTTCTTTCCTCATACATTGCAACCACTCTAACGCAGGCCTTCCTCACCTCACACCTGGATTATTACCCTAGCCTGGTGGTGAATTTACCTGCCTCAAGTCTTTCCACACTCCAATCCATTCTCTATTCAGCCACAAAAGTGATTTTCCCAACCCCCAGCTGCAATCACGTCACCCACCCACCCACCCACCCCCACACACACTGAATAAACCAAGCAACTTTCTGTTGCCTTCAGGCTCAGATATAAAACACTCTGTTTGACATTCACAGCTCTTCATAATCTAACCCTCTCCTACCTTTTCAGTATTTTTATACTTTGATCCCTAACTTGTACTCCAGTGACACTGGCCTACTGGCCGTCCCAGGAACAAGACACACCATCTCTCAGCTTGGGGGATTTGCTTTGGCTGTCCCCCATGTAAACAACTATGTCCAAATAAGTTGGAGAGAGAGAGAAAGAGAGAGAAAGAGAGAGAAAGAGAGAGAGAGAGAGAGAGAGAGAGAGAGAGAGAGAGAGAGAGAGAGATTACATTGGAAATAGTCTATGAGGGAAAGCCCTAACATTAAAGAAGACCAAGAAAGACTTCTTTCATAATGTGGAACTTTAGCAGAAACTTTAAGGAATTCAGGGAAGCAAGAAGACAAAGATGAGAAAGAAGACTATTCCAGGCATGGTGGACAGTCAGGAAGAGCCCACTGATTTGGGAGATGGTATGTCATATGAGAGGAACGTGCAAGAGGCTTATGTCATTGGATCATAGGGTAAGTGAAGGTAATTAAGGTCTAAGAAGATTGAAATGTTAGGACAGATCTTTAGAACCCAAAGAGAAGGTTTCATATTTATTCCTGGAGGCAATACACAGTCATTGGAGTTTATTCAATAGAGGAGGACATATGCTCAGACCTTCACTCTAGGAAAATCACTTTTATAACTCAGTGGAATATGATCTCTAGACTTGAGACAAGGAGACCAACCAAGGTTGAACCAATAGTCCAAACATGAGGTTATAAGAATCTATTCTAGGATGAAGTCAATGTCCAAGAAGAAAAGGGAGCATATAAGAGAGTTTTTATAAAAGTATTATCAATAGGTTTGGCAGCAGATTGGATATGGGGAATGAGAATGAAGGATGACCTCCTAGGTTGTGAGACTAGGGGATACAGAAAATGATGGTGTCTTCTACAATAAAATGGAAGTTAGAAAAAGGTGAGAGTTTTAGGGAAAAGATAATCAGTTCAGTCTTGGACACATTGAGTCTAAGATGTCTATAAGACAAACAGTTTGAGATGCCCAGTAGACAGAAATATAAGACAGGCAGTCAGGAGAGAGATTAGGTATGCATAAATAGATCTGAGAACAATCTGCAGAGATGATGACTGAACCCATGGAAGCTGGTGAGATAACCAAGCAAAATATCATAGAAGAGGAGCCAGGACAGAACTTTGGGAGATAATCTCAGTTAGTAGGCATGAGTTGGATGAAGATTCATTAAAGGAGACTGAGAAGTAGTTACACAAATATGAATAGACACAGGAGAGAGCAGTGTCACAACAACCTAGATAGAAGAGAATATCAAGGAGAAGATGATGACAGACAGTATCAAAAGCTGCAGAGAGGTCAAGAAAGATGGAGACTGGAAAAAGGCCCTTAGATTTGTCAATTAAGAGATCATAGATAACTTTGGAGAGAGGAGTTTGCTATATGATGAGTTTGAAAGACATATTATAGAGAGTTAAGAGGAAAATGAGAAAAAAGAAAGTGGAGGTATGAATTGTAGATAACCTTCTCAAATTGGTGATGGCCTAGGAAAGAACTAAAGGGGTACAGAGTTTGGAGGTAATTATGAGGGTAAAGAATAGAGTTAGGAGTAGCAAGTCATAGGGAAAGAGGGATTTGTTGTTGTTCAGTCATTTTCAGCCATGTCCAATTCTTTGTGACCCTATTTGGGATTTTCTTGGCAAAGATACTGGACTGGTTTGCCATTTCCTTCTCCAGTTCATTTTTACAGATGAGGAAACTGAGGCAAACAGGGTTAAGAGATTTGTCCAGGGTCACACAGCTAGTGTCTGAGGCTGGATTTGACCTC
>CM053580.1:368356114-368369868 GCA_028627135.1 Pseudochirops cupreus
ATTCAAGACCATCCTTGGGTAAAACAGAAAAGTAGACCAAATTTGTCTTTGCCCCCCTTGCCAAATATAGGATTCTCCCCTCTTTCCCCAAATCTCCAGTAAACACACCATGATTTTTATTTCTTTGGATATCCCCTTCCCTAAGTAGCTGGCTTCCTCCTTTTATGTCATTCTCATTGCCTAGAGACACAACATGATGAGTTAATGGGCAGAGCACTGAATTTGGAATCAGATGACCTGGATTCAAATCCTGTCTCTTCCACTTATAACTTTTGTGGCTAATCTCATTCATAAAATGAGGGAGGTGGACTAAATTACCTCCAAAGGAGGCTCTAACAGCAGTTCTCAACCTGTGGGTTGTGTTCAATTTGTAACAATGAAAATACATCCTGCATATCAGATATTTACATTACAATTCATAACAGTAGCAAAATTACAGTTATGAAGTAGCAATGAAAATAATTTTATGGTTGGGGGTCACTACAACATGAGGAATTGTATAAAAGGGTTGTGGCATTAGAAAGGCTGAGAACCACTGGTCTAATAGATACAAATCTATAATCCTATATGTTACCCTATCCTCCCAAATGTATATGATATGCTTATCCAATATTAATACTTCCAGCATTGGTCAGCTAGTTTCACTCTGTCCCATGATAACAGCTTACACACTGAGAGAGACAACAGGTTGATGTGGATGGAGCAATGCTCTTGAGGTCAAAAGATCATAGTCAGATTACCTCAGAGTTAGTAGGGACCTCAGCAACCATCTGTTCTAACCCATACCTGGACAAGAATCCCCTGATTCTACAAAATACCTCACAAGTGGTCATCCAACTTTTGCTTGAAGATTTCCATGGAGGAAGAACATCTTTACTGTAGATAATAGATTCAAAGAGAAGCTAGTAAACCTTTAATGAAAATGCCTATTTAATTCATTTATTCATTAATTTATTCATTTAAATAATGAATATTTATTAGGTTACAAGGCACTGTGTGTTCAAAGATTTGTAATGTTGTTGATGACTTGGTCTCAATATTTCAGGGAACTGGCAAATTTTTATGGGAGATATTTTGGCATAAAAAATTCTAATAGCAGGATCCTTTTTTTTTCCTAGGAAACACTTGGGAAAAACTTGAAACTGATATCTGTGATTAAAGACATCACAATCATCCAACCCTTCCCTTGCCATGTATCTGGTTTCCAAAAAACATTCATAAGAATACAGATAATGTGGTTTTCTTTCCAGGAGAGGACTAGGATGAACTCACAGATTTACCTCTATTTTCACTGAGCATTATCTGGCAGAGGTGCTGGGTAACAGAAGGGGAGGGTACTGAAAAGGCTCAATTTATTTGGATGTGCTTTGTGTAGACAGAACCAGTATGGTATATGGTCATTGAATTATATTCTCTGAACCAGCAGGTTGCTTCTTATTGGAGTTGTCCCTACTCCCCACAACTTGGTATCTCTAAAAATAGAATTGAAAAATCCCTTGGTATCACTAAAAATAGAACTGAAAAATCCATTGGTATCATTAAAAATAGAATTGAAAAATCCATTGGTATCACTAAAAATAGAATTGAAAAATCCATTGGTATCACTAAAAATAGAACTGAAAAATTCCTTCTGAGACAGACATTTCAGAACTTAAACCTGTTCTCTAGTAGCCTAACGACAACTTTGGTGATAGTCTTATCTCCATCAAAAGATTTATTCACTATCCTTTGGGACTACATTGAAAACTGGATTCTTAACTTCTTGCTTGAAACACCACCAAAAAGTTTCTGTTTATCACCCCAGAGATAAAGGAAAGCACCCACTACATCAATCATTCTGGCTCACCCATCACTGTATGTCCAAGCTGTGGATCATTCAGCTCACACACTGGCAAAATACAAATCACCTGCCAAGGAATAGGCTTCTCTTTCATTTAAACAATTTGTGTGAGGGGATTGAGTGGGTGAATTTAATATGATGATGAAAATTTCAGTAACATCCATCCTTTTCAATGCCTATTGAGGTAACATGGTGAAATAGGTAATGTACTGAACTCAGAGTTAGAAAGACTTCACATTTAAACCTATTTGTGATGCCTAAAAGATGTGTGAGCATGGGTAAATCATTTATTCTCTTTGAGCCTGTTTCCTCATTTGCAAAATGGAAATAGTAATACCTTTAGTACCTGTCTTACATAAGAACACTCTGAAAGGTTACCATGGTGTCCTTACTGGCAAATTCCTTTCTCAGAATTTCTTCCTCTTTATCATTTTATGCAACATTTTGCATTTGCCAATCTCCTTCTTACTGAGATTTTCTTTGGATTTGATAATGTTACACTCCCCTGATTCTCCCATTTTTCCGACTTTTCTTTCTTAGGAGTAATCCAAGTGCAATACTAGACTCTTTACTGACTCCTCATCATCATGGATTTTTCTCAAGTCTCTGTCTTCTCTTATGCTGCATTTCCATGTCTAAACCCTCTCTTTTACAGTTTTCACATTCTTCTCTGGTTTCCAGAGGCATCCCTAATCTATCAATTCACTAGCATTTATTAAAATCCCACACTGTGGCACTGGGCTAGGCCTGAGGGGTACAAAGATGAAAAGCAAGCAATGCCTATGCTCATGGACCTTACATTCTGTTGGGGAAAACAGCTATACTTATATAAATATATGCAAAATGAATTCAAGGTACCTGGAGGGAAAGAGAATATCATAAGCTAGAGGACACCTGACTTGAGCTTTGAAGGAAGCTAGGAGGCTAAGTAGTGAAAGTGAAGAGGAGGATATTCCAAGAAGAGGGGACCAAGGCACAAGGTTGGGAGGGATATGGAATATTGTGTGTGTGAGGAGCAGTAGGAATGCCAGTATGGCTGGACAACAAATTGTGCAAAGGGGAATGATGTATAGCAAGTCTAGACAGGTATATTGGATGAAGGTTGTAAAGGACTTAAAAAATTAAACAGAAGAGTTTCTATTTGATCAGAGTCAAAATTTCAGGAATCCATGGAGCTTCTTTTGGATGAAAGTAAAAGCACCATTTCTAAGTCTATATTTCCAGACCTGACAGAATTGTTACTTGATTGATTTCATGGGATCCCAGATGTAGGACAAAGGATAGGGATAGGGACTGGGCCTGTGATGTGACTGGTAGAGAGGTCTCCATGGCGAGGAAACTCCTTCTGCCTATGCAGCTTGGCACATTCACTTCGATTTATTATCTTAAAACAGTAGCCTAGATCAGAGATGTTGAGTACGCCTGTGGGAGGATGTAGCCCACAATACTCACCATTTAGCAGGAATTAGACTAAAATGTAATTAGAAAATATTTACCAAAATAAATAAAAATACAATAGAACATAGATAATATTAATGTATAGTTTTCTAAGTCAATATGTGGCAGCAGGGATCCTCATGTACAGGTTAGTGGTTTCATGTCACTCTTTGAGTTTAACACCACTGATCTAGAGCACTGATAGTTTATGTGATCTGCCCAGGGTCATACAGCTATATGTATATCACTTCTCCAGCCAACATCATGCTGCTTCTCATCCCAATTTCAACATGTCCCAAAGAGTAGCTTTTCCTCTGAAACAGACTCCGACTTCTGACTTCCCTGTATCTATTGAGGGCAACACTTTTCTAGTCAACCAGGTTCATAATCTCAAAATCATCCTTTATTCTTCCCTCTTCCTTACCTCCCACATCCAATTAGTTGCCAAAACCTGTACATTCAGCCTCCATTACAGTTCTCACATATGCCTGCTCCCTTCCCATCTACTCACCGCCCTAGTTCATACCTTCATCACTCTTTGCCTTGAGTACTGCAATGCCCTCCTACTTGATCTCTTTGCCTCCAGTCTTTTCCTTCTGCAATCCACCCTTCACATAGTTGCAAAATTGATGATCCTAAAACAGACTTGACCATGTGACCTCTCTGCTCAAGAAGCTTCAATAACTTCCTCTGTTTCTATATTAAAATATAATTTCTTCATTTTGGTATATTTAAAGCCATAATTTAGCATCCTTATATCTTTCCCAGTTGATTATTATTTTCCATCATGCACTCCATGTTCCTACCAACCTATTTGATATCTCTGTATATACCATACAATCTTTCTACTACATATAATATATTCCTCATGCCTGGAATGATCTACTTCTTCACATCCCTCTGCATTCTGAATTTAGTTCAAGTGATCTCTCCCACACAAGACTTTTCCTCTCCCCCACTCAAGTTATTAGTACTCCTCCCCTGCCAATAGGGTGGCTAGGTGGCACAGTGGATAGAGTGCCAGACCTGGAGTCAAGAAGACTCAGCTTCATGAGTTCAAATCTGGCCTCACACACTTACCAGCTGTGTGACCATGGACAAGTCACTTAACCCTGTTTGCCTCAGTTTCTCATCTGTAAAATGAACTGGACAAGGAAATAGCAAACCACTCCAAGATCTTTGCCAAAAGAAATATAACCCAAACCAAAATGGATTCATGGAGAGCTGAACAACACTTGCCAATAACTTTGTGTTTACTTCGTGTCTGTGTCTTGTATTTACTTCTCTTTGTATGCATGTTACCTACTTCCTTCCCTCCCCCCACCTCCTCTGCTTAGTTGAATGTGGGTATCTTGAAAGCAGGGACTATTTTCAATTTTTCCTTTTCCATGCCAGTACCCAGCGCAATGCTTAGAACATGTTAAGTGTTCAATGCATGTGTGCTGTATTGAATTGAATCAAATTGAAATAATTTGTCCATACTCCAGGCCTCTGTTATCTCTGGCTTTTCTCTAACATGATATGTTTTTGTATTCATAATCTGTGACCTGTCCTTGCTTGGAATCATTCCCTCTGTATACTCTATGATGTAGAATCACCATCATCTTGTCGTTCCTTGCATGCAGCCCAGCATTTCCTGATTTCATGTTTTTTCCTGTGCCTTTTCCCAAGCCTTCCTCTCTTTTACCACCTCATCACTGATCTGACTTCCTTTAAGTCTCATCTTATGGAAAAGCTCTTTCTCAGCCACCCTCAATTCCAGTGCTTTTCCTCTGAACTCACTTCCACTTAACCCAGCATATGTTTCACACATACATAACTGTTTGTTTGCATGTCCCCTCCCCCATGAGACTGTTAGCTCCTGGAAAGCAGGGACTTTTTTTTTGCCTCTCTGTATCCCCAGCACAGAGTCTGGCATCTAACATCCATTTAATAAATGCTTGCTGATTTGACTTGTGTCTGGCATATAACCTTCATTTGATAAATGCTTACTGAATTAACTTTTAGTTGACTTAACATACTTTTTGTTTTTCTATCTAACTTTCTGAATTCCCTGAGTACTAAAATCAAGAACTTCCAGCATTGCACATTTTTTCCCTCTTCATTCAAACTGTTCCCCCTTGTGTCTTCAGAATTTCATTCTTGGCTATTTCCCAATCCTCCTAGGCTAACTACCTCAGTAGAATTTTAGTCTATGGTATAAACTTTGTCCTTTCTCATCAGCCTTTATAACCTTCTCTCTCCAAGTCTAGGGAATGTATTTGTTTGTATTTCACTTTGCTTACTTTATTTAGCACAAACTTTAATCTGAGACAAATACTCAAATTAAAAGCTAACAGTATCTCATCTGTCTGTAAGGAGATAATTGTATAACTGCTTCAAGTTACACATATGGCGCTCAAGAAAAACCATCTCCTTAGGGTAGAAACTAAGGTTAACTAATACAACCTTCATAAGCAAAAGCAGCCATCATGCATATGTTTACTAAATGTAGATATATTTGATAGAAATAATTTTGTCCACTATCTATACAAACTTCTACTTAAATCATGTGATAGTAAGTTCCTAGCATATTCCAATTAAGTACTTATATATAAATATATAGAAAGGTTCAAATTTTACAACTTTCAGGAAATGGATGAATAGAAGAAATCATGGGCATGAATCTTATAAAAAGAATTTTAACATGATGTCATCATGTGGCTTCTCAAAACTACCATAATCATGTAGCACTTTAAAATGATAACATCAATAGCAGGCCCTAAACTTATGTCTTTTGCATCCAAGGCCAGTGGTTTTTCAAGTAAGCCAAAAGTTGCATAGCAGTTATAGTGGGAGAAAAATCCAAAGGCCCTGCCCATAAAGGTTATTCTTATAAGGTGCTGAATCTTTCTTCAAGCTTTAATTGGCTCAGGGGACTAAGGTTTGGGTCAATGGCATAGCTTCCTAGTTGCCTGAGTACAAAAAAACAGCTAGAAGTTCAGGCTTTAGACAATAGATAAGCACCATGACCAACCTGAGCACAGGACAGCTGTCTTTGTCTGAATCAAGGTTATATCCTCTATGAATATCTTTTTCATGCTTTAATTGTTCTTCTCCTGGTTTGGCTAAGCAAAGCTCCTTTTGTTAACAGAGAAGAGGAGATGGTCTTTGTGTATCTCAATTCATTCCAATCTAAAATCCAAGTTACCATACGAGGCTAAGCCAGATCTGAATTACTACAGTAGTGTAAAGCCATGCATGTGCAGCTTTCCAGAAGACAGCTGCTGTGAACAGCTTTCAAGGTTCTGATTACATAGTATAGTGAACACTCTATCAATTCAATAACAAATCAAAGCAAAACATTCACAGAAAATCAAGGTACAGCATTCACAACGATTTATCACTAAAATGGCCACATAGTTTTCACCACAGTGGTCACATAGTTTTGAACAAAGCACAATCATTTAGTCAATCAATCACTTAGTAACTCAAACATTCAATCATCTTTAAGGAGGCTTGCTTCCTTAAGGGTCACAAAATACAAAAGTCAAAGTTCTCCACTCATGGGGCACACTAAGTTACAAATCAGTCACTATTCAATCATTATTCACTATTCAATCATCAGAAAATACACAGGCCATCCACTCCTTGGTCACAAGTAAATCACAGTCTTCTCAGTCAGTACACAGTATCCAAGTAAAGTCTTCTTTCAGCTTGACTTGGGATAGACTCTCAGATTCCTTGGATCCCTTTCCATGGTCCCAGCTCCTACCTGGATTCACCAAACTATCACCTGGGTTCAAAGCAGATGGCTCCCAGCTCCTTGTCTGGCTTTCCATGCAGTTCCTGTCCCACACCAAAGCTCACAGTGTCCAGTCCACTTTAAATCCTTCACAGTCTCTATTCCTTGGAAGCCAAGGCTTAACAAAGCCACAAATGAAATACAGACACCACAGTCATGCTTCCTCTGGCAACTCTGGCTGGCTCTCAGGAATCTTCAGCAACTTCAGCAGCTCCTCACCAGCTCCTCACCAGCTCCAGCTGGCCCTCAGAAGAAGCTTACCACCACTAGTTCCCAGAAAATTCTCACTTTCCCAGCTAGTGTTCTTCCGTACATACAGTATTGCTCCTCTCTATTCAACCCCTTCCTGTCATGCAAGCAAGAGGGGTTCATACCTTCTGTTTCTTTAACAGAGGCTTAATTTGAAACTGGGTGCTAAGTACCTCTTAGCTCAGCAATACAAAAGGATCTTCAAATTTCATTACTACTACAAGTAGAAAAACTATCTTTCATCACCTGATTTTTTATTAAAATTATGTTAAGAAACAATAGGAAATTTTTTGACTAATAGGTTGGTATTGACTTCTGAATGTGTGTGAAATATTAGGCATTGTTGGGTAAACCATTAAAAATAAGACTTTTGCCCAAAAACAATAGACCAGGAAACCAGAAAATGTGGGTACCAACTCTGCCACCATTTTACATGTACCTTTGGGCAAGTTCATTCTTCTAGCCACAGTGCCCTCAGCATGGTTGGATTAATCAGTGGTTCTCAACCTTCCTCCTCTGTGACCCTTTAATACTCGTATGTGTGTATATCTGCATGTGCAAGCCGTGTCTTGGTTCATTAGACCATCGGAAATATGTGTTTTCTGATGGTCTTAGGTGACCCCTGTGACCCGTGTGAAAAGGGTCGTTCAACCTCCAAAGGGGTTGTGACCCACAGGTTGAGAACCACTGGATTAGATGGTCTTTAATGTCCCTCCTATCTCTAAAATCCTGATTCTTTAATTTTAAAATACATTTTATACCCATGAAAAAACAAGGCCACGATTACAATGTGACATCTCAACAACAGCAAAACAATATCCTTGCATTGACTACAGTTGATATACAATGCAAGGGAAAAGTTGCAGTTATCCCTCATCTCTATGAGAAGGAGGAAAATAATTAAATGGAATTCATTACAGCAAGTCATTAGCTAATCAGCGTGCCTATTTGCTATGTTTGTCCACTCTCCAGTACTCACACATAGCCCCTAGCTGTTCCAGGGATCCCTTAAGTACACTTAAGAACCTTCCCTTCCAAATGTTGAGGAAAGCTTTTGACTTGCTAGAGCTCACTTGGGGATTTTCTTCATTTGACAAAGTGACTAAAACAGCCACAAAAGTATTTGTTCTATAAACCATATTAAAAAATAAAGTCACAGAGGAACAAACTCGCTCAATCTGAAGATGAGTGTCTAATCAAATTCTTAGACGTAAGGATGAGATGGACCACACCGTTATTTCATGGGAGATCCTAAAAGGTAGCTGAGTGCCAAAGTGTTTTCATAGGGTCAGTGATACATTTACTGCATTGGCTGTGTTTTCTGTCAAAGCAATAACCCAGAAAATTGGGTCCTTTCTGCTTCTTTAGCTTTGTATATAAAAGCTGACACAGTATTGCTGGAAAATGACCAAGTATGCTACCATTTACATATTGCAAGCAATATAAATCTAATCCTCTGCTCTTTTTTTTGGCCTTCCTGATTCTCATTCACATATGTAACTGAGGCAGACCTCTGGACAGAGTCATTATATAGCAGCAAATATATCTTTCTAAAAGGAAAGGAGCAGGAAGGGGAACAGTAGGTCAGGGACCTGAACACCCCTTTTGGATCTGGCCAGGCAAATTGCACAGTGCCAAGTCATGAATCATAACTGATGGATGCAACTTTTGGAGAGCAAGGCTGGGAATGTGCTAGATGTTCAGTGGGCACACATTTGAAAGCCATCACAGCACTGTAAATCCCAATACCTAATTATAGATGTATGCTGGGGGCAGGAAGAGATTTCCACTTGGGCAGAGTTAGGCAGTTGTCCACAGGGTGTGACTTGTTAATGCTGTCCTTAGTTGTTCCTGCTCTCACTCTCCTGAAAGTACTTCACCTTTTGTATACTATCAGTCAGTTAGGTGACAAGCATTTAAGTGCTTACCTTACTTTCAAGGTGATGTTAAAAAAAAAACAACATAGTCCCCGCCCCCAAGGATCTCCTATTCTAGTGGAGGAAACAAAACACACACACACACACACACACACACACACACACACATACACACACACACACAATAACATTGTAAGGATAGTTATCATTTATAAAGCACCTACTATGTGCAAGGCACTATGCTAAATACTTTACAAATGTTATCTCTTTTGACCTTCACTACAACACTTGGAGGTAGGTGCCATTATTTATCCGCAATCTACAGTTGAGGAAACAAGCAAACAGGTTAAAGGATTTGTCTGAAGTGGCCATAGCTAGTAAGTATCTGAGTCTGAATTTGAACTCAGATCTTTCTGACTCCAAGTTCAGCACTTTATTCACTGCACCACCTAGCTGCTGACAACAGCTCTTTTATGTAGCTAAATAACTATGTACACTGAAGGTAATTACAGCATACTTGGGAGGTAATTAATCGTGGAATGCACTGGGAGCAGGACAGACAGACAGACACAAAGACAGACAGACACAGAGACATAGAGAGACAGTTAGAGAGATAGCAAGACAGAGAGACAAGGACAGAGAGAGATTAGGAAAATCCTCTTGCAGAAGGTGAGCTTTGAGCTGAGTCTTGCCAGAGGCAGAGAATCCAGGAGGAGGAGATAAGGAGGGAAAGCATTCTAAGTATGGGGGATAATCATTGAAAAGGAAGGGATTCATGAATTGGAGTGCTGTGTTCAGCAAAGAGTCTGGATTGTAAAGTACCTGGAGGTAAATGAAGCATATATATATATCTATATATATATATAGATATATATAGATATATATAGATATATATAGATATATATGTACATGTCTGTGTGTGTGTGTGTGTGTGTTAGAAAGGTAAGAAGGGGCCAACTTTTGAAGGACTTTAAATATCAGAGGATTTTGTACCTAATTCTGAAGATAATAGGGAGCCACAAGAGTGTATTGACAAGTGTGTTGATATATTCAGATCTGACCTTCAGGAAATGCACTTTGGCAGCTGGGTAGAAGATGGTGTGCCACTCCTTATGGGACAACCCCCTGATCTGCACTAGTAGGTCTAGTCTCCCAGGAGACAACTATATCAAGCTCAAAATGTTTTGTGAGTTGATGCTCATAAAACTATGGTTCATAATCAGAGGGTACAATTAGCTGAATTCCTCTGGGCACCACTAGCCTGTTCCTCCTAATTTGATTCTAAGAAGAGAATTATTTCCCCTTTCATTCTGTTCCAGAAGGAATACAAGGAAAAAGTGGAGAACAATTGTTTTATCTCCTTTTGATAACTAGAGATGAATGTTTTCCCAGAGCTTGCTTTTTTTTTTAAATACTACCATGAGCATGGCTTACCATTTAGCAACAGTTTAGCTTCTCTATACTTCCATTATGATATTTAGGGGACTTCTTTCAACCTTCTAAAGGAGTAAACAAGTATTATTTGGGTCATTTTGGGGGGTTTTAAACATTTTTTATAAGGTAAAAATAGACCAGAGTGTCATGTCCTTTTGTAATGGTAATGGGAATTTGAAGATCTTCCCTGCTTTGAAGATTTTCCCTGCCCCTCATTGGCTGAATGTAACCATATGGAGCCTGTGGTGGGAGGAGTTTGCTGATCGGTAGAGCAGAGCCCACAGGAAACTGGGAATCAGAGCAGTTAGGTGGTGGGAGAGAAAGGATACTCAGGCAAGGAGACAGCTAGGCTTGTGAGTGTTGGTTTGTGGGAAGGCTAAAGGATAGTGTGACTCTCTGTTGCATTGTGGTGTATTAACTTCTACGTTGCTGTGGCAGATTTGATTTCCTGGTAGTGGGCCTTGGTTTTCTGGTATCTGAAATGGTATCTGACATGTTTTGCTTCTGTTTTCTATATGGAGTATCTGTTATATTTTGTGATTGAGAACTATGCTGGAATATTTACAGTCACTGTCGGCGCTGTGAATACTGCATTGGCACTACACCTTTAAAAGCTGTGAGTTCAGTCTCTCAAAGTCTGAAAAAGTGAAAAAAAAAACTTTAACACCTAAGGTCTTTGCTACCTATCCATTATAACCTATAATTTCATCAAGAGGGTTGCTGTTGCTGTTTAGCCATTTTTCAGTTGTGTCAGAAACTCTGTGCCCCCGTTTGGGTTTTCTTGGCAAAGATACTGGAGTTATTGGAGAGGTTTACTGTTTCTTTCTGCAGCTCATTTTGCAGATGGGGAAACTGAGTGAAACAGGGTTAAGTGACTTGCCCAGGGTCGCATAGCTAGTTAGTGTCTGAGGTCAAATTTGAACTCATGTCTTCCTAACTCCAGGACTAGCACTCTATCCACTGCACCATTAACTGCCCCATCAAGAGGGCTAAAAGGACTCAATTTCATAATTTATACCCTAATTAATATGTGTTGGGGTATATATTCATTTGTATATCACCAGCAGAATGTCAATTCCTTCAGGACAGGAACCATTTACCTTACTTTGTACATAGTAGGCATTAAGCAAATATATGTTAAGTTGAATTGAGTTTATGGGATGGTAGGTTGGTACCCACTGGGCCAAAATATCTCTTTCACCAAGGCCGAAGAAGGCCTAGAATTCTAGCAACAGACATAAATAGAATCATAGAATTTTAAAGATGAAAAGGACCTCAGCAATCATCCAGTCCAACCCCTGTACTTTACTGAGGAGGAAAGTAAATGATACCCAGAGGTCAGGTCCAATGTCACACACAAGAAAGCGGCAGATTCAGGAATGGAACCATAGTTCTAAGATTCCAAATTCACTTCTCTTTCTGCTGCTGCCTACTCTCTGCTGTCTAGCTCTTTCTTGCTCTTTTATGTTGCTAAGTTATGTGATTCTGTGACTCTGGGTCATTTGTATAAGCAGAGATTCAATGTTTCACAGCATTTGAAATGCATGACATTTCAAATTTTATTTGAAAATAGTATTTTATCACATCAGCATACATGCAATACCCATTTAACTTTACAACTTGAATTCACATGATTAGGGCTTGTTTGTTTGTTTTCTTCTTGAAATTAGCCAATGGCATCTGTACAAATGTATATGGAAAGCCACAATAACATAGTCTAAGCTTGCAGCTATTTACATACTGCTGGTCTTTGATAGTCAGCTATTCTGTCCCAACACCAAGGTCAGAGAATCTCTATTTTATAGATTCAAGAACAGGAAGAGAGCTAGAGAGCCAAGATTGTAGAGTAAAAACCATGTGGCTGCGGCTCCCACCACCTCTAATACATGTAAAATATGACTCTAAACAAATTTTAGAGCTACAGAACCCACAAAGTGACAAAGAGAAACAAATCTTCCACTGAAGGCAGCCTGTCAGGCTGACAGAAAGGGTCTATAGCACCAGGCTGGGAGCGAGCACAGTCCTACATGAGCTGCCTAGTTCCAGCCCCAGGGTGGCCTGAACCAGCTATAGCCAGAGCAGACTTCAGGAGAGTGAATCATCAGCAGCTGTGGCATTTGCCAGACTTCTCGACCCAGAAACACCAAAAAGAAAGCAAATGGTCAGTGTGGAACTCTGTTGGAACCAGGTGGAGAAGAGCTCTGTCCAGCCCCTGCCCCCAGGGTGAGAAGTGGCAGAGGTGTACCACATGGCTGCCTCCAGAGCTCCTGGCCTACAGATTGTAGGGGGACCAACCAACCATGCAGAACCTGCTTAGATATGGATCCTGGTCTTGGGTGGAAGCCCCAGGGTGTGTGACAAGTGTGCCAGAACTCACGGGGGCTGCACAGAGAGCACCCTCCTAATAGCTCCAGCAACTGTGAAAACCCCAGCAATATGGGACATGGCTCTCTGCAATCTGGAAGCAGAGTTCTACCATAGCAAAGAGCTCAAAAGTCAAGTAATTGGCTGACAAGATGAACAAGCACAGGAAGCACAAACAGATGATAGAATGCTTTTGGGGGGATAAAAAGGATCAAAGCATGGAATGGGAGGAAGATGATAAAGTCAGAATTCCTGCATCAAAAGCTTCCAATAAAAATATGAACTGGTTCCAGGCCATGGAGGAGCTGAAGAAGGATTTTGAAAATCAAGTAAGAGAAATGGAGGAAAAATTTGGAAGAGAAATGAGAATGATGCAAGAAAATCATAAAAAGTGAGTCAACAGCCTGCTAGAGAAGATCCAAAAAAATACTGAAGAAAATAACACCTTAAAAAATAGATTAATCCAAATGGCAAAAGAGGCCCAAAAAGCCAATGAGGAGAAGAATGCCTTAAAAAGCCAAATTTGCCTGCTGGAAAAGGAATTTCGAAAACTCACTGAAGAGAATGATTCCTTCAAAATTAGATTGGAGCAAATGGAAGCTAATGACTTTATGAGAAATCAAGATACTATAAAACAGATCCAAACAAATGAAAAAATAGAAACAATGCGAAATATCTCATTGGAAAAACCATTGACTTGGATAATAGAACCAGGAGAGATAACTTAAAAATTATTGGACTATCTGAAAGCCATGACAAAAAAAAAAAG
>CM053580.1:368370368-368402794 GCA_028627135.1 Pseudochirops cupreus
ACATAGAAAGATTATATTTTCTATATAGAAAGATCTATGTTTTTTAAGTTTGTTAAATTCAGAATAAAAAAAATTAAATTAAAAAACTTGTTGACTGACTGAAAGTTTCCTATTCAGTCAGTCAACAAGTATTGATGAATTTCTTATTATGCTGCCGGGTCCTATGCTAACTAAGAACTAAGAAAAAAAGTAAAAAAAGGAAAATACAATCCCTGCCCTCAAGGAGCTTACATTCTAATGGGAGACAGAATATGTAGATAACTATCTACAAACAAGATATATAAAGGGTAAATTGGAGAGAATCTTAGAAAGTGTGGGGGTGGGAGGGGGGGTTGTGGATGGGGTAGGTGAAGAGGTGCCTGGAAAAGGCCTGTTACAGGAGGTAAGATCTGAACTTAGTCTTGAAGGAAGCCCCTATTTAATGAGTGTTGGATATATCTAAAAAGTAAAGAATAAAGATTTTGGGAAATTAAAAAAAAATGGGACAATTAACTCTTCTGCCTCATGTAGTTTCATTTATTATTTCTTGAAATATAGCACTGGGAAAACAAGGCTTTGATAAAGTCCACTGGGATTCAAATGGAGCTACCTGATCATGACTTAAACCCAAATCACTCAGGCTCTCTGATTGGCTAACATTAGGTTCCAGCTCAAGCCTCACTTAGTCATTATTTGGGTGTTGATGACTTAGAATGAGTGTAAATAGCAACTGTTTCTGTTCTGACCAGAATCCCTGAGGGTCTTCCGCTCCCAGATTGATTTTTTTTGAGTAGAAAAAAGAGGTCATTTTTTTGCCTAATTTCTTACCTAGCCTTAATCACTGATTGAGTATTCCCTCAGAGAGACTGAGACGTGGGAAAGACCTTGGCTTAAAAAGGTTAAGGTCTCCTACCACGTCCCCTTCCTGGGCCATCACTGGTGGTCTTGATATTGTCCCACCACCGAACATTGATAATTCTAGAAGACAGAATGAGGCTAATTACTTTGTGCAACTCTGACTCACTTAAATACAATTCATATGCAAGTCAAGACATCACCCATCATTCACTATTTTACCCCCAAATCATGATGGCATTGGTCCTCTTCCAAAATGAAGGATGAAGAACTCCTAGTGCCAGATAACTGTATTTAATTTTTGTATGTATTTTGTACGCATATGTATTCAAGACACTCTTCCTGGCTTGATCTTTTATATGTTATTTCCATTTGCTTTAAGCAGTCCAACAATGAATGACCTTTCTAATCATGCATGATCACTGAAAAGAACAGATCAATATGGAAATACTGATGAATCTGTTCTTTTTCATACACGTGTTTGCCTCATTCAAACATCATTGACAGATATTCTTAGGGTGAACTGGCTTAGCTAGGTTATTAGACCAATTCTCGATAAGCCATTTTTCCTTAAAATATTTTTACTTCCCTAAAATATTTTTCCTAAATTTCTAATTTTCCCAAAATATGTTTAATTTCACCTCACTAAGCTTTAATGTCCTTACATATAAAATAAGGATAGTAATAGCACCTATTTCACTGAGTTATTTTGAAGATCAAATTAAATTAATACACATATGTACATATATTGTACAAATATATCCTAGAATGCAGTACAAATCTTAATTCACTATATAAGTGACAATTATTATCAATGTGCGATGAAACTATTAGTTATCTGCAATCATCTTCATCTTCAATATTGTGCTTATACTCCAAACTATGTTACCTTTGGGAATGTATCTCTGCTTTGCAAAAAATAAGTATTTTTCTGGCAGAGAGAGCCTCTTAGTTCAACCTCTTTACTGTGTGGAATATTGTCTGTATCACAGACTCCTTCGGGAGTCTGGTGAGAACCTCTTCTCAGAATAATGCTATTTTTTTGAAAAATAATTAAAGGAAATGCTCAATTTCAATGAGAGGCCAGTGGAAAAAAAAAGATGCATTTTTTTCCCATCTAAGTTCATAGGGAATCTGTGACTGGATGCTCTGGCAGTCTGTGCATCTTGGTTAAAAACCCCTGGTGTATTAATTTCTTTTGCTAAACTTTTCCTTTCTTGCAAGAGATGTTTCAATGTTGGGGCAAAAGGCGAACAGCAAGTATATTCAGAAATGATGGTGATAGGCAACAATAAAACATTTTTAAAAGGAAGAGAAAATTATTTCGAAGGTAGAATTTTTAAGCCTTGGTAATTGAATGGATATGAATTTTTAACATGAGACTAGCCTTTGTCAGAAAGATGATACATAAATGTTCGATCATGTTAAATTTGAAGTGCTGGTGCAACATCTATGTAATACAGCATATAAATGACTTATCAAAGGTCTTTCATTTTTAAAGTGATATTAGAATTCAAAATTACCTATGATTTTTTTTTAATGTATGGAATTCACAGTATGGATCTCTCAATTATCAATTAGTTGTTGTTACTACTACTATGAAAGAAGGAAGGAGAGGATAATGGGGAGGAGGAGGAGGAAGAAGAGAAGAAAAAGGAAGTGGAGGAGAAGGAAAAGGGGGAGGAGGAGGAGAAGAAAGAGGAGGAGGAGGAGGAAGAGAAGAGGAAGAAGAGGAACAAGAACAACAAGAAGAAGAGAAAAGAAAGAAGAAGAAAGAATACAAAGAAGAAAACATTCACACAGTACTTTAAGGTTTATATAATTTTTTCATATTTATTCCATTTGAGCCTCACAACAACTTTATGAGGTAGGAGCCACTGTTATTCCAATGTTACTGTTAAGGAAACTCAAGCTGATGATGGTTACATAACTGGAATTGCACAACTATTAAGTGACAGAGGCAGGATCTGAACCCAGGTAATCCTGCTTCTAAGCTTAGTTCTTTATCTACTATGTTGTATTGCCTTTTTTTAGTCACAAATAATAATTTTAACTTATATGTACACAGAGCTCTAAATAGATACATGACATACATAAAGGTGACATCATAAAAAAATTGGAGAAGCTGTTAAGAAACTACTTTTCAAATTTATGGATAGGGGAAGAATTTTTTTTTAATTAAAAAGTATATGGAGAGGATTACAGAAGACAAAATAGGTAATTTTAATTATATAAAATCAAAAGTGTTTTTTTGCATAAACAAAATCAATGCAGTTGAAATAGGTAACCAGAAAAAATAATTTTGTTTTGCACAAGTTTTGTGGATAAGGGTCTCTTTCCAAGGAATTGATTCAAATGCATATGAATGAGCACCATGACGTGAATGATTTGGGCAAAGAATGTGAACAGGTAGGAAGAAATATAAGCTATCAGTAGCCATATAAAAACAATGCTTCAGGTCACTGATAATTGCAGAAATGCAAATGAAAATGACTCTGAGGTTCTACCTCACACCCATTATAATGACAAGGTTGAAAAGAAAGGAAAATGACTAATGTTGGAGGGCTTACAGGAAAATAGATAATGCACTGCTGGTAGTGCCACCAGTGAATTGGTAAACTGGTCCGGCCATTCTGGAAATACATCCCAAAAGTTATTTAAACTGTGTCTACCCTTTGACCTAGCAACACCAGTACTAGGCCTATGCTCAAAGAGATCCAAGAAAGAGGAAAAGGATCTTTATATACAATAATAATGACTAGTGTGTGTGTGTGTATATATATATATATATATATATGAGTAGCTATACATACAAATATATATATTTATTGCTTTATGGTTGACAGAGAGGTTTATATATGATAACTCGTTTAATCCTCACAACAACTCTGTGAGATAGATGCTATTATTATCCCCATTTCATAGCTGAGGAAAATAGGATACAAAGAAAATAAGTGACTTGACCAGGGTAACTGGTAAGTGTTTATGGTAGGATTTGAACTCAAGTCTTCCTGATTCCAAGTCCTGCTGTATTCACTGTGCTACCTCTTCTTGTAGTAGCAAAGAGCTGGAAACTAATAGTGTCTATCAATTAGAGAAGGACTGAACAATATGAATATAATGAACATAATATTTATTGTACATAAAAGTGATGAAGAGGATGGTTTCAGAGGAACTGGGGGAGACTTCTATGAATGAAAAATACTGTAAAAATAAACAATTTTTAAAACTTTAAAAGCACTGATTGACACAGTGACCATTCATTATTTCAGTGGACCAGGGATGAAGAATGCTAAGTTCTGCCTAACAGAGAAGATGATGAAGTCAGGCTTAAGTTTGTTACAGTTTGTGTGTGTGTGTGTGTGTGTGTGTGTGTGTGTGTGTGTGTGTGTGTATGTGTGTGTGCATGTGTGTTTGGACAGGATCAATGCAGGAATATATTTTTCTTGACCATGCATATTTGTTACAAGAATTTTCTTTTTCCTTTTCCTTCCCAAAGGTTGATGGGGTAGAAGGGAATGAAAATCAATTTTGATCATTTAAAAAGCACAAAATTTTAAAAAAAATTAAGGAGGATATGACTGTAGTCTTATTGTTGGTCACATCATTTGAGAATTCAAAAGGTAAGGGAGCCTAATGTATATGGACATTCCATTTCCCATCTTTTTGAATTGGAAACCTCACTGTCATATATTCAAAACAGCTATTCACATTGGGACTCTGCCACTACCCTCAAAAAAATACAACTCCCCCAAAGTCTTCCAGAATCACTCCTGGTCTTCCTGAGACTCCACATAATAAAATCTAATATGTAAACACAAAGTATTACTGTTACTAAATATACATGACACAAATCAATAGTGTAAGATGTCACTTTCATTTGGGAAAAATGCCAAGGACTAGAAAGACTGATATACTCTCAAGCTTTTTCTTTATGTTTAAATCCAAAAATGGATACTAGTCCAAAATAACTCCTTTGAAATTCCCACTGGGCTTGCACCCAGAGGCAACTCTAGAATTTCTTTCATTCAATATTCAGTGTGAACATTGCATGCCAGCTGGCATCTGGCCAAAGAGTTGACCATAAATAAATGTGCTGCTTGCCTGGTCAGCAAGGAAAGGGAAGATGATGTTAACAGAATCCATTGCTCTTTCTAATTTCATTTGACTTTGGTGGAGTGGACAACCAGGAACATGGAGAATGACACAGATTTGTAAAGGATACAACCAGTAAGAAAAGACACAGTGACCATCCATTATTTCACTGGACCAATGATAAAGGATGCTAAATTCTGCCGAACAGAGATTCCTGTATATTCCTATATTCCTGTAAAATATTTATCACCCATGCTGTTAGACACACCTGTCCAGGTAACAGTTCAGATCCCTTTATTGAAGTTAATACCACACTCAGCAGGGAGACCTTGTCTCATGCAGTTGGAGGTGAGAAGAAAATCTCCTGGCTAAGGAAAGTGGGAGGAAAGTGGCATTGTTATGTTGCCTGAGGCTGTGTCTAAGCAGCAGAGAGGTCATGTCTATGAAATTCTATCCATCCTGTCTGTCTACATAGATAATGGTGGAGATTTAGAGACATAGAATCATAGATTTAGAATCGGAAGGAAACTTAGACATCAAGAAGTCCACTTCTTGACACTTTATAGGTGAGGAAACTGAAGCTGAGATGATGTACAGGGTCAGACAGTGAATGAGAATCTGAGATGGGATTTGAACTCAGTTCTTCCTGACTCCAAGTCTAGTATTTTAGCAATTACTCCATGGTGCCTCTCCACACAGCTTTCCTTCCCATTCCCCTGTAAGTGTTCTAAAATGGACTACTTTAAAATGTGCTGACTTAATTTCAAATAAAACTGCAGCCAGTTTCTTGATTTCACATATATACAGGCAAGTATGAGCTAAAGTAGAGGTTTTGCAACAACCTTGTTTCTTGATAAAAGTTGAATACTGAAAGGCAGAGTCCGGGCCACAATAGTTGTCTAAAGTATGGAATTTTAGTTAGTATGTCCACACTGGCCAAAGTCACGTGATTATTCACGATAAGTTCACTTTCTGCTGAGTTGGGCAAACACATCAGGTTTATCACTAAGCTGGGTTCTGGCCCAGAATACCTGAAATGCCTAGGACACAAAATTTAGAGAGTACAAAGCAAAATGTAGTCTTCTAGTGAGCACAAGGGTAGTAGCTACAAATCCAAACATAGAGGAATGAGGATGGACTGGGTAGGACTTCCAATGTACAGCCAACCTCAACCTTTGTTTCACACTTGGTATGAAGATGCCAAGCTCAAACAGCAGTGCCTAACTCCTTCAAGGGTCAAGCTGGAATCTCCTTCAGCTCTTGGGTTCTCCTCATCTTGAAACATCCATCTTCCCTCCTTGATTTCTTACAGTAGAACAACCATTTGCCATGCTGGTCCCCTACTCTCATTGGTAAACTCTTCATAGGGTATCTAAATTGGGGGTGGGGAGTAGGTCCAGGCTGGCCAAACACCATTCCTCTGCCTGCGTTTCTGACTTTCTGGGATTTAATAGCATACCCTATAGTAACTTCACTCATCCTTTTCACTTCTTGCTTTTCAGCTTCCTTTTGTGTGTTGTCTTCTATCATTAGAACGCTAGCCCCTTGAAGGTAAGGAATATTATTCTTTTTGTTTATATTGGCAGCCCCAGTGCTAAGTGCATTTGCCTAGAATATACTAAGTGCTTAATTAATACTTGTTGCCTTGCCCTATCTTTACTGATTCTTTTGTCTCCTACTCACTGAAAAAGTAATTGTAATTCCTTGTCTATAGTTTAGTCACAGTATATTTCCTTTATTCATTAACTTGTAGTGACATGAGAAACACCCATCCTAGACTCAACACTTAATAATTGCAATTGTCAATTCCAGTCCTGATTTGGACTGTAGAAATCTCTTGACATGGTAAGCAAAGCAAGATTTTAGTAGTTAGTTAAACAAAATCAAAGAATAGGAGATGACTAACCCAATACTGGGAGCTGTGACATAGGGAGAACCAAACAAGGATTGAAGGAGATTAATGAATTTAGAGAACTATTATTAAATTGATGTATGGATACATTCAAAGACAAACCATTGAAGCTTAGCAACTCTTCCATAATATTCAGAGAAAGGAGAAATATAATAAATAATCAAAAATCACACTGGCTGTTCATTATTTTGCCTAAAGGCAAGAAGATTTTTCTTGCACTATTAAAATACAGAACAGGCTACAATTGACTGCTACCTGGCACAGTAAATACCTACTAGCTCTATGACCCTGGGCAAGTCATTTAACCATGTTTGCCTCAGTTCCTCATGAGCTAGAGAAGCAAATGGCAAACCACTCCATTATCTTTGCCAAGAAAACCCCAAATGAAGTCACAGACTCAGTGACATCGACGTTCCTTCCAGCATGAAATCTCTAATCCTATGATATCCCTCCAGAAAGTTAATGTAATCCACGCTGCAATAAAAGTTATCATTTTGGGGCGGCTAGGTGGCTCAGTGAATAAGCACCACCCCTAGAGTCAGGAGAACCTGAGTTCAAATCCAACCTCAGACACTCAACACTTACTAGCCATGTGACCTTGGGCAAGTCACTTAACCCCAATTACTCTGCCTTCCCCCCTCCAAAAAGCAAAATAAAAAGAGTTGCCATTTTCACAGGACTATCCCACTTTCTAATGTTTATTCTTATATATTCTTGCTCCGATATTCTCCATGCTGTCAAATTCAGTAAATATCCACTAATTTCAATTCGACAAGTATACTTACGTATGAGATGCTGGGGTTATAATTTTTATAACATTCCCTGTTTTCAAGGAATTTACGTTCTACTAAGGAATATAGGGCATATGCAAAGACAAATTTGCTGTAAGTATGTTGTGAATGAATAAAAGCTCTAGAGAGCAGAAGTGTCCTAGAAAATTTGGCGAGAGAAAGAGAAAGACAGACAGACAAAACCCTGACTTGTCAAGACCAGGCAAGACTCCATGTGCTGATTCTTGAAGTCTGACAAAAATACTGACCCGATTCTCCTCAGGAGGATGTCATCAAACCAGTCAGTCAGTTAACATATTTATTAAGTGCCAGACACTGGGATGAACACTGAGGATAGAAAGAAAGGGAAAAAAAAACAACCAAACAAAAACACCAATCCCTTCCCTCAAGAAGTTACATTCTAACAGGAGGGGGAACATGTAAATGTGTACATATAAGATCTATACATAGAGTAGATGAAGGTACCTGAAAGGGGAAGACCTGAAAAGGCCTCCTGCCCAATGCAAAAGTACAAAGACAAGAGATAGAGTACTGTGATTAAGGAACAGCAAGAAAGCCATTAAGAAGGCTGGAAAGGTAAGAAAGATTATCAGAGGTTATGAAGAGGTCTAAATACCAAGTTCTAATTTACATTTGATTCTAGAGATAATAGGAAACCACTGGAACTCATTGAGCTGGGGCAGAGGAGTTATATGGTTATACTTAAACTTTAGGAAAATAACTTTAGCAGCTGAGTGGAGGATAGTTTGTAGTGAGGAGAGACTTGAGGCAGGGAGACCAGTTAGAAGACTAGCGATGTCATCCAAGAGAAAATTGAGGAGGGTCTGCGTTAGGAAGTGGAGAGAAGAGGACATACATGAGAAATACTGTAAAGGTAGAAAAAAGATTCGACAATGGGCTGTATATCAGGATGACTAAAAGTGAAGAGTCAAGGATGACACCAAATTGTAAGCCTAAGTGATAAGGAAGATAGTGGTAACCTCCACAGTAACATAGAAGTTCAAAAGGAGAGAGAAGTGGGAGGGGAGAATATGTTCAGTGTTTGATATATTGAGTTTGAAATGTTCACAGAACATCCAGTTTGAAACATCCAAGGCACAATTGGAGCTGTATGATTATAATTCTCTCAGGATTACAATTGTCTCAAGAGAGAGAATTCATCTGGGAATCAATTAGTTTCAGGGTCATCAAAACTAAACCTATTTGGGGCGGGTAGGTGGTGCAGTGAATAGAGCACCGGGCCTGGAGTCAGGAGGACCTGAGTTCAAATCCAACCTGAGACACTTAAGACTTACTAGCCCTGTGACCTTGGACTAATCACTTAACCCCAACTGCTCTGCCCTCCTGCTCCAACAAGCAAAACAAACAAACAAACAAACAAAAAAACCTGAACCTATTGAAATTGATGAGATTACCAAGTGTGATATTTGGGAGGAAGAAGAGAAGAGGTTCTTGGCAGAGTCTTGGGAGATACCCAGGATGGATGGATATGATATGAATGAAGAACCAACAAAGGAGATTGAAAAGGAACCATCAGAAACTTAAAAGAAGAACCAGGAAAGAGCAGTCTCATGAATACCTATAGAGGAGAGAGTATAGAGGTGATTGATCAACAGAGTCAAGTGCTTCAAAGAGGACTAAGGGGATTAAGATTGAGAAAAAGTCATTAGACTTGTCATTGGTAGCTTTGGAGAGAGTAGTTTCAGTTGAATGATGAAGTTAGAAGCCACTACTACTTATCTCCTCTTACTCTGACCATTGCTAGATGACTACTCTTCTGGTTATCAAAAAAGTACTATACAATACCACCATATTGTTTAAAATCTATCATATAAACATGCTTATGTGAAAATCTTTGTTATCTCCACAATTTATTTCCCCACTTTATAATAGAATATGTAAGACCAGTTTCTTTGACTATGATGAAGCACTTTACAATTCGTATGTCTTAAAAGGAATTATTAAATATCTAGGGGTATGCGGAAAGGACAAGGTGGCATCCTGGAAAGAGCCCTGAACTAGAAGTTAAGAACCCTAAGACCTACTAAATGCTTTCTCACTGTCTACCTCAGTTACCTCAAATGTAAAACTGAAATAATAATAGCCTCTACCTCCTAGGGTTGTTCAGAAAATAAAATGAGATATTTATAAAGTTGTTGGCTAACCTTAAATTATTAGATATTATATTATAAATGCTATCTATGATATCATCGTCAAATAGGATCAATTCAAAAAGAATCAAATTTTGTATATACTGATGAATAGATGGTTTTCCCCAACAGATAATAACATCAATAATAATAAGAAGCATTTCTATATCCCTCAAAGGCTTGAGAAGAGCTTTACAAATATAAGGTGATTTTATTCATCCTCACAACAACCATAGGAGTTAGTTGCTATTATTATCCCAATTTTGCAGATGAAGAAACTGAATCAGGCAGTGGTTAAACAACTGGCCCAAGGTCACATAACTTAGAAGTGTCTGAGGCTGAATTTGAACTATGGTCTTTCTGACTCCATGCCCAATATTCTTTCCACTGTGCCAGCTAGCTCCTTAAGGGTAAGGGTAAGGACGGCTTCATTTTTGTTTCTGTATCTCCATTAGCTAGCACAATGCCTGGCACGGAGGTGGTTTAATAAATGCTTTGTTAATTAACAAAATTTATTATAGTTAACTATATGTGTGCCATGTTCTCTTACTAGACTACATGCTCCCTGAAGAGAAGAATTTAAAGGGAAGTAGTTCATTCATTCGTTTATTCATTCACTCATTCATTAATTCATGAATTCATTCTTTCAATAAACATTTACCCACTATGTGTAGGTCATCGTGCTAGATGGTAAAAGATAATATATATTTTCATAAATGACCCCTACCTTCAAGGACTCTGCTGTCCAGAAGCAAATATTTTTAAAAGTATATAAATATCTGTAATACCACATCAAGAACAATTAGTACATGGATGGGAAGAAGAAATGATCTGTGACTCATAGATAACAACAAAGACACTCCCCACCTCAAAAGTGCAGCCATTCAATATGGAAACAACCCACATATGCAAGCATCAAAAACCAATACCCCATATGCAGGGAAACTGTGGAGGAAGATGAAAGACATGCTGGAATTGAGGAAATACCAAATGGCACACACACAGTGGAGAAAGATAAGTTGTGATCTTTACACAGCTGGGACACATTCTCATCAACTGGCACCTTCCTCAGCCTTCCACCCATGAACCAGGCACTCTGGCTCCTGAGCTTGAATCCTGGGGCCCTGGACTTCTGGTTGGGGGAAGTCTTTTGCCTTTCTTTGCATTCCCAGGAATTAGTGCATTGTTTGCTATGTTGTAGGTGCTTAATAAATGCTTATTATTTGACTGATAGACTTCATAACTAACCCAGAGCCAGCCCCACCTCAATGTTCTAGCCATTTTTATTCTATGCCACTGTGACTTTCCTTTTCTCAAGTTATTCCACCTCCTCTCCAACCCTCCACCCCTCTCCCATAAAATTTCCATCTCTGACTCTGGAATTGGTAAGTAAATCAATGCTACCATTACTGAAAAAGGCCCAATCCGTCCCCTTCTCTGTGACAACCTTCCTTTGTGCCTCATGATCTGTGCTCAGTGGAAAGAAGATGTGAAATAGTTAATGACTGTCCCTGTCAAAAGTCTCAATGAGGCTTGTATGTAGAAGCTTCTCATTTGAGTATAATCGTTATGATTTTTTATTACTTATCATGCCCTTTCTGGACAGGATTAAAACTCCCTGTTCCGTACTTGATCTATACTTTTATTTTACTTCCCCCTTAGATAAAACAAACAAAAGAATTGTTTCTCAAGAAACTGATAGAAAGGGAGGGACAAGGACCAGAAGCCTAGTTCTCCTTTCGAGGAGACAGGCAACCCCATAGCCATGAATCCAAAGTAAATTGTGAGTGTCTCTTAAAAGTAGGGATTAGTAAAGGTCAGCAAGTTTTGTGGCCTCAAGTTCTGTGGGCATACTGGTAAATGTTTAGTGATCAGCTCTACTTCCCTACTCTACCCCCCAAAAAGTACATAGGATTCAATTTGAAGATTAATTTGCATTATTAATATTTCTACATCACCTTTTAAAGTCTAGACATTAAAAAAACAACAAATAAAGCCTTTTATTTGTAGCATTTGCCAATTTCTGAGGTATGTGTTCACATTAAAAATTCAAGAATTGTCTTTTTTGAGCTAGTAGGAGCGCCTCTGGGACACACTTGTCTAGTTAGTACTGGTGCTAGCCAGACTTTGAAAGAAGCTCTGGGAGGCAGAGATGAGGAGGTAGGACATTCCAGGCAGGAGGGACAGTGTCTACAAAGGCAGGGAGGAGAGAGGTAAAATATCACATACGTGTAATATTGGAAGACTGGAGGGAGGGAGCAAACATTTATTAAGTATGTGCTACGTGCCAGACACTGTGCTAAGTGCTTTACAGATATTATATTATTTGAACGTTCAAGGAAGGGGGGAAACCCCTGGCAGGAATTCTGTTAGGGAGTGATGTTTGTGGGTTGAGGAAAAGAACTAAGGAATTTGTCTCTGCTACTTAGATTATTACGGGGATGATTCTTATTAATAGGTTAGGCTTATGCCTAAAAAGGTTCTTCTTGTGTATCTTCTCTAAGTGGGATACTATAAGAAGGCAATCTTCTCATAGAAAGTCCTTTGAAAAATATAACATAGTGTTCATGTATACATAGACGGAAGGCACAGGATCAGTTGAATATAAAGGAATGATATCTAAAAAATAAAATTAAGAGGTGAGAGAGCAATATATTGGGAGGAGAAAGAGAGAGATGGAATATGGCAAATTATCTCATCAAAAAAGAGGCAAGAGAAAACTGTTACGATGGAGGGGAAGAACAGGAAGGTGAAAGGGAATGGGACAACCTTACTCTCATTAAATTTGGCTTAAGGAGGGAATAACATACACACTCATTTGGGTATCTTACCCTACATGAAAATAGGGGGGAAGGGGATAAAAGGGGGGATGATAAAAGGGAGGGCAGATTGGGAGAGAAGGTAATTAGAAGTGAACACTTTTGAAAAGGAGAAAATATAATAAATTGGGGGTGGGATAGGATGGAGGGAAATATAGTCAGTCTTTCACAATATAACTACTATAGAAATGTTTTGCATAACTACACATGGACAACCTATATTGAATTGCTTGTCTTCCCAATGGGGATGGATGAGGAGGGAAGAAGGGAAAGAATCTGGAAATCAAAGTTTTAAAAACAAATGTTAAAAAAGAAAAATATAAAATATAATTATAGACCAGATATGATTACCTTATATTTTCTTCCATGAAAAATTGTGTAAATGGCAAAATAACTGGATATATAAGCTTCCTGATGTTTTTTTTCATTTCTTAATTCTGACAGAAGGTAATATGACAATCTTATTGCTGAATATGTGGCTCTACATGCAGCTGAAATTTATTTAACCCAATATTGTCAAACCAAATAAATAATTCAGAAATAGCCTCTTTTCTATTTTGGAGGGGCAAGTGGCAATAACTTCTTTTTCTCTATTTTGAACCATCTCTTTGAGTATATTCTAATAAGTTGATCCTGTTTCTGTCATGGACCATCTAAGCACTGAGATTCTGTAAAACTGAAGGGGGAAAAAAGAAAACCCATTTCAAATACTTTACGTCTGTCTTTTTTTTTCTGGGAAAATAACTTAGCTAATCCATTTTATTTTCAAACAGTAACTGCAATAAACAACATTTGTGCAATGCTCAGGTCACTCCTTAACTGACTTAAGATTTCCTTCCAAAGGTCACTGATAATGGAGGGGTTCCCCAAAATGAAATAGCTCAATTCCCTAACATTTGTTCAAAGTTGAGAACGGAATGGCAAGCAGCCACATTCTTCAGATTGTGTAATTGAGTGAAATCGGGAATTCAATCCCCTAGCAGATGACAAGTTCAAGGATGACCCTGTTTTAACAAAAGCCCAGTTGGAACACGTAAAACCATCTGAATCTGAGTTTTCATGTGAAACTTTTTGGAGCAGTAGGATTAATGAATGTACGAGAATGTGTCCTTGGATTAGAATGCATTCCTACAGAATGAGAGTAAGAAATATGAGAGAGACTAGAAAGGAAACAAGTGCGGCATTGTTAATTTCTTGCTATGCAACGGAAGCACTTGAATCAAAGTGCTCATGTGTGACCTCAGTTGTGGCGTATTTTCTCACAATGCACCTGCATGGCCACAGACACGTGTAAACAGTTCATGATTCTGTTTAGAGATGGGAAAAACTCATAAGCTACCATTAAAAGCCATTTAGTCCTCTACTACACACTGACAGGTTTGCCTTCTGGAACTAACAAGATAATAAACTTAAATTGATTCACATTTGGAACCGGACAGCCAAGTCCTCTAAAAACAGAGCTATGCAGGAATATTTGAAAAACAAACAAACAAACAAAAAGAAACAATCAACTTCAAAGAATGTGAGATACTTATGAAAAATAGTTTTTGGTTGAAATAAGAAATGCAGTTGTAATTTTAAATGAAGGCTAATGTTACAGCTGGAATATAAAAGAAACGTCTTCATTTTCTGTGACTCATTTCATCCACTATAACAATAGTGATAATTGTGGTTGATGGAGAAAAAAGCAGTTTAGATTCCTTCTTCATTTATAATACAGACAAGAGAAAATTCTATGAATGGTAAATTTTAGTGAGTCAATGATCAAGAAGATCAAGGGTACAATGTACCATGTAGCCTTTCTATTAGGTAATTTCTTGGATAAATATCACTCTGGTAATAAAAATGTAAATGTTCATACTCTGGAACAATAATGCCCTAAAGGGGAGAAAAAGAATTGTGGTGAATATTTTAAAAACACTAGAAACTAATGCCTTTCCATTACTGCATTCTCCTTTCAGGTCAGATAATATCACATTTCATCATACTGTGCTTTTGTATTACTTGGTCACTTAAAGATACAGTACCATGAACATTGGGACATGTTTTGCAAAGAACATTTTATTTTATTTTATTTTATTTTCTCTGGATTTAACAATCCCTACAAAGACCAATAAGGATAAACTTCTGGTTTGGGTTTTTGAAAGGGACAATTCCTTGACAAACTAGCTTTTAAAAACAAGAAATCTTGCATTTTTAAAGGCATACTCATTAGCAAAGCATTCTGCTAGTAGCAAAATACTGGAGACAAAATGGGTACCTATTAATTGAAATATGTATGAACAAATGTATGAACAAAAAAAAAATATCACTTCACCAAAAGAAATGAGGAATTCAGGGTAACATTAGAAATCCTGAAAGAATTGATGCTGAATGGAGAAAATCATGACACCAGTATGCAAAGTAACTGCAATGATGTAAATGAAGAGAAACGCTATAATGAAGCTGAGCACTATGAAATTGTAGTAATTGATCTTTAGCCCAGAGTAAAGATGAAGAAATATGACTCTTCTTTTCCTTGGAGAAGTGGGGGTCAACGGATGCAGAATGTTGAGTATACTGTGTCATGTGGTCACGTTATCAACTGGCTTGGCTTATCTATTAATCTTTTTTTTTGGTTCTTGTTGTTATGAGGAAAGGCTCACAGTGTGTGTAAAGTAAGGTCAGAAATTATTGTGATGTAAATGGAGAAATACAAATCATTAAATTTTAAAAGAAAAATTTAGTAAAAATCTTTGTCCTATTGATTTATATTAAATTGGAAAATCTTTAATTCTTTTTTTCAATAATAATACCTTTTGAACTTCCAAACACCTAAAAATTATCGTTGTGAGGAAGGGAGAGAAGTCATGGTCTTCTCTAGACTTAAGGCAGAAACACAGGTGGGGATGTTGATAAACTTATCCTGACTGCAGCTGCTCTTTGCGGTGATGGGAAAAAATCTGTTCTAGGGATTATGGGAATATATTGTAATTGTGCAGCCCATGCATAACAGTTGAAAAAGAAGAGACAGCCATATAAATGTGAAGTTGCAACTGCAGGTTTTCTTTAATCTTGTGTACATACACACAATTCTTTGCTAAATTATACTCTCCCTCATCAAGATGATTCCAGAGAATTCACATTTAAGCTGTACAGAAGCGGTTCTAATAGTAAATCATACTCTTCATTCCAACTGTGGCTTTAGAATGATTTGAATTATGCTGCAATCTTGTTCCTGACATTTTGAAATCAAACGTGAAGATCCTAACTTTTAGCCACTGAAGACATTTCATACCACAATATGATACGCATGGCTGGCATAAAGTAATACTATATGAACATTTTTCAAGCCGAAAGCAGTTGATGTGTTTTTTTCCAGGGCAGATGTTTTCCAGATTTGCTATTGTCACTCATTAAGAGAGTAAGGAAGCTTTGTGTGAGTTATGATATGGTAAATATTAAATATGCCATCTCACCCATAAAACACTATGGATTTCTCAGATAATTCTTCCTCTTGCTTTAATTGCTTCAATATGACTCTTTTTCCTCTTTCAATTCACAAATGCTTTATTAACTGTATAGAATAAAATGCAACTAAATGAAGTAAATAAAAGTTTATCATAGCTTTTAAAAAAATTCTGCCAATGAAACCCTTATTGAACACTTAATTATTTGATAACAGGAAAACAATAATAATGGAGGATACTTTTAGTTGTAGCATATTCTGGAGACCTAATTAGGTTTTTTAATGCATACTATGAATTCTGGTAATGTCTATATGGGAGGGGGGAATTACGTGCTCTACAAACTTGGTTTTGATTCATAATACTCCATTCTTAAAAATAAGTAACAGGCTATTGTCTCTGTTTTTTCCATGAGGAGAAACTGAAGTTCTCAGCTTGATAGCAGCTGGAAATTCCTGACCAGCAAAACAAAAACTATTGGTATATGTGAAGTGAGGGGGAAGGGTTGGGAAGGTGGGTTACTCCTAAAAATGTAGGCCAAGGCTAGGTTCCCCCTTTCAATTGCTATTAATAAATAACATGTAGAAAGAGACTCATGTGCACAAAAAATGTTTGTAGCAGTTCTTCTTGTGGTAGCAAAGAACTGGAAACTAGAGGGGTGCCCATCACTTGAGGAATGACTGAACAAACTAGGGTATGTGAAACTGACGGAATACCATTGTACTACAGGAAATGATGAATGGGATGATTTCAAATACACCTGGGAAGACTTGTATGAATTGATGCAGAGTGAAGTGAGCAGCAATTGAGGATCAGTTTATACAATAATAACACCATTGCAAAGATAAATGACTATGAAGGACTTAAGAACTCTGATCGATGCAATGGCCTTTCCAGTGGGCCAGTGATGAAATATACTATCTATCTTCTGACAGAGAAGCAAGGGACTAAGAGTACAAAATGGAACATATATTTTTGGACATGTCCAGCATGGGAATTTGTTTTACTTGACTATGTATATTTGTTACAAGAGTTTTGTTTTTCTTTTTTCTTTGACAATGGGAAGAGAGAGAGGGAGAGAAAATTGATTTTTGTTAAATAAAATAAAATTTTAAAAAGTACTACTTCTAGAGTGAATGAATTTATTTCTTGATTTCACTAATACCTATTTAAAGTAATGGTCTCCCTAAAATACACCTTTCTTAGAGTGATATTCTGCAAGGCAAGCAAGAAACAATTTCATAACTGAATGTGTTATAATTTAATAAAGTATATTATTTACTTTATACAGCTAAAATAGGATTTTGTCTTTCTCCTGTTTCTTCGAAGTTCTTAATTCACAGTGTCTCTTGAATGGGGAGAGGATCAGTTTCCTGTAACTACAACCAAAATCTCTTTTTTAGTAACCCTAGGGGTCACTAGAGGGTGAAAGGGGATCCTATTTTCCCACAGAAGTTGAGCACACTCACTGTGTAGAGTTCACAGCTGGCCTTAAACTCAGGACAGAATGTGGAAGCCAAATTCCAAATCTCCATGAAGCAGCAGGAGAGATACTACAAAGTTAAGGCATGAATATTTCAAGAGACAATTAAAATCAAAATACAAGAATGACTATTTTCAAAAACCTTAAAGTGATTGCTTTTAAAATTATACTTTGACACATCTATGTGTGTGGATACATCTATATGGGAGTGTGTGTATGTATGTATACATACATACATACACACGTATGTAATTTTGTATGGAATCAGGGGAGATTTTCCCTCATATCCTTGAACTTATACCAAGTTCTACAAATCTATTGGGTTACTATAAATCTAAAATTAGAGAAGCCTTTACGTAGATTTGTATAACCTAGTATTGAATTGCATTATTTACACTATAGTTCAGAAGACATTAGGTGACAGGTGGACAGAGTACTGGACATGCAGTGAGGAAGACCCAAGTTCAAAGCCTGCCTTTAGTTTTTCACCTCTGCGCAAATCATGAAACCTTTCTGAGCTTCAATGTCCTCATCTGTAAAATGGAAATAATAATAATAATAATAGCACATAGATTACAAGATTGTTATGAGGCTCAAATGAGAGAATAGCTAGCATTTTAATAGAACTTCAAAGTCTGCAAATCCTTTCACAAATAATCATTTCATTTTACCTTCACAACAATCCTGTGAGGGATAGGGGCTATTATTGTCCCCATTTTACAGATGATAAAACTGAAGCAGACAGAGGTTAAATGACTTGCCTGCTAGTAAGTATCTGAGGACAGATTTAAATTCAAATCTGCCACACTCCACACTTAGCTTTTCATCTACTATGCTGCCGGGCTAAAATGATTTCACATAATGTCAAACACTTTGCAAAAACTAAAGTGATATAGAAATGCTCATAAATAACAATAATTATTATTATATCCATCAGGAAATGGTAAGTGAGGAAGGGCAGGCAATGCACTAAGCCTACATAATAGGGTTCAAACGGTGGTACAGTAAAGAATGAATTCCAGAGAATAATATCTCCAAATGTGAAAACTTTATCTCTTCCCTTCTTTCCCTTCTCCCTTCTGAAATCAAACTTTTATTTCACTATCCAGCAAATGGGTACTGCTTATTTGTCAATGACTGTGATAGTTCTGATGGAAGGAGTTTATATCTCCAGGGGAAAGGGCTTTTATGGATGGAGATCAGTCCCTTGAATGGGAGCCAGAATAAACTGATAGCTGGGACTGATTAGGGATCCCAGATGTCCCAGCTGACATTTCAAAGCAGATGGGCTGTTGGAGCCTGAATCAAGGGAAACTTCTAATCCTTTTCAAGGAGAATTTTCAGCCCAATTCACAGTTCAGTCTATGCTCAGAGTCTGTTCTGCTCGACATTAAGGCATGGGGGATTGCTGGTACCTCCTGTTCTTAGAAAGTGATTGAAAGAAGTCTAAGCATCATAGAGAAGATGCCACATCTGGAATCTTCGGATGCAATTCATTCACTCATTCATTCAATAAAGTCATTCTGGCCCACATCTGATTGATTTTGTCAGCAATGTAATCTGAAAACCAGGGAGAAAGTGTCAGCTCTGGAACTGAGGAAAGACAGCTTAAATTAATCGGCCTTCCTGACCACCCAGGATGCTTCCAATGGATGAGAATTTGCCAGTTCTTCAGTTGAGGCAATGGTGACTTCCTTTCAAAGAAATCTCAGCACAGCTGATGATGAAATGATGGTACTGTTCCATGGAATTGTCAGTGGAGGGACTCTGGGCCAGATTTCACTCTGCTCTTGGAACATCTGGAATTCAAATATTTGAATTGAATTGATCTAAACTGGGAGATTTCCATAGAAGAATTCATGACATGATTTTCTGTTCTTATAATCTAGGTTTAAATTTCTGGTTATTTTTCAGGAGTGGGATTAAGGCAAAAGAGAAAAACACTTGAAGGATCTGAAATTAATAGCCTTTTTATGAGGACAAAACATAAATTGTTGACCTTGCTTTCAGTTTGGTGATCAAATACCCAAGTTCAAATCTTGCCTCGGACAATTAACTAGATGTGTAACCCTAGGCAAATCATTTAACCTGTCTGAGCCTTAATTTTCTTATTTGCAAAATGTGAATAACTATAGCACGTACTTTCACAGGGTTTGTTGTGAGGATCAAATGAGAATATATATATATATATATGTATATATATATACACACACACACATATATATGTATGTATATCTATATACACACACAAATATACATACACACATATACATGTGTGTGCATATGTACTGATGTATATATATGTATATATATATACACATGCACACATATATTTATATATGATATATATATAAACTTTACAAACCTTAAAGCCCTACATAAATATTATCTATTTTTGTCATCAGCCGTCTTTGAGAATAAGAGAACTTGTTATCTTTCACTTTAGTTGGCATTTTTAGAGCCATGTTGATGAGACAAAAGAATTATAATATAGTCAGAGCTTGCCTTCAGCATCTTTCATCGTTCAGTTGTTTCAACCACGTCCAATACTTTGTAGTCCCATTTGGGGTTTTCTTGGCAAAGATACCAGAGTGCTTTACCATTTCCTTCTCTTAAATCATTTTATTGATGAGGAAACTGAAGCAAACAGGGTTAAGTGACTTGCTCTGAGTCAAATAGCCAGAAAGTGCCTGAGGCAGGATTTGAACTCAGCTCTCCAGACTCCAGGCCCAGCACGCTAAGTACTGGGCATACAAATATAAACAAGCAAGGCAGCCTTCCTCCCCTCCCCAACACGCACACACACACACACACACACACACACACACACACACACACACACACACACCTCTTTAAGGAACTTTCGTTCTGATGGAGAAAGACAAAACTTAAAAAGAAGCAGGTGGTAAAGATGGGGCAGTTGCATGCTGTGGAAAGGAAGGGAAACTGGGGACCCAGTTTTTGCCAAGATAAGGTAAAAGTTCACCTGTCAGAGTCCGTGGTACCAAGGGCAGAATATCAAGTTCCTATGGAAAGGTAATAAGCATGATAACTAGAATCCAGTGTCTTAAGCCCTGATCTCTCCTCTTATAGCACATTTGTCCTTTCCCAACATCACAAACAAGTCTATTTTTCCTACCTCTTCCCTAAGTCATCAAAATGTGCTCCCTAGATTTTATAAAGCATATTCTAAACTATTTCATGCTAAAGGATAGACATCTAATACCAGTGTAATATATGATTTATCCTTAAATTGTTTGAAATTTAACAGAAAGCCATGCCTTAATCCAAAAGAAGAATGGACTCAAAATGATAGAATTTCAGCTAAGAGTTATTTTCTGAGAAGAAAAGTAGTGTGGAATAAAAGAGATAATATTTGTAAAGGGTTTTGCAATCCTTATAGTTCTATATAGTTCCTATATAGTTCTATTATCATGAATAGCATTAATATTATTAGCAAACTCTAGATGGTGCAGTGGATAGGGCACTGGGCTTGGAATCAGGAAGACTCACCTTCCTAAGTTCAAATCTGGCTTCAGACACTTACTAGATGTATGAACCTAAGCAAGTCAATTTACCTTGTTTGCCTCAGTTTCCTCATCTGTAAAATGAGCTGGAGAAGAAAATGTCAAATCACTCCAGCATCTTTGCAAGAAAGATATGGGGTGACAAAGAGTCAGGCACAACTGAGAAAACACCTGGACAACAACAAAGGAGAGACTACAGCCTAATCAGTTTATAGCCAGGTTTATTGTTAGTAACTTCTTACAATATTCTGGGGTCTAGATAGCCTATTTTAGTACAGAAATTGATGCACACATTAAAAACAAATTTAGTCTCAGAGTTAAGAGAAAAGACTTCTAGTCCTGAGCTTTGTATTACCTAATCCTGATTGAGTCATGAAAGCTGACCCCTGAAGTTTCTTTGAGTTTTAGATTCTGTGAGTCTATGAATTCATCTTTCCAAGAATTCTCTCATGCACCATAAATTTTCTCTCCTTTCTTGAAGTTCCAGAGGACTTGGTTGACAGAGGAGACATTGTGATCAAGAAGGTAATTTTTCCAAGAGGAAGATTATTACTCAATAGCTTCACAGTGGCCTTGCCAACTCCTGCATTTCCCCACATGCGAGAAGTTCAAATTCCTAGTCTATGGTGGTGGGAGCTACAAGAGCACCCAAAATCAATCTCCTAAGAACGTTCAATGACTATATAATGCTTTAAGATTAACAATGCAGTTTGTACATATTACCTCACTTTATCCTCACAACAACTCTGTGAGATAAGTGCTGCTGTTCTTATTTTACAGATGAAGAAACTGAGGCTGAATGACTTCAAGTGATTCCCCCAAGGTCACCCAGCCAGTGTCTAAGGTAGGATTTGAACTTAGGTCTTCCTAATTCCAAGTGTAGTACTAAATCTCCAGCTCCACTTAACGTCCTCTTCATGGAAAAACAATGAATTTGGAGTCAAATGACTCAATTCAGATAAGGGCTCTGTTACTTCTTGCCTTTGGTGTTAGGCAAGTCACTTAACTTTTTCTTTATGGGGGGGCTTCAGATTTATATCTATAGAGGGAGGAAATAAGTACAGACTATCTCCAAGGTCCCTCCTAGCTAGGATTGTGTTGGTAAAGATTTAGTAACTGATTATCCAGAAAAATAAATGTACACATGACATACTTTTAAGTTCAATCTGCAGTATTAACATTTTACCATCACTTCCTTAAGTATACAAATCAACCAAACAATAAATCAAGTCCTGATTTGCAGCATTCATAGATTTCTAAGGTGTAAATGCTCACATTGAAAATATGTAACAATTAGCTCTTACTACCTAGTTGGAGCTATCTCCAAAACACTCCTGTCTATGATCCTTATAAGAATACATTTGCATAATGCTATCACAGAACCCAAAGTTCATCTAGTTCAAAACTGGCTATGCATCCCTTCTAGGACATCTCTGACAAGCCTTCCAGGAAGGGTCAGCCTAAAGCTTGGAGAGGCAGCACCTTCACCTTTGGAAAGTCCAATGGTTAGGTGGTGCTTCCTTAGGTTTAGATGGTTGACATTTCTATAACTTTCGCCCCTTATTCTCAGTTCTACTCTTGTCTCCGAGATTAAATAAATCTAATCCTTCCACCATGTGCCAGCTCACCAAATATTTGAAAACAATGACAGTGATTTCAAACCATATCTTTATCATCATTTATCATGGTGCTCTCAGCATTCTATTTGCTTTCTTCTAGAGGTTATTCGGAAAGGATAGAATATGGCTTTCATTATCCTGGATCCTATGCCCCTCCTAATTCAGCTTGGTTTATTGCTAATTTTCTTGGATGTTTATATCACTCTGTTAACTCATACTGAGTTTGAAATCTTAGTGATATTTATAACTTTCCAAGTAATTTTTTACATGATATCTCATTCCATCCTTTTAATAAGGTAGATTGGCAGACACAAGTATCCCCATTTTGGAGGTGAGAAAACTGAGGCTTGTGAGTGGCAGAACAAGGCACTCAAACCTGGAACTTCTAGTTCCAAGAGCAAAATCACAAAGTCAAAGTAATGGAAACGTCCTCAAATTACTAAATGGAAGAGAGCTCTCTCTAAAAAATACATTCTTGCCTATAACTTCTTGCTTCCATCTGGCAGAGGGCTAATAGAAAAGACTCAAAGATCCAATCTTCTACATGGTCATAAGGGACGGGGCTGACACAAAAGACTAAAAGAAACCATACGGCTGGACAGGTGCCATATTATCAGGTGAATGCTATAATTTTTTTAAGTTGTTGTGACATCTTGACAAGGCAGACCTTGGAGGCAATAGATTTCATATGTTATACAGTGTGGACTCCTGGAAATTTTGCTGTTGACATGGAATGAGCTATCTGCCATCGATACTTGGCAAATTTGTTGCATGCTACGCTTCTTAGGACTTTCCTAAGTAAGACACTGGATATCACTAGAGACAATGCAAGCCTTCAAAACAAGCCATCTGTGCACCTGCACCCAGCCCTCTGCTTTGGCAGCTCTCATACACAATGCAGAAGCAGCTGTGGGAATTCCCACCCAACCTCATCGCCCTGGTAGGGAATATTGATCCATATGTTAAAAGAAAAATGTGAGTGTTTATGTGAAAGAGAGAGAAATTGAAAAAGTCAGGATTAGCAGGGGCTTGACATAGAACTAATCCAGTCATTCCAATCACTTTACTTCAAGTACCAAAACATGACTGTCTTTCCCAAAGTTAATAGATGGGCTACTATTGTTACCTTGGCACACATCTGGCATTCGAACATAAGTATTTAAGATCAAGAGTCCTTCTCCCATGATCATGATACCCCAGATTAATTTCTCAATCCATTCCTTGTCACTGTATCCTCTGAAGAAGTGGTTTTGCATTTTTTCCTCTAAACTAAGGAAAGATTTTCTCATATGTTTCCATCCATAAAAACTTAGAAGCATCTTTCCAGTACACCACCCTGTTTCTACTTTGAATTGTTGATTGAAGAGAAAGAGCTTGGGCCTGTGACTCAAGAGACCTGGTTTCTTGTCCAAGTTCAGCCACTAATTGTGTGAGATGACTCACTTAATATCTCTAGAATTAGAGGCATTTAGGTGGTGTAATGGATAGACCTGAATTCGAATCTTGCCTCAGACACTTACTAACTGTGTAACCCTTGGCAAATCACTTAATTGCTGTCTGCCTCAGCTTCCTCAACTGCAAAATAGAGGAAATAATAGTGCCTACCTTGCAGGATTGTTGTGAGGACCAAATAAGATAATATTTGAAAAACATATAGCACAGGGCATAGTAGTTGATATATAAATGTTTATTTCTTTCCTCAGGGATTCATTTTTTCTTTCATTTATAAAATAAGATAATATTCAAGGAATTGAACTAGATGATTTCTAAGTTTTGTGGTTTTTTTTTTCTTTTCAATTCTAAAATCCCGGGAGACACACAATGGGAGCAATATCACTTGTGTGTTTTCCAAATTGTTATTTTTTGATGTTTCTAGCCTCTACTCTCCTTCCAGGCAGATATTGTACAGTGGCACTTAGGGCATTCCCCTCAAAGTAAATACTAGATTGTGAACAAACCTGGTAAAGAATAGGAAATGTTCACAGTCGTGCTCTGAAATAGAGCTTCTCTTGGACCGCTGACTCTCAGAGTAAATGTATTCACTATTTATACGTAATAGCTTACAGTAATATGGAATTTTTGAGTTATAAATACTTTACACACATCTCCTCATTTAATCCTCATAAACAACCCTGTAACGTAGGCAGTGGAATCATTATACATCCTGTTTTACAGATGAGGAAGCTGGGGCTCATAATGGTTAAGTTACTTGACAAAAGTCAGACTATGAGCTGTATCACAGTCAGGACTCCATGTCTGTCTTCTATCCACTACAACTAAGCTGAGAGAGTTGATTACAAACAAAAATTTTCTATTTTGTCATTTTAAAATTATTATTTCAAGGCTAAGCACATGTTTCACATGGACCGTATTTGCCAACAAGCAAACCACTATTAAAAATTATAGTAGCATGTTAGTAAAACCAATGTCATGCAGATGTTTCATGGTTCTTACCTTAGGTTGTGGTAAAAAGCAGAATATGGAAGAATGCTAAAATTCATACTGGCTGTATGATGCTGATGGGGGGGATTTAAGCTCTCAGTCCTCCCCAGGAAGATGATGATATACATGCCAAAAAGTTCCTACCAGAGACTCCTTATGCCAACAAAAGAAAAAGGAAGGGAGGAAAGAAAGGAAGAAAGGAAGAAAGGAAGGAAGGAAGGAAGGAAGGAAGGAAGGAAGGAAGGAAGAAAGGAAGGAGGGAGGGAGGGAGTGAAGGAAGAAAGGAAAGAAGGAAGGGAGGGAGGGAGGAAGGAAAGAAAAACAGGAAATATCTAAAGTTATATGTTTTATTAAATCATATGTCATATAGAAATGATATAAATACATAGGTGTGCATCTTTAAAATTGTCACACTTAGGACTGGAGACATTATACCATATCATGCCACAATGTTTTTTTGGCAAGTGCAAACTCTGAATGGGCAGGTGAGTGGAAGTGGGAAGAATAGAAATAGAAGAAATTTTTATCTCTGAAGTTCTATCTTTAGATAGAATACCCTTACAATGCCACCGTCACTGCTCTAGAATATAATCTATTTCTTTTCTTCTACACTTCCAGTTGATTCTCTGTTTAGCTCCAGAGGATAGATCACTGACTGACACAGCCAAGCTTTATATAGATACATGTGTTTCATATGTGCACATGTACACAGTATGTGAGATATATGTAAATTGTAACCAGTTTTTGGTGTATCATCAAATGCCTCCACAATGTAACACCTTAGATGTGCTACAGGTAAGGAAAATCAAAATTTCTATTCTGTACTTGTCTCAGACCTCTCTCCTCTCTGGGTTTGGCTCGCTCTTCATGCTCTTACACTAGCAAATCTAAGTTTCCATAGACAAGCTACCATCACATAGCCACAAACTTTCTCAGGGTCCCAGGTTTAACCCTGTTGAGGGGAAATATATTTCCTCAAATCTAGCTCTTCTATCTATACAACTAACTGCCCACAGGGCAACATTCCTCATGGTACGTGAGACACAGCCAACCATTTGCAATAGTAACACTTTTAGATGTTAATCATTATCATTTACTTAGCAATAGGCAAAAGAAACAACAATATTACAGATGCTGACATATTAAAATAAATATATAAGTAATAAAATATACCATATTGCCCATATAAAGCACTATCCCTCCAATTCATTCAATAGTAATGGTGAAGCATGGGCACACACTATAAGAACTTGGCAGGGAAGCCCAGGAGGGAGGAATGTTCCTTTATTTAAGGTTACTCACAGCTCTGGACTTCTGACTTCAATGATACTGTTCCATTCAGGAGTATTTCTCCCTGCCCCACGAAACTGCTTCTCTGCTCACTGCTTAACTGTCCATCTCCACTACTCCCTTGCAGAAATCCTCTTCTCTACTTGAAAATAGTCTTTATTCACTCTTTCAGTGAACTATGTCCCTTACAGTGGTATTACAGTGTCTGGCACATAATAGGTACTTAATAAATGTTTGTTGACTTGACTTGATTTATTAGTTTTTAACATGAATATAACTCACTCACCTGAATGCTACCCTGTCCAGTCAGAAAGAAACACACTAGTATTGCTATAAATGCACCACCAGCATACCAAAGCAACTGCAAAAGGTCTCTGTATTTTTTTCCTTCTCAAACCAGAGGTTGAGGGAAAAGTTTCACCTTCCTCAAGCCCTAAGTGGTATGGAAGGGCAGGAGTTCTCCCTAGAGCTCTTGGTCAATGAAATCAATTCTTTCTCTCTGTGACTAATCAGGAGACATTCGAACCTCCTGACTCTTGGTGACTCATTTTTTTATTTAGTCTCTACTCATCCGATTTTCCCCATCAAATCAATAGTCCTTTTAAATCATACCTCAGTTTCCAAATGTTTGCATAATTTCTAATTTTGCTTGGTTTTAACCTCTTTAATCATAAAATTATATTTGCAAAGCATCACACTTGTACCTCTGAAGGCTTTAATATTATCATCAATAACTTTTGTGCTCTTGAAACCTTGTTTCTTTATGCTTAATTTTCTTAAGTTTTTTTAAATAAACAAAATATCTTTCTCTGCCTCTTTAAAGCATTAAACTGTTCACATACAACAGATCCATCTGTCTTTGTCTTGACAGAAATCTGAGTCATCAAATCTATACAACAGATCATTTTCTCTCCATACTTGTCCATCTGAAAGCCATACTTGGTCATTGTACTTTGTTCTTGAAGAGGACCAAAATGGCATCACTGTGTTAGAGTCAAGTTACAATCCATATAATTATGACTGATCTGAAAAATCAAGCTAGGAATGCTCTACCACAGGTCGGGCACAGATAGTCCATGTGAACATTTGGGATGGATTCTCTAAATTTGTGCATCTTGCATGTTACTACCCTGCTGAATATTCTCATCACCTCATGCCAGAACTAAATGCAATAGCCTGATGACTGGCCTCATTGCATAAAGGTTCTCTCTACAATCCACCCTCCATTTAGTAACTAAAGCAATTTTCCTGAAGTAGGGTCTGACCATGACACAGCCTCACCGGTTGATAATCTCCACTGGTTCTATATTACTTCAAGAATGAAGTATCTTTTCTTTGACTTTTTAAACCTTTCACCTCTCTCATGGATCCACTTCAGTTTGTCCAAATTCTATTGGCTTTGGAGAGAGAACCTAATTAATACTTTCTTAATATCCTTTGACTTCAAGTTGTTTGTAATCAAGGAAGGTCATCCCCTAACATACTAGATGTGTTCTTACCCAGAGCAGAGTATGGTAGGGCTATGTAACAGCAAGCACCATAGCATACCCAGGATGGCTGCTAGCACAGGTTCTGTGATCTGCTTTACTAAACGAAAACAACTTTAAAGGAGTCGACAATCTAATTGAATACACACACACACACACACACACACACACACCATTCATTTAGTTCAGAGGAAAAAGGCAACACCCTTAACTTCAGAAAATACAAACAGAAATTATAAGCAGACAAAAAATATAGACAGAGAAAATAACACAATTCAACAGACCAACAGACAGAGCTTCTAGCTTTCTGACCAATACATATATACATAGCATACATAGTTAGTTATCAGAAGGAGAAACACCAACATCTGGATTTTCAAAGCTGGGGAGGGGAGTCTCTTTAATGGATACCCAGAGTTGCATCTGGCTATATCACTTGAACACTTGAGCCCCAAATCAAAATGCTAACCTCAGAGTGTATGTATACATACACATACACATATACATATACATATACATATACATATACATATATATATACATATACATATACATATACATATACATATACATATACATATATATACATATACTTCACACTCTGATTTCCACTCACCTTGGCAGTCATATTCCTCATGACTTATGACTTATGACATATGACCTCATCAACTTTCTGTTTCAGTCTAACTGTCCTGCTAGCTCATTCTATGACTGTTGAGGACCACAGGCCAGTGAGACTCTGACCCTGATGGCTGAATAAGCCCCCTCAGGTGAAGGGCTTGCTGCCAGGCCTGAATTAGTTCCCCATCCCCCAGGAAAGAGCTCAAGCACACAGGTGTGAGGATTGGATGATGGAGATAAAGCATGGTGTTTACACCCCGGGGCCTGGGAATATTGTAGTGCGCAATGTCCACAGGGGAAAGCCATTAGGAAGAATCCTATAAAAGGCTTGCACTTAAGACAATAAAGGAGACTCTATTTCCCACCACTCTTTGAGTCTCCATCTCTCTTTTAACTCACCCTCTTGCACCCTCTGTATAGATAACTCTCTCAGCCCTGCTGGGGAATAGCAGGGCTCCTCACATTTTCTCAGCTCTGCCATGGAAGACTGGGTTTCCTAACTTGGTCCTCCACACTTGACATCACATTTTCTACCTCTCTTGCTTTGTACAAATTCCCTCCATGTCTGGAATGTGTTATTCCCTCTTTTCTACCTCATAAAATCTCACATTTCCTACAAAGTTCAACATAGGTACAAATTCATAAAGGAGACCTTTCCTGATATCCTTAGTTATCAATACTCTCTCCTTATTAAATTTACTCTGTCTATGTAAAGAGAGAAGGGAAGAATTGACCAATGAAGGTCTAGTCCCTTGACTATGCTTAGATCTGCCTTTTCTGTTTTTGTTTCATTTTCTATACAGAGCACATATGGATATTCCTCATTTAGTTCTAATCCAATACACAGAGGCTTGAGGAGTCTATATCTTGCCATGGGTGATTGAAATTCAGGTACAACATGATGACACACAGACTTCTAATTGGTTTCAGAGCTGAATGAACTAGTGACTCAGAAGAGACTGAGTTATTACTTAATGTTTATCTAAAAAGTGAATGAGTATTCCAAGAGAGTAACATTCACATAACTTAGGAGTTGAAGAGATTCATTCAAGCAATCAGAGGTCCTACCGGAAAACACTCAGTAGCAGACTCCACTGAGGTGGTAGTAATGAAGAGAGGAAATGCCTGTAGATAGAGGACAGAAAACAGTTCCCTTGAGGACAGTATCAACTTCAAGAGTCTTGACATCTTGTGAATGAGAGACATGCTGGCTATGCACTACAGAAAAGCATGTCAGAGCCCAGAGCTATGTCTAAAAGGGTACCTAATGAGGACTGTCCAAAGGGAAAAGAATTCTTCCAGGACCGGGAGTTAGGAGTTCACCCTTGGCCATATTTGTTCTCTTCACATGTCATAGTACACATGCCGTGTACTTAAAATTTGAGCGAACTCTCCCCCCTGGGGACCTCTATGAACAATATAGGCAGCGGAAAGGGGAAACCATTGTCTTTCCCATGCCACCTTAGTAAATACAATTTTTCTTCCTTCCTTCCTTCCTTCCTTCCTTTCTTTCTTTCTTTCTTTCTTTCCTTCCTTTATTTACCTTTTGGAAGGCATTTGGGGTTAAGTGATTTGCCCAAAGTCACACGGCTAGTAAGTGTGTCAAACGTCTGAGGCTAGATTTGAACTCAGGTCCTTCTGACTCTAGGGCTGGTGCCCTATTCATTGTGCCACCTAGCTGCCCCTAAATACCATTTTTCTAAAAGCTGACTAATATCAACTGGTTGATTGATATTGAAGGGGGCGCACATTGTATAGGGGCTCCATAATCAGTTGTTATAAGTCACAAGCCTTCAGGATTACTCCTAGAATTTAAAAGGAAGTTGTATTCTCCCCTTTAAGAATTTAATGATGTAGTGGGAGTTGGTATAATCCAAGAAGGAGGGCTATGTAGAAATTTGGCATTTACTTAACTTTGTACTTGTTCTTTCTCTCCAGGAATGATTTAAGCACCTTGAGGGCAGGGACTTTTATTTTATCTTTCTATCCCCAATGCCTAGTTTTATGAATCTCACACAAACAGCAGATGCTTAAACATTTGTTGAATTGCCTTGAATTAAATTTAAACAAGCTGCTTCTTAGTCACATTTTTCTTGTCTTGTATTTGTGCAGTTGATACTTAGAACTCAGTACATGACTTTATATTTATTCTTATTAGTTTTCAAAGTTCAGAACTGTCAAAAATATTTTGAAATCCAGATTTTGTCACCCAACATGTTAATTGTGCTTCTGTATTTTACAAATTTACTTAATAGGTCAAGTAGACCTTCAACCAATTAACTGACAAAAAATGTTAAACAATACAGGGCCAATGCTAGATCCCTGAAGCACTACAGCAGGAAAATAGATTTAAATGTATGTTGACTCATTAACAGTTCCCTTCGGGTCTGGTCATTCGACCAAATTCTGAATCTACCTAGTTATATCCTTAGCTATCTTATATGTTTCAATCTTGTCCATAAGGTTAATATGAGAGATATTATCAAAAGCTTTGCTGAAATCCCAGTCAATGTCTATATGTCTATAACATATTCCCTCTTCTACTAGTTTAATATTTCTGTCAAAAAAGCCTTGAATAATGTGTTCTTGGTGAAGCCAAACTTGCTAATAATAATGCTAGCTATTTAATACTTTGAGGTGTGTAAAACATTTTACATATTTTAATTCTCTCATTTGACTTTTGCTCTGTGAACACAGCTTCCTTTCTGAGATAGACCTCAACTATCTCTAAAAGTGCCTAAACATTTCTCAGAAGTTGAAGTAGAACTCATTGATCAATGTTTTGCAGATTCTACTGTCTTCTCTTTTGGAAAGTGGCACACTTTTCATGCTCTAGCACCTCTATATCTTTCCCATTCATTTAAAGACAGATGGCATTGGGGGCGGAGCCAAGATGGTGGCGTAGCAGCAGCAACATATCGCAGCTCTCACATAGCCACCCCAAAATACCCATAAAATATGACTCTAAACTAATCCTAGAACTCCAAAACGCACACAAATATACTTTCCACTAAAGTCAGCTCAGCTACGAGGAACCATATCAGCACTGTGAACCAAAACCAGTCTGGCCTGAAGCTGCGGATGTGTCCCAGGGGCTGCTGGATGGGAGGAGCAGAGGAGCCTCTCTGGTGAGCGGGTTAGCGGCAGCTGCAAGCAGCGTTCAGAGCAAGGTCAGTGGAGCTTGCGAAATTGGGGGAGAAAAGCATCTGGCCAAAAGGCCTCCAGGGAGGGAAAGCAAAAGGCAGAGGTTTTGCACCCGCCTCTGCATTGCAGCTTCCGTGTCTGCAGCTTGCAGACAGCAGGGGGACTAAGCAATTGTTCAGAGGCCAAGGGCTCTTGTGTTGAGCGGCCTGGATCTGGATCACAGTCTTGGGCTTTCGGTCCTGGAGTCTTCATTATCCAGTGAGCCGGAAGTAAGTAGGAAAGGGACCCAGCACCTTCCTGAGAGCTACGGCAGCCAGGAGGACCCCAGCGATTTGGGACAGAGCTTTACCTTCTGGAAGCAGAACCCCATAGAGATTTAAAAAAAAAAATCACGGACTGACCAACCATGAGTAAGAATAAGCATAAGAAGCAAAGTAAGAACAGCACCCAAACCCTAGATTCCTTCTTTGGGGAAAAGAAGGATGATGGCAAAGAGAGGGAGGAGGAGAGTGCAGCCAGAGCACCCCCACCAGGGGCCTCCAGTAAACATGAAGAATGCCTTAAAGCTAGAGATGAGCTGAAGAAGAATTTTCAAAACCAAATAAGAGAAGTGGAAGAAAAATTGGGAAGAGAAATAAGAATGTTGCAAGAAAATGATGAAAAGAGAGTCAGCAATATGACTGAAGAAATCAACACCCTAAAAAATAAATTAACTCAAATGACAAAAGAGGCCCAAAAAGACAATGAGGAGAAGAATGCCTTAAAA
>CM053580.1:368403294-368445823 GCA_028627135.1 Pseudochirops cupreus
AAAATCATGAAAAGAGAGTCAGCAGTATGACTGAAGAAATCAACACCCTAAAAAATAGATTAACTAAAATGACAAAAGAGGCCCAAAAAGCCAATGAGGAGAAGAATGTCTTAAAAAGTCGACTTTGCCAGATGGAGAAAGAACCTCAAAAGCACTCTGAAGAGAATAATTCCATCAAAATTAGAGTGGAGCAAATGGAAGCAAATGACTTCATGAGAAATCAAGATACTATCAAACAGATCCAAACAAATGAAAAAATAGAGAGCAATGTGAAATATCTCCTTGAAAAAAACCACTGACCTGGAAAACAGATCCAGGAGAGACAACTTAAAAATTATTGGACTACCAGAAAGCCATGATCAAAAACAGAACTTAGAAAGCATCTTTCAAGACATGACAAAGGAATTTATTTTGCATTAGAAACACTTAAGAATTATTAAAAAGGAAAACTCCTTTATTAAACTACTGATAAAACTGAGCTACTGCATTCTATCCATTTTCTGTAGGGCTATAAATATTGGTGTGAGTGGAATATTGTTCTTTCTTTGAACCATAATCTATATATGCTCTGGGAACATTGGAAATGTTGGCTTTTCTGTTGTCTTGTTGAATTATAGGAAAGTAATGATTTTTGTATACAGTAAAGAAACACATTGTTCAAGCTATAAATGATATATACCTATGGTGGTGGAGTGAAAAGATAATGTGTCATTTTCTGATATGTGCTTCTATTGTCTGGCAGAAAGATAAGGCTAAAATGCTTTGGTCTAATTTTCTCTGAGAGACTAAGAATCAAAACACTTCTTGGAAAATGGGAAAGCAGTCTATAATCATCCATATTCACCTGAAATAAATTCTCATAATTTATTAGCCACATTTTCCCAAAATATCTGTCATATTGAAACCTCACAATACTTTTTACTTATTTTGAGGGGGAGAGCTAAAGCAAAAATCTGTTTGAATAAGAGAACCTTGTGAAGGGTCGAGTGCATGAAGGAAAGAAATAGGAAAGTAAAAGAATTGGTGGTAAGATGATATGAAATGCTGTTTCTGCTCTTGCCTTTGTATCTGACTCCATTATTCATTGCTCTGGCCCTGAAAATGGTATCTCAGTTTAGATGTTTGTAAAAGCTCAAATTTTATTCAGCACAGAGTAGATGAAATTGAACATGAACTGTGAATTGGTAATTTATGCACCCTAGGTATGCTCAAGAATTATGAACAAGGTGACCCAATGGTATTTCTGAATAATTGGTTGTCTAGCTTCCTAGGAAATTTCACCTTTATTACCTCAGCATGGTACCATCCCTGTAATATCTCATCAGATCAGGCCCCACCAAGAAGTTTGCTACCAGTTTGTATCTCTCTCATACTCAAAAATATTACCAATGGATGGAAAAACCACACAACATATGAAATATGCATTTTTCTGAAATGAAATTCTGTCTATTAGCAGGAAAACTATCTTGACTGAACTAGTCAAGAGAACACTCTATGATTGTGAATATAAATAAGATTGTTTTGCTCCCACATTGGAATGGTTTCCTCCATATCAACTGAGGTTTTAATTCAGTGAACCAATTGCCATGGAATTATTAAATAAAAAAAAAAGGTGGTAAACTGGTATGTGCTATGGGAGAGTGCAACCTTCCACAGAGGTCTTTGAAAATAAGATCAAGTTTCAAGTGTTAGGGTTAGGTGTGGCCATACATTAATGCAAGGTTATTTATATTATGTTCTCTCAAGGTGCCTTTCAATGTTACTTTAGCATTTTAAAGTACTTAGTAGGATTCTTGGTATATTTTCAATATCAGCAGTCATGAAGTGTGATTAGTCTTAGGAGCATCATATATTTAAACTTCCCTTTCAGCAAATCTGGGACAAAATCATTCACTGAAATAACAATGAAATTAGCTCATACTTTCTCTAGCTATTTCAATAAACAGACATTTTGTGATGAGAAGTCAAGGAAATGTCTTCTATTAGAACAGCAAGAAAGAAAGTCATAGAAGTCAATAGGCTTCTGAAATTTGAAAGTAAAGGCATCTCGAATTCCCCTAGAACTAGAAGAAATGTTAGAACTTAGATCACCTAGATAAACTCCCTCATCTTATAGATAGAAACAAAAAGTCTCAGTTCTAAACTTAAGTTCTTAAGTGGGTTGCCCAAAGCTACACCAGAAGTAACTATCAAAGCAAGGACTCTAGAGGACTCTAGAAGTCTTCTGACTTCACATACAGACCTTGCCAGCAAGGCATTGGAGTTATTTGAAAATGTGTTTTGGAAATTTTCTCCACATATTAGGTTGTGGAAAATTTGAAAACAAGTTAAAATATCATATGATATTTTCAATTCAATCTAAGAAACTATTTAGCGGAGGATAAAGTACAATGAAAAAATTATGGATTTGAAGTCAGAGAATTTGAGTTCCAATTCTATTTCTGTCACTTTCTACCTATGTGTCTTAGGCAAGTGACTTACTGTCTCTGGGCCTCAGTAGTCTCAAATGTCAAATGAGAATTTTGGATTAAATACCCTATAAGAACCCTTCCAGTTTTATGTCTGTGATCTTATGATCTACAATTGGATGACATGAAAGGTACTCTAAGTGCCATTTACTCCTACAAATTATAACAGAATTATAAAGGTGAAGTTACTGTTGATCCTCTTCTATTAATGATATCACAATTCTCCCATTAATTCCATCTCCTGAGAACATTTTTATTTCCCCTCCACATCCTTTCCCTTCAATTAGTCATCAAGCTGTAAGGATACTTCTTTTAGTGCATAGTGATGATGATTATGATGATGATAATAATAATGAATTATAATGACGTTTTTCCAATGATTTAAAGTTTGGCAAGTACTTAACAAACATTTTTCCCCTGAAAATAACTCTGGGAGACAAAGAGGCTAAGTGACTTGTCCAGAGTAACTTTAATAAGTGTATGACTCCAGATTTGAACTAAGGTCTTCATGATTTCAAGTCCAATATTCTATCTACTGTACTCGTACCACTTTCCTACTTTAAGTCCTTAATGTCTCACATCTCAGCATCTCTTCCTGCATCTATCTCCCCTATACATCAATTAAACAATTGTAAATTAGTACTTATAAAGGCTGTTCAGCACTATTCTAGGTTTTGGAGACAGAAGGATAAAAATTAACAGTCTCCTTGAAGAAGCTCATAGACATCAAGACATGAATCTTTCTGAGACATCACTTTGATCATAAGATTTCCATTAAGAAACTTTCAAAGGCACCCCATTTTCTTTCTTTTTAAAATATATTAATTTTTTTAAATATTAAGAATAAAAGTTTATAGACAGCATGTTAAGAACCCATGCTCTATAGAGAAATGGAGCCAAATCCCCTCCATCACTCTGAGCAAAACTTTTACACAAAGGCTTAACTCCTGATAGGATCAAGTTGAACTTTTCAAAGGAACTCTATATCAGTGCCCTACAGGAGAAACCAAGATTCTTTTAGATATATGGAAAGTAGTGGTCCCTTGAGGAAGGAGGGACTGGTTTCACTTAGTGAAGGTGGTTGTCAATGTTATGTGAAGTTGAAGAAACTGGGCTTTGAAGTAGAATTTGAATAAGGTCTAACATTTAAATCTCAAGTCCTTTACTGATCAGTTGAATATAGATTCCAGTTTGTAGAATAAAACCTATTTTACCACTTTTTTTCAGTCACCTGTAATTGAGTCTCTTGAACAATTATTGTCATCATTATCAGATCATTGTTAGTCTTAGGTCTGAAGGTTCAGGTAAATGAACTTGTTAAGAAATGGGTAGCAGGGGGGAAAGGGAGCCAAGACAGCAGGTTAAAAGTAGGAACTTATTTGAGCTCAACCCTAATTTCCTCAAATACCTGAAAAAATGACTCTAAACAAATTGTAGAGCTACAGAATCCACAAAATGACAGAATGAAATATGTCTCCAGCTGAGTAGAGAGTGCAGACCACCACAAAGGGTCTATTGCACTGGGCTGGGAGTGGAGTACAGTGCCACATGGGCTGTATCTACACAGACCAGCAGCACAGACTGCCTGGAATAGACCTCAAGGGATAAACTCATTGGAAGCTATGGCAATTTCCAGACTTCTCAACCCATAAACACCAAAAAGAAAGTAAAAGGTCAGTTGGGAAACTATTGGAATTGAGTGAGAGAAGAACATGGTTTGGCCCCTGTCCCCAGGACAGTGGAGGTGGTAGTAGCTGCAGTTGCTCCTGCAGTGGCCATTTTCAGAGCTCCAAGACCACAGAGACTGGGGGAACAAGTGACTAAACAGAGAGCAACTGCAGGAATGTCTCTGCTGGCACTGAGGCAGGATTCTCTTGCTTTTCCCTGTTAGGATCTGGGTCACAGACTTGGGGGTCAGCCCTGAGGTGAGGAGTGCTGGTGTGACAGAGCTTATTGAGACTGTGGAGAGGCAGTCTGCCTCACAGTTCTGAGGCAGGTGCCTAGACGAAGATCTAACAATAGCTGCACAAAACCCCAGGAATCTGGGACACAGTATTCTCCACTCTGGAGGCAGAGTTCTACCAGAGTTCAAAGAACTCAAAAGTCAAGTATTTGGTGGTCAAGATGAGCAAACAGAGGAAGAGAAACCAGGCTAGAGAATCTTTTTTTTTAGTGACAAAGAAGATCAAATCATAGAACCAGAAGAAGACAACAAAGTCAAAATTCCCACATCAAAAGCCTCCAAGAAAATTATGAATTGGTCACAGGCTGTGGAGAGGCTCAAGAAGGATTTTGAAAATAACAAATGAGAAGTTGAGGAAAAATTGGGAAAATAAAGGAGAATGATGCAAGAAAATCCTAAAAAAACAAATGACTCAACAGATAGCTAAAGGAGACCCAAAGAAAATGACACCTTAAAAATTGCCCAATTCAAATGGCAAAAGAGCCCCCAAAAGCCAATGAAAAGAAAATGCATTAAAAGCAAAATTGGCCAGATGGAAAAACAAGTTCAAAAGCTCACTTAAGAAAATAATTCCTTTAAAATTAGATTGGAGCAAATGGAAGTTAAGGACTTTATGAGAAATCAAGATATTATGAAACAGATCTAAAAAAATAGAAGGCAATGTGAAACATCTCATTGAAAAAACAACTGACTTGGAAAACAGATGCAGGAGAGAAAATTTAAAATGTATTGGACTACCTCAAAGTCATGATCAAAAAAAGGGCATAGACATCATCTTTCAAGAAATTATCAAGGAAAACTGCCAGGATATTCTAGAATCAGAGGGTAAAATAGAAATTGAAAGATTTTACCAATCACTTCTTATAAAAGATGAAAAAAAGTAAACTTCTAAGAATATTATAGTCAAATTCCAGAGTTCCTAGGTCAAGGAGAAAATATTACAAGCAGTCAGGGGAAAAAAATTGAGTATTGTGGAAACACAATCAGGATAACATAAGATCCAGAAGTGTCTACATCAAGAGATTGAAGGGATTTCTACATAAGGGAATTGAATATGATATTCTGGAAGTCAAAAGATCTAGGATTAAAACAAAGAATCACCTACCCAGCAAAACTGAGTATAATTCTTAAGGGAAAAATAAGAACATACAATGAAATAGGGAACTTTCAAGTATTCTTGATGAAAAGACCAGAGCTGAACTGACAATTTCACTTTCAAATACAAGAAGCAAGAGAAGCATGAAAAGGTAAACAGCAAAGAGAAATCATAAGAAAATTTTTAAAGTTGAACTGTTTACATCTCTCAATGTAAAGATGCTATTTGTAACTCATGAGACTTTTCTCAGTATGTGGAAAGTTGAAGGTAATATATATGTATATACACATATACAAATATATACATATATACATATATGCATTTATACATATATGTATATAAAAATATATACATGCATACATGTGTGTATACTCATATATGTATGTATAGGTGGTTATATATGTGTATATATACATGTTAATATGTATATGTCTGTGTGTGCATTAATATACATGTATATGTATAGAGAGGGCAGAGGATGAATTGTATATAAAGGGATGATATCTAAAAATATTAAATTAAAAGGTGAGAGAGGAATATGTAGGTAGAAGGAGAAAGGGAGAGATAGAATAGGGTAAATTATCTCATGTAAAAGAGGCAAGAGAAAGCTATTACAATGGAGGGGAAGAGCAGAAAGGTAAAAGGGAATAAGTCAACCTTACTCTCATTGGATTTGACTTAAGGAGAGAATAACATAGATACTCAGTTGGTTACCTTACCCTAAAGGAAAGTTGGGGGATTGGAGACAGGAGGGGTAGGATGATGGAAGGGAGGGCAGATTGGGTTAAGGGGTAGTCAGAAACAATCTATCAGTAACATTGTAAAAACAATATATGTCCACTTTCATAATCAATAAAAATACCAATCTTTGCATGAGTTTCTTCATGTGAAATTTACCCTCAATGTGTGAGTTTGCAAGGCAGAAACTCTCTCTGGGGGGACAGGAGGGGGCGGAGCCAAGATGGTGGCGTAGAAGCAGCAACATATTGCAGCTCTCACATAGCCACCCCAAAATACCCATAAAACATGACTCTAAACTAATCCTAGAACTCCAAAACGCACACAAATATACTTTCCACTAAAGTCAGCTCGGCCACTACATTAAGGGATCGAAGGGCCTGGAATATGATATTCCGGAGTTCAAGGGAGCTTGGATTAAAACCAAGAATCACCTACCCACCAAAATTGAGCATAGTATTTCAGGGGAAAATATGGTTATTCAATGAGGTGGAGGACTTTCAGACATTCTTGCTGAAAAAACCAGAACTGAAAAGAAAGTTTGACACTCCAACACAAGAAGCATGAGAAGATAAACACGGAAAAGAAATCATAAGGTACCTATCAAAGATGAACTATTTACATGACAACATGGAAAAGTGACAATTGTAACTGATGAAACTTTTCTCAGTATGAGGATAGGGCAAGAGAATACAAATGTATATATACATGTACATACACATAAATTTATATAACAGGGTTTACATATGCAAACAAGCACATATCTGAGTATATGTATAAATGAATCCATAGAGGGCATAATATCAATTGAATAGGAAGGCATAATATTCCAAATGGCGAAATTCTTAGGTGAGAGAGGATTAGATTGAGAGGAGACAGGGAGAGTCAGAATGGAGTTGAGCAACTCATGGAAGAGTCAAGAGATAATTGTTACAATAGAGGGGGAATCAAAAGGGAAGGCAAAAGGGAAAGAGTCAACCTTACTTTCACAGAATTTGGCTTAGGGAGGGAATGACATAAACTCTAAACCGGGCATCTTGCCACATAGAAGAGTAGGGGGAAGGGGGATGAGAGGTAGGATGATGGAGGGGAGGGCAGGGTGGGGGGAGGGGCGGATGAATGTTCACATTTCTGTAGAGGGAGAGGGACAGGGTGGAGAGTGGATGAGGGGGGCAGGATAGGAAGAAGGGACATGTAATCAGACTCTCACAGTGTGCTCACTATGGAGAGGTTCTGCGTAATTTCACTTGTTCAGCCTGTATTTGATTGCTTGTCCTTCCAGTGGGGGTGGGTGACGAGGGAGGAAGAGAAAGAATCTGGAATCTAAAGTTCCATAATCAAATGTTATAAATATATATATCTATCTATATATATGCAATTATTATTATTATTATTATTAACTACATCCGACTGGGACTTGAGATACACAGGCACTGTGGTAGGGAGATCCATCCTGTCCTACCGGAAAGTCAGAGGGGTGAAGGCGGAAGGCATAGGAGAGAATAGACTGGGAGACGGGGGATACACTGAGATGGCTGTTTTGGGGTGGTCGGTAGGGGAAAGATGGGGAGAAAATATGTAACTCAAAATCTTGTGGAAATGAATGATGCAAACTAAAATAAAATTTAAAAAAAAAGACAGATGGCATTGACTTAGCAATCACATACTTCAATTCTTTCACTATCCCAGGTACTGTTGGGGTATTACAATAGGTTCCAGGTACCAGGACAGGTAACTTGAAATGATGAAAAAAAAATAGCTAGATTCTTTCTATTTGCCTATGTATCTTTGATTTAACTCTCCTTTAGCCATTTTTATTCTTCCCAATGCAAGGATTATTTTCCTTGGCAGGGAAAACAGAAGTAAAATAAATATTGAGTAGTTTTGTCTTCTCTGAATCATTTGTCATGACTATCTCACCAACTTCAAATTGCTTTGATACTCCTTTTTCCCCATTAGAATTTCCCAAACTTATCCATATTGTTCTGTAAGATTTTCCTTGATAAGCTCAATTCAGAAATATGCCATTCTTTTGTTTTCTTCATCTGTTACCTATGATTAAGTACCTCTATGTTTTTTTCATATCTTTTAAAAAATAGGATCTAGCAGAGTCCCCTGTGCATCTGCATTTATCTCTTTACATATTTGTCTTTTTTTCTTCTTCATTGGACTTCTATTGTCTTGTTTTATCATGATCCATCAATTTTTTTTAGTTGTAATGACTATAATACCCATAGTATAATATTTGTTTGTTGTAACACTTAAATGAGATAAGAATAATCACATGATTTGCATTCCTTAAAGCTCTGTCTAAATGCCACTTATTATTATTGACTCTATGATCAGACTCTTTACTAATGCCTTCTTTTCCGCTCATGAATCCCTTACATTCTTGACATTCCTACATTACCACCCTGATAATCATTGACTCCATGTTACTCCTTCCACCAGTGTCTTCTCTGTCTCCCAAACACTCAAATGTATCTGAAAAAAAATATTGAAGTAACACTGACCATAAATTTGTGATATCTAACTTCAACTGGGCCCTAACTGATGCATGGAAATCCTTTAAAAAAAATATGTTGATGATCACATTCTCACAATGTTTTTTCCCCCATATTCCTTATTCTAGCCCCTTATCCTTTATTTGGAAAGGCAGGAAGGGAATAAGCTTTATGGGGTACCTACTATGCATCAGACACTATAAATATTAACTTACTTGATCCTCATAACAACCCTGGGAATGGAGTGCCACTATTATCCCCATTATACAGTTGAGGACACTGAGGCAAAGAAAGAGAGAGAGAGAGAAAGAGAGAGAGAGAGAGAGAGAGAGAGAGAGAGAGAGAGAGAGAGAGAGAGAGATGAATTGATTTGCCCAGGATCACACAGCTAGTAAGTGTCCGAGGCTGCATTTGAACTCAGGCATTCTGACTCTAGGCTCACTGTGCCACCTAGCTGCCTCTAAGCAGGAAGCAGGTTCTCTTATCACCATACAATTACATTAAATCATGAGCTCCTTGAGGGCAGAGACTGTGCCCTTTCTTATATCACTAGCACTTAGTAGTGCCTAGTTCATAGTAAGTACTAATAAATGGTTGCTGAGTGAATTCTACTTTCTTGATGAAAAGAATGAGATCATCTGACATTAATTACTTCAAATCCTTTCTTCCACTCCTCTAAACCTGTTGGTGCCCTTTACCATCTTCTACCATTCACTTCAGCCCCAAAGGAAGAAATAGCCTTCCTCTTTGTCAAAGCTAAGCTCTCTACCTCCATTCATCCTGTCCCATCTCCTGCATTACCATGTCCCTTCATTCTTATGCATCTTCAGTCTCTCCATCTATTGGATTCTCTAGTGTTAAAATAATGGCTGACATGTATATAATAATTCAAATACATCAGTAGACACAACTGGAACTATGGCCTCAAAGCCAAGATGTTCTGAGTTCATGTCCTGACTGTCAACCACTTGGTGCTCCCAGAAACTTTCCGTAAGTTTCAAAGAAGGATGTGACATGAACAAATGTAGAGTTTCTTCATTCAGGGATTCCCTATGCCAATAAAGTCTCAGATCTAGTCCCTATGCTTTCAAAATGTTATTTCATTTCATGCTCCTAACAACCCTAATAACACAAAATTGTCATTGCTTTTAACTTTGCTTTACTTTTACTTTACTTTTTACGATGCTTTTTACTCTTTACAATTATGACTATAAGAAGAGACCCTAGAAAAAGCCCCATTTTGTCCCTGCTACCCCATCAAATTATTTTCCCATCTTTCACCTCCTATCCCCTGCCAAATTTCCAGAAAATAGACTAAACTTGGCTGCTTCCATTTCCTCATCACACACTCACTTCTCAGTCTTTTAGAATTTGGCTGCTATCCCCAATATTTTCCTGAAACAAGTCTCTCTGAGGTCATTAATGACCTTATTGTTAAATATAGGGACTTTTTTTTTCTTCTGCTGTCATCCTACTTTTATTCTCTGATACTTTTGACAGTATTCACCACCCCCATCCTTTTTTAAATTATACCCTCCCATTATTTCCAGGATACTCCATTCTCATGGAATCTCCTCCTATTTGACCTTTTTTTTTTCCATCTCCTCTTTCTGCTCATTCTGATCCTCCTTCCCCTTAAGCATAGGTGCCCCCTTTGCCATTTTCTCTTTTTTCTCTTTACATAGCTCCCTTACGATCTTGTCTACTTCCATGAATTCAAGTAGCATTATTCTTATGACTGGCACATCTGTATCTCTCTATCACTCCTCTCCAGGATTTCCAACTGCTTACCTTATTTCTCCACTCAGATGTCCCACAAACTTATTATAATCAATATTTTCATAACATAACCCATTTTTCCTCCCCAAACTTACTCCTTTCTTCAATTTCTCCTTTTCTATTGTTAATGAAACCACCATCCTTCTATGCACTCGGGCTTGTAAATTTAGACTGTTCTTTTTCTTCCTCTTATTAGTTCCAAACATTCAAGCAGTTGCCAATTTTTGTTAATGCTATATAACTGCAATATTTTTAGCCTCTCTTCTCTTCTTTCCTTTTCTACTGTGTAGTATCCCTTCCAGAACATCACTTCCTGACCTGAATTTGAACTCACACATGATTCCCTGTGGGTCACTGCTAGCTTAAGTTCTAAACATAACTCTGAGGGCGTGTACTGTAGAAAACCATGAGTTTGCTTCTCTTCTGGCTCTATATAATCTATCTGGATGCCCTATTCACCCTAAGCTCAATGTGTCCAGAGCAATTCATCTTCCTCACACTTTTACATCATCCCTGCTCCAACTTTGCTTATTTCTATTAAGAGTAGTCATCTTGGTTGTACCTTTGAGGTTACCCATGACTTCACTATCTTTCCTACTTGTTTCACTGCTCCTTTTCCAACTCCTCTCCTGACCTCTCTTTTCCCAACTTCCACTTAAATATATCTAATCAATTGCCAAGTTGTGTGGGTTCTACCTGCACAACATTTTCCTAAACTGTTCCCTTTTCCTTACTTTAAAAAAATTTAATATGTTTAATACATGTATATTTTACAGGATCAAATAAAATAACAGAGATAAACCTCTTTTCAAACTATCTGACACTATACAGAGTTTCATAGACTTTTGAAACAGACTCTAAATTATAATTATTACTGTTTTATTGTTAAAAGGAACAAAAAAGCAGTACAAAATGGAAAAAAAACAACGTCTCTGATTCACTCTGTTGCTAAGAACATTGGACCAGGAGACAAGCCACAAGCTCTAGTTTCACTGTTCTCAATTCACACAGCCTCTACATCTTGGTTCAGTTCTTTATTGCCCTCACTACTGTGGTAGTCCCCAAAATGATGTCCATGTTACCAATCTCTACCTTCTTTAGTCCAGAGCTGCCTCGATAGTATAGGTCTGATTTGGAACTTAATGACCAAGCCCAAAGAATAATTCTTACTGCTCTGGCTGCCATCTTAGAAGATGCCCTCTAATAAGTTGCCGTAGGGATCTATGCTTGGATTTGTGCTAATGAACGTATTTCTCAATTACCTGGATAGACACTGTAAGTGGTAGGAGAAATATCCATTAAAGATCCCTTCCTTCTAGTCTAGACTAGATTTTTCCCTAAAAGTGAAGATATCCTTGAAATTTAATTGGTCCAGAAAACAAAGGCTTAAACCATCAATATAGCTTCCTGTTTGCCTAGGCCAAAGACGAGCACTGAGGGAGTCAGAGACTGTACCCAACTGAATCAATGCTGTTTCCTTGCTAAATGTCTCTTCTACACTATTGTTAAATAAACCTCTTTTTGTTTTTATTTTAGATGGTCTATGAGTATCTCATTTCAATACAATCTCATCTCATGCTGAATCAACTGACCACCTTCAGCTAAACCTGACCCAGAAGAGCATGTTTATCAAAGGTGTAATTGATTCAAACACTAAAGGAATGATTTGCACATTGGATGAGAGAGTCAGAAGCCCAAATGATCTTGACAGGGATAAATCTAACCTTTTAAAAATGCTAACAATAAAATGCAAACTTCTATATTTGGGTTCAAAAAATCAACTTCACAAGTCCAGCACCAGTAGTGGTGATGGGGAAGCATGGCAGCTTGTATAGAAAAAAGTATTTGAGGTTTTTTAGTGGACTGCAAGTTCGATGTTAGGTTACTGTGTTGAGTTTTACAAAGAAAGCTAATGTGTTCTTTGGTCACATTAAAAGAAGCATTGTGCCCACTATAGAGGAGATGATAGTCCTGCCATTCTCTGACCTGATGAGATCACATCTGGAGTATAATTTCATTCCAAGCTCTATATTTCAGAAAGAATATGCATGAGCTAAAGAACTTTCTAAAAAGAGATGGCTATGACAGTCAACTGGTTCAAGAACATGCTTCCTAGAATAGGTTGTAGAAATGGAGATGGTTAGCCAGGAAAAGGGAAGCTCTGTCCTCAAGTATTTAATGGACTATTGCATGGAAGGGAGATTTTATTTATTCTTCCTGGTCCAAAGGAACAGAACTAAAAGCAATGAATAGACTGAGCAAAGGGGAATGTCTAAACTGGATGAAGAAACAAGACAAAACAAAGGATTTTTCCCTAGCAATTAGAGATATTCCAAAGTAGAATGGACTCCTTAGGAACAAACAAGTTCTCCTTCCTTAGAGGTCTTCAAGTAAAGGCTAGATGGCAATTAATTTAGAATGTTATAGAGTGTATTCTTGTTCAGATACAATATGGCCTCTGGGATTCCGTCCAATTCTGAAATGAAATTAATTTGTTATTAAGAAAATTATTTTATGGGCAGCCAGGTGGTGCAGTAGATGGAAGCACTGGACTTGGAAGGAAGAAGACTCATCTTCCTGAGTTCAAATCTGGCCTCAGACACTTACTACCTACATCACCCAAAGCAAGTCACTTGACCTTGTCTGCCTCAGTTTCCTCGTCTTTAAAATGAGGTGGAGAAGGAAATGACACACCACTCCAGTACTTTTGCCAAGAAAACCCAAATGGGGTCCCATTGCATTGGATAGAACTGAATAAATTATTTTATCAAACCAAAAGAAACAAGCAATGATCAATCAATTAATCAACTAACATGCATTTATTAAGCACTTCTTATATACCAGACACTGACTGATGGTAGAAATACAAAAGACAAGAGCAAAATATTCCCTCCTCTCAAGGAGCTTATATTCTGACATGTTCTTCACATGAGACAACATGCACAAAAATAAGTATATGTGAAACACACAAAAAAATGTATAAGTGTATTGTAGGCAGAGATGGTTCTTGTCACTCAGTCCAACTGATGTTAAGAGAGAAAATGCAAATAACAGTAATTTCAAACTATTAAATGAGGTACAAAGATAGTCAATAATAGTCAATAAACATTTATTAAGTGCCTACTATGTGCTAGGCACTGGGCTATGTGCTAGGGATACAAATAAGAAAGACAGTCCTTACCCTCAGGAAGCTTGCAGTCTAATAGAAGAAAGCAATATGCAAAAGGAAGCTAGCAAATGGGCCTGGTGCAGGGTACCATGATTACATTGCTTTGAGGGTATCCTGCTTGGGAGCATAATGTTCATGGAGTCAAAACCAAGCAGAGCAGCAGACAAATACATGGTAAAAGAAGCTGGAAAAATCTCTATAAAAGAAGGCCTTGGGAGGAGTTCATGGCTCTGCCCTTCAGGCCTCCAATCAAAGGGGAGAAGAAATTGAGGATATGGAGGTGTTGAGTATCAATGCTGATTAATCACCAAAATGATGAGATTCCAGGTGATAAACTTGTCCTGGAGAAGGCTTGATGACTTCAGGAGTTGAAACCTAGTGAAGCAGCAAATGGCAAATGAAGTAAAAAGCAAAAATATGTTATCCTTTATGACATGTGAAGAAGTTTCTCTGGAGGCATTGGAATGGAAGCTTGCTTGGCTGGCAGAAGGTTGGCCATGCCTCAGTGGTCTTTAAAAACCTGAACTTGCCCTCCCCAGAGACAACTGAAGCACAGTCAAGGAATGAAGCAGCTTTATGCAACATATGACCCCTGTGCTTCAATCAGAGGACAGAAGTGGGGAAGAGAATTTCCTTTTCCTCTTCCACTGACTATATCATTTTAAGGCAGAACTATTTGTCCAATAGTAGACACTGAATCCAACTCCGGAGAAAAAGAAAAAGGAGAGAGATTGGAGCAGGAAGCGGCTTCAAGGAGTATCACCCCTGACAGCAGAGAAGAAAGCTAAGATTGTAGCTTCAAAAGAGAATTAGGCCTGATTATTTGGAGTTGAACTTTAGATAGGAATAGAATCGGCCAATGAGAAGAGATGCTATATCCTTAGGGGTTCAGGGGGTGGCATTGTTATTAGGATAGCATGACATGAGACATCAAGGTGCCAATTTGAAGGGCATGAGTTGCTTTAGTCATATATGTTCCTTGTATGTATACCTAACTTAACTAGTATGTTTAAATGTGTACACTTTCCACACTGATAGTGTATTTATTTGTGAAAGTCTACCCAAGGTTTATGGAAAGAGTTGTGTGTAACTATGGCTCTTACTTTGCTGTTTTAATAAATCAATTGAAATTGACAAACATTTATTAAGAATTTAAAGGTAAATGGGGTGGCTAGGTAGTGCAGTGAATAGAGCACTGACCCTGGAGTCCGGAGGACCAGAGTTCAAATGCGACCTCAGACCCTTAACACTTACTAGCCATGTGACCTTGGGCAAGTTACTTAACCCCAATTGCCCTGCCATCCCCCTCCAAAAAGCAAAAAAAAAAAAAAAGTATTTAAAGGTAAGCACAGTGGTGGGGTCTTGTGAGCCATAGTTTTAGGAGGATAAACCCACAGAATACCTTTGAACTTGGAGATGGAAGTAGTAGTCACACTCCCCTCTTAACTTTTCTCCCCCAAGGATATAACTTGTCAATGTGAGGATGAGTTATGGAGAATGCCCCTGGAAAGAGTGCTAAAAGCAAATAACTTTGGAGGAAAAGGTACTAGAAATTGGGGAGTACGGTGTTGTAACGCCATGCACGAGCAGCTTCCCAAAAGAATGCTACTGTAAACAGCTTTTAAGGTTCTGCACAGGTGTCATGTATTTGAGGTGAGTCTTTAAGAAAATCAGGCATTCCCAGAGATGAGGGTGAGGAAAGATACTGCACCCATGGGAAATAGACTGTGCAAAAGCACAGAGATGGGAGGTGTAGTCTCATGAATGTGAGGAACAGCAAAGAAATCATTGTGGCTGAACTATAGAGTGAAAGATGTATGTATATAAGTATGAAAGTAATATGTAAGTGTGAAAGTAATAAGGCTGAGAGAATGGGGTGGAGATAGTGGGGGAAGAGCTTTAAATGCTAAGGGAATTTATATATGATTCTAGAGATGCCACTAGAATTTGGGCTCCAAGGAGCCACTGGAATTTACTGAGTAGGAGAGTGACATAGTCAGACCTGTATGTCTAAAGAAGATTAACTTGGTTTTAAACTAATAAATGTCGTCTTGAAGTTAGAGACCTTTAGAGGTCTAGAAATAACCTTCATTGATGACAGAAAACTTGAAATCATGGTGCATTAAGAGAGATTATTAGCCACTAAATACTTTCTCTAAAGACAACAGAGGACAGATTTATAAATGGGACATGGAATCATAAGAACTGAAAGTATAGTACTGAAGAACATAGGAAAATGTAATTCTTGGCAAGGACAGTGGGAGCTAAGGCCTTCCATAATACCTCCTGCTTTTGAAAGCACTTCTGTATTGATTCCATACAGTTATTGAAGTCTGATTATATCTGGGGTTTAGAAACCAAACTCTAGTCCAAAATATAGAAATTATAGGGCTCTCCTAAAAGTTAGATCGTCTTTTGCCTTAGCCAAGCTGTGAAATTCAGTCTCCACACAGACAATATAACTTTATAGAGGGAAATCCTTCCATGTCATAAGAAAATCTTGTCAACAACTTTTAATTATTTAAAACGTCTTGGGACTGCAGCAGGAAGAATTGTGTAATAGATACAGGACCGAAGTTTGCTTGTGAAAAAGAGAATTTTTTTTTACCCCCATTTGCTTTACTTTGGCACTAATGTAGCTTTCCTGCCGTGATCTCAAGATAGCACTTCTAAAACAGAAGGAAAGAGAGGGTGTTAAGCATGAAGATATCCTGAAAGGGATGGTGACTTGTTATCTAGTCCCATCTCTTCCTTCTTATTGTTGGAACTCTCCTTTGAGACTGAAACCCAAGAAGGAGTGTAACATGCTCCCTTCTGCCGGCTGCTGGTCTGTTATCATTCCAGTTAATTGACTGAAAGAGTACAAATAAGTCAGATAGCTGCCACCAGGAGAGAGTAAGGCTTTTTTCCAAAAAAGATTGTCTCATTCTCCGGGACATCCACATGAATCCATATTCTAAAACTAAATCCAGAATAAAAAAGGGGAAGGAAAGGGGCCATATTTATATTTTCTCTTTCTCTCACTTTTAAAGAAAGGGGAGGGGAAAGAAAGTTCGTTAAGGGGCTGATTGACAAAGTGAGCTGAATCCATGTTCTAACACCAAACGGTATCTATTACATGAGAACTTTTTTCTGGCGCCAGGAGGTATTTAGACCCTGTGCTCCGTTATTCCGCAGGGAGAAACGCTCTGAAAGCGAGGGAGGGAGTACCTGGAGCAGATTCACCACCCCGAAGGAGAGTGAGAGCCTGGGGAGTCCGGCTCTACAAGAAAAGCTTTTGTCGCCTAGGTTATGCACTTGTAGTTGAACGGATGCATCTCATCTTTGAGGAGACAAAAGGTTATGTTCGTTTAAACACTGAGAATTAGAGACCAGCCACGGGGAAAGGAGGAAGTCTTTATCTATTCAGAGCATTTCCAAGTGACCAATAGAACTGAAAAAACAGTTCCTGAAACAGAATGGATCGTGTCTTCAGCCCAGGAAGGAGCGATGATTCCAAAGGGATAGAAATAAGCAAGGATAATACCCCTCCCCCATGCTTGCGTCTACTTCTTACAGCCTCCCTATCCCTAACCAGTGTCCTTAGTTTGTTTAAAGGGGTTTTCCGATTTCTCTTAAGTATAATTTCTGAAGAAACAAGTTCCAGGAGAAGCCAGAAACCTCATATCTTCGGTTCTTACTTCCTTGTACAGAGGCGCTGTTGGGCGGTGCTTAATCATCAGCGTGATTTAAACCAGAAGCGCGACTTTCTCAACCCGGTTCCTATGCCTAGATGAGGGTTCTCTTCTCAGAAGAGATACCATTCAGTGCCAAATTTCATTCTAATTCATCAAATATGTACTAAGTGCCCATCACGTTCAAAGAGCTGAGGATGAAAAGAAAAACGAGAAGTATTTGCTATCCTTTAGAAAATAGTTTTCTTTCCTCAACACAGTTGGTGTCAATCCTCTCTCATTGTTTTGTTTTTCTCTCGTCAGTTAGAGAAAAATCCAGACCTGTACCACTCTCACGTCCCTCATTAACATTCGCACCCGTTTTATTCAACTTTCAACCCCATTTTCTCTTTTTTCCAGATTCTCTTTACCTACACTTGCAGTGGTACTGGACTCTTTAAAGTTCCACGAGGCCAAAATAGGGCCAAAGCCCTCACTCAATTCTTTATTATTATCAAACGTACTAGAGAGTTGACAAAAGAGGACGTGATCTGAGATGTTTCCAGCTGTTCCTTTCCAAAATGTGACTGATCTAGCATTGGACTGTATGTCCATTTTTTGCAGCAATCCAGGCACTCTCCAGGCAGGAACTTCTCCCTGAACGTCTTCAGTCCTGCGAAGCTATTTGGCATTATGAGTAGAGGAAAAACTCTGAAGCACAAGTCGATTGATGGGACTTAGCAAAGTGTTGGTTCTTCCTCCCCTTGGAATCCGAATGAAGCCTTAATAAACTATGAAAAAAAAAATCACACACCTGGGAATCAAGTTGTTGTTGTTGTTGTTGAGTCTTTGAAGTCATATCCGAATCTTTATGACCCCATTTGGGGTTTTCTTGGCAAAGATTCGGGAATGGTTTGCCATTTCTTTCTCCTGTTCATTTTTACAGAGGAGGAAACTGAAGCAAAAAGAGTTAAGTGACTTGTGCAGAGGTCCCTCAGCTAGTGTCGGAGACTGAAGTTGAAGTCCTGAAAATGAGTCTTCCTAATTCCAAGTCCTATGCTCTATCTACTACACCACCAAGCTGCCCTATTCAGTCTTCTCTGCCACTGAAAAGCTATGTAAGCCCAGGGTAATTTCATCTCTCTCTGAGCCTCACTTTCAGGAGATATAAAGTAAGAGGGTTCCATTAAATGATGTCTAAAGTGCCTTCCAGATTCCAGATTTAAAACTCATATTTATATGTAGCTTTAATGTTTTTTAAACGTACTTATGTTCAATGTATTCCGAAATTATCATTCCCATTTCACTAATAAAGAAACTAAGGCTTAAACTGGTGAAATGCCCTGCCCAGTTTATCAGGATTTGAATTCAGATCTATCCTGATGTCAAGCCCAGGGCTCCTTTGATTTTTTTCATTCTATTGGATCTTCATGTTCCAACATTTTGAACTTCTGACAAGGACTGGTTCTGCAGCTAATGATAGTATCAAGTGTGTGAAGTTGTTTTTGTTATTTTTGGTAAGGGGGTACTTAGGTCTTTCCCACAGGGTTCAATAAATGGTTGCAATGAAGTAGCAATAAAGAGAAAAAGTGGTGTTTGTGTGTGTGTGTGTGTGTGTGTGTGTGTGTGTGTGTGTGTGTGTGGGAGAGAGAGAGAGAGACAGAGAGAGACAGAGAGACAGAGAGAGACCTATGACCCAATAAAGAGAAAAAGTGTTTTGTGTGTGTTTTTGTTTGTTGTTTTGTCTCTGCCCCACCTGCCCTAGGCTATATAAGCAAATCCCCAGAGGTTATTTTCAGCATTGCTCGACTCAGATAAACAGCTCATTAGATAATAGATAGAGTTAGGGGCCTGTAGTCTGGAAGAAATGGGTTCATATCCTGCCTCTGACATTTGCTAGCTGTGAGACATAGGCAAGTCTATATACACCTCTCTGGGTTTTGTTTTCATCATCTGTAATATGAGGCAGGAAGACCTTTAAGGTTTCTTTGAGTTTGACATCTATGATCAAGTTAATCCCTTCATTCAGGAAGGAAATGATTAAAATTCAAATGTGGGCTTTGGGAATGGGATGAAGACTAAACCCATTTTAATAATTGTCATTTTGAAACAATCTTCCCTCACCCCCAATAATGTCTATAGCTATTTAAAGTACCTTTCAGATTACCTGAAATATATATATACAAGAGACAGAGACGGAAACTTGGATCCGTGCTCTGGCAGTTATTAATCGATAATCATTACCTGTAATCTTAGCAATTCATGATAATAAACTTCCTCTTTCCTATTCTGACACATCACATACTCACCAGTCTGTGGCATGTCTCTACTGGAGGTGCTGCAAATATTATTGTCCACACTTTTCCAGATGAGGAAATTGAGACTCAGGAAAGGCAAGGGAATCTGAAAAAGACAAGAGGGAAAGGTAACCATACAATTCACTAATGTCATTCACACTGTCATTCAAACCTGTAATACTTACTGAAGACTCAACCTATAGCTAGCTAGCATGGTTGAAGATGCCTCTGGGAAAAAATGTTTGGTATAGAAATGTCACTAACTCTGTGTTCAAGAGTCACTAGAGCAAGGCAGAAACAAACAGTATTGGTGAAACTGAATTTGATTTTATTGAAATCTGGAAGCTGTATATGGAACATATAAAGTACTGAAGGGCTAGTCACAGAAACTGGGTTCTAGTCCCTTATCTGATTCTTAGGAGCATCATATATTTAGAGCTTCAAGGAGGCTTAGAGGTCACCTACTCCACACCTCTAGTCTTACTGGTGAGGAATGGAAGCTCAGAGGCCAAGGGACTTTCACCCTAAGTCACACAGGTGGCAGTCAGGATTCCAAAACAGTTGCTCTACTTCTGAAGCCAGTGCTCTCTCCATTTTCATTGTCTCATGATTATTTTACCTCTCTGAGCCTATTTAAAAGGAAAGGAGGCAGGGAGAAGAGGTAATTCTTGACTACCTTATAGGGTTGTGTAAAATTCAAATCAAATTCAATGAACATTTATTAAACATCTGCTGTGTATGAAGCACTGAACTAGGAAGAATCAAAAAAAAAAAGTGAGGGAAGGGGACAATCCAGACCTAAGATTTCATCAAGGTAGTGACTTCTAAAGAGAAAAGGCCCCAAGATGATGAAGACCATTAGTCATGTAAAGGTTTAGATAGTTCCTTGGTCACATAGGCAGAATGTATCAGAAGCAAGACTAATTTAACCAGGATGTTCCGGACCTGTGACCCAAAGCTTTATTCACTATGCCTTGCTGTGACCTTTTCTCTAAAGAAGACAAGAGTAAATGACCCCTGCCTTCTTGGAGCTTGCGGTCTAGTAAGGGAGTTGCTACATATATAAATAAATGTGACTATAAAATAATCAAGATAAGTGCACACGCTGGTGAATTGGAAGAAGGGTCCTACTGTGCAGTCTGGGGCTTCAAGGCAGAGTCTGGACTTTATTCCTTAAGTAAGCGGGAACAATCCAGTAAAGATTTCTGAGCAAAAGAAGTAATGCGAGAAAGCCAATTGAAAACCACAAAGCTCTCTCTAAATGTATCATCAGTTGTACTGAAACGCAGGACCCAAGGAAGGGTGCTACCGATTTCTGGGTTTTTCTTTTTCTTTCTTTTTTTTTTTTTTTTTACCTCAGTCAGAATGCAATTGGCAAACTTTTCTTTAAAATGGAACGTACCTGAAAATGTAGCTAACTTGAGGAGATGTGTGAAAGTGAAAAAGTCGTTACTATGCTTTCTTTTAAAACGGGGTTGAATTCTGTGGCGGGAAAAAATGCACCGGATGTGCTAGGGTCAGTCTATTTTACTTCAAGAACAAGAAAGTGAGTACGGCCAGTACGGAGTTTTAGCTTGGGTACCATTCTCTGGACTGTTTAGAAAAATCTAGCACTCTCCCCTCCATTAATCTTTCTTAAGGAAAATACTTCGTTCCGCACCTGTATAAACAAGCCAGATTTAAAAACCTATATATCTGTGCCTAATGCGTGAGACTCTGTATATATTTATAGTGATAGTTTCAGGGCAGTCTTAGGCGATGAGTATAACTGGACTAAGCAATCTCCTGGAATCTTGTTGCGCTCCTTCCCCCTCCCTTCTGCTGATCCCAAATAGACTAAGCGCTAGCTGTGTGCACCTCAGTTTCCAGCCAAGAGCTCTGGTTACAGCTGTATCATTGTCATTTTTCCTAGCAGGAAGGGCAGGTGAATGACGGCTTCACAGAGCTAACCCTCTGAAGTAACAATTCTCCAACTCTACTGCCCACTAGAACTCTGCCAAAGGCCGCGAAAGGTATAGGCAACAGAAACTCAAAGGTGTTGCTAAAGTGAAAAATCAAGGCAGTATAGAGGAAGAGACACCAGAGCCCAAGGTGAAATGATATATAATGGATGAGGCCACAATTGAGATTTCCACCTGCTGTGCGTTTTGTCGGTTCTTTCTTTCGTTGGTTTTAACTCAGTCCTGTGAGGTTGAATGTAATTGTTCTGTAATTTTTGCAGTGTCTTTAGGGGGCCAACGCTCAATTAAATAGCTTTGGTTTCCTTGACTGGTGGTCTTTAGTGTAGCTTTCCCCTTCTGTTACATTCAAGACCATTCTTCCTTCCAAAGACATATAGGGGACTGAGATAAAGGTAGAACCCTGATTTCTTCTCTATAGGGAACTGCCGGATGAGTAAACTCCCTCCACCAATGCAGGACGGTACCTGTTCTATTGCTCCAGCTCCAAGAATTTGTTACCTACCCATCATACAGTCAATACCAGTCAAAGGTAAGTCTCCCTAGTTTCTCAGATCTCCCTGGCTTCAAGGTCCACTATTTTACTTCCGGAGAAACTAAATATCTCTAAATTGGAAGGAACGTTAAAGGTTCCAAACGCTACTTGATTCATTAATCCTCCTGAACAACATCCCTCAAGCGTTCTTTCCGATACCAGTTCATTAGCACCAGTGACCGGAGCTCACTACCTTATGAGACCACAAGTCTATTTTCGAGCAGCTCTAAATGTTAAGAAGTTCTTCCTCCAAATGAATCCGAATTCGCCTCCCGTTTGCTTTCAGGAAGTACTGAGGAAAATATGAAAATATAAATGTGAGCCAAAGCTAAATTGGAAGTGCCAGGGCACTGCTTTATTCATTAACTGTACTTGGCAAATAAATGTACCGTGTTGCAAAGAAAATAAGATAGATTGAGTCTGCTCACAGGATAATACAAGAAAGCAAATCTGTCTTTCTTTGGTTTTTAATCAGATAAGTGTTTTTGCTGATAAGGGTCCTGCACCTAGCAGGTGCTCAAAAAAAACTTGGTAAAAACTGTCAGGTTTTTTTTTTTCAGTCTCTCTCTCCATCCCCCCTAGGTTCACACTGAATAGGTTAAAAGCGTCATCTGCTTTGTGCATTTTAGAAAGGAAACGCCGATGCATTGCTCACGAGACAAACCCCACTCTCCCAGTTACTATCGATGACCTTGAGCCTCTCTGATGCTCAATTTGCATGTCTTTAAAATGACAGCATTAGACTAAATGATTTCTAAGCTCTCCAGTCCCAAAACTTAGTTATCATCTGTCGAGAAAAATGAGCCAGACATTCTCATGGGAGGAAGGACAGGGACAAGTACTACTCTGGTTTCATAGATCATAGGATTTCAGAATGGGGAAAGGCTTTAGATATTTAAACTATCTTCTTCATTCGACATCATCCTTCGAACAGGTCTAGAAAATTGGACATTTCTTGTCCAAGATCACATAGATACCAAGCTGCAAAGCTGGAATTCAAAGCAAGGTTTAATGCTCTTCCATGTAAGCAGTGTGTGCATGTTTTCCCACAGACAAAGAGCTCTATATACCGCTTTAAGGCTTATAAAAGTTATTTCCACAGTAACATCAACCCAGTGAGGATTGCAGTGCCAGTAGTTTCTTCCTCATTTTGCTGAGAAGTCAACTGAGGTTCAAAGAGTTTAAGTGATTGCCTGTAAACGCAGGGCTAGTAAATGTCAGACTATCAGTCAGGTTTTTTGACGCCCCTAAAAGAACTTAAAAATGGACTTATAGGGATGACTCTTCGGTTTAAAAGTGCTGGGAAAAGACAGAGAAAGACACTCTATAACGGTTGGGGATTCCGAGCTACAGAAAGATTTTTGCTCCAGACAATTTTCTCCCATCTCGCGCTCTCCTGGGCTAACCGGGCTTTCTAGACCCTGTTGTAATATTAGAGCTGGCCAGAGGAGTTGAATGAATGGTTTACTAGAAGTCTTTCTCAGCCTTGAGGCCAAGATAAAGCACAGCTTGCTCCTGGCTCCTAACAGAATTTCCACAAGGGACAACCCCTGGGTAGGGGGAGCATCCAGAGAGGTCTGTGTGCCCGCCCACTAGTTTTTCCTTTTGCTAATAGAAAAGTGGTCCCCACCCCTTGCCCTCCCGAGCTCCACCCTGTCTATCCCCCTCTTCTTTGTCCCAAATGGTTTGCTCCGAAAGCTACGGATAAATTCTCTTGTCAAAAGAGGAAGCCCTCCGCACATCTCAGCGGAGCTAGCTTGTCCAAGACTGAAGTTTGTCTTTGTTGCTCTCAGCCCCTCTCTGGAACGCAGGCTCCTGACCAAGGTGTCCGCGTCCGCGCCCGCGTCAGGGCTCCCCGCCTTCGCCCTGTGAGTTGACTGCCCTCCCTGCTGTGTAGCGTTCGAGGGAAGGTGGGGAAGGAAAAGGTTTGGGTGGGCTGGAGTGGAGGTCAAGAAGAACTTGAAGGCTCCAAGGGAGCTCGATTGACGAGATGTCCACTGGCTCAGTGAGCGACCCGGAGGAGCTGCCTGACATGGAGCTGCGTGGGCTGAAGCTGGCGTACCCAGCCCCGACGTCCTCCAAGAGGCAGCCTCGCCGGGGAGGCAGCAGTAGCGAGCTCTACCCCTCCGCGGACAACTCTTCAGCAGAAGAGGAAGAAGACGAGGACGTAGAAGAGGAAACTTGCACCCTAGGGGCGACCCGAGAGGCTCGCGTCAGCTGCAAGAGGAAACGGACCCGGGGAGCTGCGGGAGGCGGTGGATGCTGCAGTAGCAGCGGCAACGGCGCCGGTAGCAACTGCACCAAGAAGTCTCTTCTGCCCAAGGGCTCATCTGCTGAATGCAAGCAATCTCAAAGAAACGCGGCCAACGCCAGAGAGAGGGCCAGGATGCGAGTGCTGAGCAAAGCCTTCTCCAGGCTTAAGACCAGTCTGCCCTGGGTCCCCCCTGATACCAAACTCTCCAAACTGGACACACTCAGACTGGCCTCCAGCTATATAGCGCATCTCCGGCAGCTGCTGCAGGAAGACAGATATGAGAACGGCTACGTGCACCCTGTGAATCTGGTAAGAGGGCAGAAAACAACTACCCTCCTCAACCCCTCCCCCCCCCAACCCCAGGACTGGAGTTTTCTTTACCCAGCAGTGCCTAGATTTCCAGCACACTGCAGCTTTTTTTTTGGGGGGGGGGGGAGGGAGGAATACTTAGTTCTAGTGAAAGAGACTTACAGAAACTTTGTTTTCTGGGGTGTAGAGAGGGCAAGTCTGGATCGCCTTTAAAGCTAAGAACAGGAGTCCGGTGACTTGAAGAAGTTTGTTTCCCCTAAATTGAGGGAGGCAACCCTCCACCGCCACCACCCTCTCAAAAATCCATCCAAATTATTGTTATGCTCTCATCGTTTTGGGTTGTTTTTGTTTGCGATGCTGCTTTCAATGACCTCATGTTTGGCAGATTTAATAGTTCCGGTCTAATTCTCTGTTAGAACCCAATCCACAACTCTGCAGAAATCTTGCATTGCAAATTGCCCCCACCTGACTCTTTCCAGTTGATTATCTCTCCTTCCCCTCGGATGCTATGCTGATTATTTAAGATGCCTTTCTGGGGGATAAGGAAAAGGCAAAGCAGATAGATTCCCCGCTGCTCTTACACTGTTAGAAATGAGTTTTTCGGAAAGTCCCTCTCAGAAAAGCCAGTTCTCTGCTTGAGAATGGTCCACATTCTACTCGCCCACTTCAAGACCACCAAGTGCCCCAAAGTTTACACTGTGAAAAGACAGGTGGAAACCTGACCCTTCTTTTGTTTTGAGAATCTCAAATAAAATAAAATGTGACACACAAATAAATTTTCAAGTAAGGACACCAGACACGGATTTATAAACAGATTTTAGAAAAAGGCTCTTCTAGTGTTCACAAGGAACAAGTTAATCGCAAGTCATGGGGCAACAGCTAGCATCTGCAGATGAAATGCAGTCAATTGGGAGAAAATATTGGATAGTTAGCTCTTGTTCTAATATATTGCACCGTTTTCACTTACAGACGTGGCCATTCGTGGTTTCAGGAAGACCAGATGCTGACACCAAAGACGTTTCAACGGCCAACAGATTATGTGGAACTACAGCTTAAATCGAGGGACTAACTAATCAATTTAATTGGATTATTCTTTAGACAGGTTTTCCTGGGGAATTGGGGGGGGGGGGAGGGCACAAAGAAATGGTAACAAGAAGTTCTCTTCTTGTAAATTCAAAATTATTTCTTCCCCTCCTTCTAACCGGAGAGTTGGAGAAATATGGGGATGTTACTGGGAAGGTCAGGGAGGTGAGGCCCAGAGGGTAGAATTAGACTGGAGTTAAAAGAGACTTTCTCTGAATAACCTGAAGGAACCACAGCCCTGGACTGCTATAACCCATATCTCCTATAACATTAGTACTGCCCCCAAGGATTTGTCAAAAGATGGTTTTAAAGCCTTTCAGGAATATACTCTGTTTTGTAATTGTCGAGTAGGGCTAAAAACCCAGACTCAATATTTGTCTATAAACTCATCAGAAACAGTGTTATTTGCACTCCAGTGCCAAACAGTATTATAATATAATGTCATTTAGAAACAAAAAGCAGATTGATAATATATTTGGTTGATAGCTCTTGAGAGCTTCTGTCCTTTGCAGTAGTGATGCAATAGATGCAGCTGTGTTTTTATTATCTTTTAAAAGACAATCTTTTATGGAACACATACTAGGTCCCTATTAGCTCCCCCAATATGGCTAGAAGAGTTTTTAACATTTCCAGTTTTTGCACTGAATGATATATACAGGAGTAGATCCCATTCCTAGCAATACTCCCCTCCCCCATGGATCCAGAGGATTAGGAGCTGAAAGGGACCTTAGACATTAGACACCCCCCCCCCCCACTCATTTTATAGTGGAGAAAGTAGAGAAGAAGAAAATCAAAGTAATTTGCTCGTGGACTGAGGGTTTAAATCCAAATCTTCTGATACCAAATTGCATAGTCTTTTCTGGTCACTGTTCCATGGGCCATGGTCATGCCCTCATAGTGAATTTGCAAAAGGAAATTATTCCTTTTTTTAAAGAAAGGGGTTTAGGGCCAATACTTCCTGGGGTAAAATTCAGTGCTTGATTTTAACTCAGATCTAGACCAGAGAAAAGAACTTTACACACAATACTGTTTAAAACTCAGTGGCCTGGGAAGAATGGTTGGGTTTGTTTACATTGTTACATGTCGTTTTTGTCATTTTGCTTTGGGGCTGATATCCTGCTATAAGGAAAAGTTGCCCTCATGATGACTAGCAAATGTAAATAATTTTATTTTTTTATGAGTGACATTAAAAATCGTCATTACAAGGAGCCACCCTTCCCAAGGGGCACCCCAGTGTCTTCTTTCCTGCAGCACACTATAAAGGTATATTTATAAAATTCAGTGTGAAATTATAATTCATATTAAGGACAAAGTCTTTCACATAATTTTCAATAGGATGAGGACTGCTCCTCCCACTCTCCAACCCTCAACTGCTTTCCTCAAATGTTAGTGGTTATAGGTAGTCAAATCCAATCCAACATTATCTGTTAATAGAATCCGTGTCTTCAGGTCACTGCAAAGGCACAAAGATCGTCTGGAGACACTGTATTATCTGATACTGGCATAGCTTAGATCTGGAAAACATTGTACAGAATTGTTGAGTCTATGATTGTGAGTCAGTCACATCCTGTATATGAAGTGGCGAGCTAGGAAACCGATCATGGCATAATGTAAGCAATTAAAAGAGCATACTCTTAAATCCTCCTAGGATTGTAGAAATTTGAGCCAGAAGAGGCCTCAGAAATCATCTCTTTTCAGGTAAAACTGAAGCCTGGAGAGGAGGAGTAAGTCTGTCTTCAAGTAGAGATCCCAGGGGAAAGGAAAGAGACTAGTTCTGATTGGTTTCCAATGGCAACAAAAGAAGCAATGGGTGGAGGGTGCAGAGCAACTTCAGACTTGATGCAAAGCAATATGTCTTTTTTTTATAGTATCTTTTTTTTATTAATTTAAATTGAATTGTTTATTTGCTTTTAGTTTACAAGATGCAGTTCCAAAGTCCCTTGAGTTTCAAGTTTTCTCCCCTCCCTCTCCCATCCCCCCACCCATGGCAGCAAGCAGTCAAGTATAGAAACTGCAAATACTTTCACATTGGACATTAGTCTGGTTGTATAGAAGGGTTGTAACCAATGGAGTGGATGATGAAAAAAAGGAAACAAAACCAAACATGGAAAAGAGCAATAGCACATAACATGTAGATTGCTTCAGTAAAGCTATATGTCTTAATAAATTAAGAGTTATCTAAAGTGGAATGGTCTGCCTTGGGAGATTGTGGGTGGTCTCCTTCACTGGAGGTCTTCAAACAATGGCTGAATAATCATTTGGGCGACATATTAAAGAAGGGACTATTTTTCAGGTATAGACAGTTAAAAAACAAAAGAACTAGTAAAAAAAAATTGAATGAAGGACCTTTGACATCAAATTCAATATATTTGAATATTACCTTTACTTTCCATTTATCACTTTGTTTTCTATCCTATCTTGGGAGGGAGGTAACAGTATTTGAGAAAAAATAAATGTTATTTACTTTCAGGAATTATTCAAGTTCTTCTACTTTTCCTTTGTTCTCTTCTTCTTCCTTCCTTTCTTCCCTTCCTCCTTCTCTCCCTCTATTCTTTACCTCTTTCTTTCCTTTCTTCCTTTTTCCCTTTTTGCATCAAGTATATGAAAGTTATTATTTGCCAAGTCTGTAAGTATGAATCCAAAGGAATGCCTTTCTTGGTAAAAGTGAAAAAATGGGAGGGGGAGAAAGAGAGAGAGTAAAGGAAGGAGGGAGGGAGAGAAAGAGAAAGAAAGAGAGAGTTTAGTTTGCAATAAATAGTCTTTTATTGCTTAAAAACGCTTTATTATTTAGGATCTCTACATAAGGCTTGCTGCTCAGAAACTATGTTAGAATTTTAGTGTCAGTGAGGACATGAGAGCATCTTTATAGATACTGAAGCATGGGATGACTTTCCTGAGATTAGAACAGGTTTTAAATTTCAAGCTAAAATAGAAGCCTCCTCCCACTTCTTTATTTTACAAATGAGGAAACTGAGATCTAGAGAGGTCATGTGATTTGCCCAAACTCACATAGTTAGTAATAGAGATAAACAAGATTTAAACCCAGGTCCTCCTTAAGTCATCTTTTGGCATATTTATTAAATGATCTGATGTGAATCACTCATGAATAGGTAAAATAAATAGTTTCCCCCCAAAAAAAACTACTTGTGCTAACTGTTTTTTTTTGGGAGGGGGCGTTTCTCATGTTGGAAGGCTTACTTAAGCAAAGGTTAGATTAAAACTGGGCAGCTAGATGGCACAGTGGATAGAGTGCCAGGCCTGGAGTCAGGAAGACTCGCCTTCTTGAGTTCAAAACTGGCCTCAGATACTTTCTAGCCATGTGACCTTGAGTAAGTCACTTTACCCTGTTTGCCTCAGTTTCCTCATTCGTAAAATGATCTGGAGAAGGAAATGGCAAACCTCTCTAGCATCTTTGCCAAGAAAATCCTAAATGGGATTACCAAGTGTCAGACACAACTGGAAAACCACAGAAAACAAACAACAAGATTAAAACTAATTATCCTGTTTGCCTTAATGCAAAGGGAGAAATAGTCTGGAGGAAAAAGACATCTATGAAAGTAAGTTAACCTTAGGCAAAGGTTATGAATTAGCTGAGGTGACAATAGGATTTATTTTTTGTATTAGTTTATGTTCCAATTTCACTTGCAGTTGTCAAATGACTACTAAGAAAGGGAGGGGAGATGTGTTTAAGTAGTGTGTATAGTCTGTATAGTTAAGCATAAAAACCTAGAAAAGAAGAAATAAAATGATGATTGGGGTAAGTGGGGTCTGTGTGTACACAGAAGGTGCTAAATCTCACATGGGGACTAAAACATGAAAACATAAAGATGAAATGCTACCATGCTAACCCATCTCTCTCCCTCCTCCTCCATTTTTTAACCCTCCAGAGGGTAATACAAGAAAATGTATTTCTCAAATATCACTTTCACTTCAATTTTTGCATGATTTCTAGACCAAAACATTTTGTGACCCTTTCTCTAATCCAAAAAGTTTCATTTCTAATAAATCACATTCGATAAAATAGTAGATAAAGCTGCTATTCTATGTATAACAGTAACTAAAAGAGAGTCTTAGTCACCATAAAATATTTCTTTTATGAAGCCACCAGAGAGGGAGTAGGGGCTTTAAGTGGTGGAGGAGACATTTCAATCACAAACTCCATCTTAGGTTTCTCAGTATTTCCTTGGAGTGGGAGGAGGGGGGAGCCTTTCGATTATATTTGATGATAGCTGATATCAATCCAAAATGGATGATCTTTAAAAGTTTGGCAATAATAATAATAATAATGATAATATTAATAACTATAATAATACATTGAAATTCACTGGTGTAAGTTATGAGAACTAAGAGAAAAAGTGTGTTACTGAAAAGAGGAGGCTGGAATGGGAAGGGAGCTCCTCCATGCAGTTTGAAGGGTAAATGTCAGCATAGGAAGTAAACATTCTATGAAATATTGAAATAAGGCAAATGTCCATTTTATTGGCTACAGTGGAAGTCTACTTATGTATAGTCAAAGCAATGATGTTTCAAAGATGTCAAAGCAACAGAAATCCCCTTTTAGCACAGACCTCTTTGCTTATATGAATGTTTCACCAAGAACTCATTTCAGAACTCTCATTTTGAAACATTCAGTCTCAAATGGCACTGGTATGACTGTGAAATAAACTGCAAAAGTCCGAGCTGGAGGAGAAACTTGTACAGGGCGTTTGCCCTTGACTTCCTACCACCTTATATTATGGTACTTTTTTTCTTTTAAAGTTCTGGCCCCTGAACAAAAACTGAAAAATGACATTTGCAATTTAAAAAACAGGTTTTTTTAAACATCAGTTTGTTTATGATTAACAAAAATACCTTTTGCACTATGAAATATCACAATGATGCTCCAAGAAAAATAAATGAGTAATTTACTTTCAGGAATTATACAAGTTCTTCCACTTTTCCTTTGTTCTCTTCTTCCTTTCTTCCTTTCCTCCTTCTCTCCCTCTATTCTTTACCTCTTTCTTTCCTTCTTTTATTCCTTCCTTCCTTTTTCCCTTTTTCCTTTTCTTTCTTCTCTATCTCTCTGTCTCTTTTTCTTTGCCTTCCTTTCCTTCTCTTTCTCTTTCACCCTGTTTCTCCAAGTTTCTCTGTGTGTCTGTCTCCCTTTCTCTGTCTCTGTGTTTCTATTTGTCTCTGTATTTGTCTCTCTCACCTCAAACAGAGTGAGTTAGGGAAATGAGTGAGTGAATGTGTAATCAAGTTTCCAAATCCTGGAAAGTGTGTCCAGGGAAGCTGCACCATCAGGAGGGTGTCAGATCTCAGAGAGAATCATAAGATGAAGGGAGTTAGAAAGGAAGAGATTTAGGATGGAAGTAAGTTTGTTACCTACAGAGCACATATTCCAGAAAACACAATGGAAGGGGTCTTCAAATTTAAATTAATTACCATTACAAAGGGACAAATAAGTAGATTTAGAATCTGAAATTTGTGGGGTAGGAGAGTATCTTAGGCTAGAACAGTGTAACTACCACTATGTTTGAGATCTAGGCACCACTTCACCCCAAACTATCCTCTGGGACAGCGGTTCTCAACCTGTGGGTTACGTTCAATTTGTAACAATAAAAATACATCCTGCATATCAGATAGATTCATAACAGTAGCAAAATAACAGTTATGAAGTAGCAACAAAAATAATTTTATGGTTGGGTGTCACCACAACATAAGGAACTGTATTAGAGGGTCAAGGCATTAGGAAGGTTGAGAACCACTGCTCTAGGGCATCTTCAGGGACAGCTAGATGGTGTCATAGTGCATAGAGTGCCGGGCTTGGAGTCAGGAAGACTGAGTTCAAATTTGACATCAGGCGCTTACTATGTGTGTGATGCAGGGCAAGTCACTTAACCCTATTTGCCTCCATTTGCTTATCTGTAAAATAAGATTAGAGAAGGAGATGGCAAATCACTCCAGTATCTCTGCCAAGAAAACCCAAAATGGGGTCATGGAGAATCAGACAAACTGCTGAAAGGATTGAACATGAACAGAGCACATCCAGTCCATGACCTCTTTCTTGTCTTGACTCTGCCTTCTTTCCTTTCCTTTCTTTCTCTTATTAAGCACAACCATTTTGATCTAACTGCAGATTAACATCCTTTTACATGCTTCATCTCCTTGTTCTTCCATGTCATACCATGTCAAAATCACCCAATTTGGGGCACTCATTTTTCCATGTAAGTAACTGCTTTACCTAAGCAACTATAGGTGAAATAATAGGAAACAAGGAATTTAATGACATTTATATAACATGAATCGAGTAAAGAAAATGCTCCAAATGAGAAAAGCTCCTTAGGTTACTCAAAAATCCGATTTTAACAAGTTAAATTTGTCTCCACATACACTACAGTCATTATCAGAGAGGGAGAATGGAATGGAAAGTTGTTGTTGTTTTTTTTAATGACAAGTCTACAATATCATCCATGCATTTGAAATTTTAGTTATTTTTATACTATTGGAAGATCTTGGTTTGAAATTCAGTGGATTTATATAAGTTCCCAGACCTTCCTGACAAGTGGAGTAGGCAACTACTTATGTACTTTGAGTCAAAACAATACTATATCTGCCAAGTACCTCTCTCACACGGATCATTGAAGCTTGACTTTATGCAATTGTCTTCCTTTCCTGCCTAATAAAATATAAATACTCCTAGTAGAAGACATGGCGTTTTTTATGCAGTACAACAGTGTTGTTATTGTTGTTATTGTTTGGGGGGGGAGCCTTGGGGTTAAGTGATGTGTCCAGGGTCATGAAGCTAGTAAGTGTCTGAGGATGGATTTGAACTCAGATCCTTCTGACTTCTGGACCTGTGCTCTATTTATAGCAATGTTTTGTTCATAGAAAGCATGCAAACAAAAATGTTTGTTGAAAGAACAATTGAAGTCATATTGTCCATTTATATTTCTACATGAATGAGTTGAAAGTAAGTATCTCATACGGAGTAGAGAGCAGAATTCAAAGTCAGGAGGAAATCAAGATCTATTTCTGACTCATACTGACTCTAGTACCTTGGGCAAGTCACTTAAGCTCTAAGTGTCTTCAAAAAACTTTCTCAGATGTATTTCAGAAAAGTTGTTAATCTGCACTGGTAGAAATTGGTATAAAGAGCATACTCACCTGGATTTCCTTGTATCAATGACATCACAGGCCTTGACCACTAAAAATGACTTATCAGTGACCTATTTTATTGGGCCATGAGGGTAGAGCATAACATGAAGGGACACAGATAAATTTTGTCTGTTTCTCAATTTTGCATTGAGCTGGCCCTGATGAGTCAAATTTTCCAATGTATTTATTTGTATTAAATCAGGTACTTTTGCAATACAGTAATTCAGATGTAAATTGTGGTAATATTCATTAACATTTTTTTTTCTGTTAAAGATACCCAAGATAGGGAGCAAATTCTAAGTAGGATATAAACTTGTTGAGCATAGGGATCACTTGCCATTTTGGTTGTATCTGGAGCACCTAGCACAGTAACTTACATGTTAATGGACAATAAATACTTTTTGAATTAAATTTAAATGAATGTATTTGATACAATAATTCATTCTTTGGAAGTATGAACATAAAATTCTTCATGAGTTCCTACTCTGGTCATGTTCATCAAACAATCTCCGGTAACACAATTTTTTAATGGCATTGAAAACATTTTTATTGATTTTTTAAAATTTTATGTCATGTTCATTTCTGATCATATCCCACCCCCTGACTCCCATTCCCTATCTGTTGAGCCTTCTTTTAAAACAAATACTTGTTTGTTAAAAAATAAAAACAAAAAACATTTATTAAAAATAGCCAACACATCTAACAATATGTTCAATATTGTGCAGCTGTAGCTCCCCATACTGAAGCCTTACTATGTTTTTCTGAATTCTCCATTTCCATTTCTCATAACACAGCAATACTCTGTTATATCCACGTAATATAATTTGTTTAACCATTACCCAATCAACAGATCCTTACTTTGTTTCCAGGTCTTTGCTACCACAAAAATGCTGCCATGATTCTTTTGATATTGTCTTCCTCTCTTTGACTTCCTGGGTTGTATGCCCAGTAATGGGCATATACCCCTACAGGGGTGGGGAGCCTGCGACTGCAAGGCCATATGTGGCCCTCTGGGTCCTCGGGTGCAGCCTTTTGATTGAGCCCAAGTTTTACAGAACAAATCCTTTTATTAATGGGATTTATTCTGTGAAGTTTGGATTCAGTCAAAGGGCCACCTCTGAGGACCTAGAGGGTCACACGTGGTCTTGAGGCTGCAGGTTCCCACTCTTGTTAGTAGATCACCAAAATAGGATCTCTTGATCTAAAGCAGTGGTTCTCAACCTTCCTAATGCCGTGAGCCTTTAATACAGTTCCTCATGTTGTAGTGACCCCTAATCATAAAATTATTTTCATTGCTACTTCATAACTGTAATTTTGCTACTGTTATGAATCGTAATGTAAATATCGATATGCAGGGTGTATTTTCATTGTTACAAATTGAACATAACCCACAGGTTGAGAATCACTTTTCTAAAGGTTCATTTAACTTTTATACATGTAAAGGTGGGGATCTCTATGCCCACCTCAATTAATAAAAACACAGAAAGTCTGGCTATTCTGTTGAATCAACCAACCAACCAACCAGCAGTTTAAACAAGGTAGAAAAAAAACAAGGTAAAAAAAATCTTAGTCAATTTGAAACAATTGAAGTGCTTTGATTTTTAAATGAAATTAGATGATGCCACGTGGGAATTATTTTGTCCAACACTGAATCAGTCATGTTTTAGGTGTTTCTAGTCTCAGGCATGTCTTGAGGAGCCATAACTCTGTCCCTTTATCAGAGGGCATTGAGGGAAGAAGGGTTCAGAATGATCAGTATCAACCAGTTGATAACACTTTTCTATAATGAGGACCTATGAATTTAGGCTTTGGCCTCATGTGCTTTCTAAGTTTAAACCCCTGAACCTTAAAGACCTCACATGTGCAAGGAGAGAGCGTGTCACCAATTTGTTTGTTTTGAGGGTTAATTGGTTTGTAATTACATATTCTTGTTATTTTCTGTTGTTGTTCAACCATTTTTTTTCAGTTGTGTCTGATTCTTTGTGACCCCATTTGAGGTTTTGGTTTTCTTGGCAAAGATACTGGAGTTGCTTGCCATTTCCTTCTCAGTAAACATTCTTTTGTAAAAGAACTACTTGATGTCAACTAGTTAGATCAGTAGTAGGAGCTCCTGAATGGGAGCTCCTGAACAATAGCACTAGAAGCTCCAACTGCTGAAAGTTATCTCTAAAGTCTTAAAGGGAAGAGTCATTAACTATAATCATGGTACCTAACCTGTCAGGGCTAGTTGCTATTGGGAGAGTACCCCTGAAAGGGCTTGTATAGGTTTTCATTTCACCAATAAAGTGAATATTGTTACTAAGATGCATACTTTACTAAACGGCAAAATACTGAACTAGGTTAAACTCTATTAATATCTAAAACTTAGTATGTACCAGACTTAGTGTTTTTAGAACTTAGTGTTTTTCCTGACAAACCCAACTCTATTTTTTGTCGTTCAGTCATTTCGGTTGCGTCCAACTCTTTGTGACCCCATCTGGGGTTTTCTTGGTAAAGATCCTGGAACAGTTTGTTATTTCCTTCTCCAGCTCATTTTACAGATGAAGAAACTGAAGCAAATAGGGTTAAGTGGTTTACCCAAGGTCACATAACCAGGAAGTGTCTGAGGTCAGATTTTAACTCTGGGAGATAAGTCTTCCTGACTCTAGACCCAGCACTCTACTCACTGTGCTCCACCTCTCTTTATAACTTTTTTTCCTAAGGTTTAGTCCTCCCATATTTTGCAATATTGGAGTTATTTTAGGATTGCCACAATATCTTAACTTCTATATTTAATCATTTGCCAAGTCTTTTATTTTTCTTTTTGGAGGGGGAAAGGGCAGGGAAATTGGGGTTAAGTGACTTGCCCAGGGTCACATGGCTAGTAAGTGTTAAGTGTCTGAGGTCAAATTTGAACTCAGGTCCTCTTAACTCCAGGGCTGGTGCTGTATTCACTGCACCACCTAGCCGCCCCATCCAAGTCCTGACAATTTTCACTCCACGGTATTTCTCACACGTATTCACTCCTCTTAGCTCATAGTGGCCACTACCCTAGTTTGATAACTAGCTAGCAATTATAAAGTCCTTTAAAATTTGGAAGTTGCTTTATGAATGCTTTCTCATTTTCTTTACACAACAATCCTGGCAGGTATATGCTATTATTATCCCTGTGTTACAGATGAGGAAACTGAGGCAGACATCTTAGAGAGATCCTTTGTCTTCTTCATTAGACTCAGTTATGTTAGAGTGTCAGCAGAATTTATTCTTAAGGTTTCTGAGGGTTACACTGATAATAAGTCTCTGAAGTCAGATTTGAACTGAAATCTTCCTGACTCCAGGTCTAATGCTTGATATTCTACACCAATAACCTGTCTCATAATAATAAGTAGAAATTATGTAGTGCTTCAACACTTTACAAATGAAATCTCATTTCGTTTTTATAACAACTCTAGGAAGTAAATGTTTGCTGCTATTATTCCCATTTGATGATGAAGAAACAGAGGCCAAGGTCAACTGAGCCACATGGAAGTCAATGGCCACATGGCTGAATTTGAATTTGAATCTTGCAGATTCCTGGTCCAGATGTTCCCCCATTGCAGTACCTCATCACCTCTCACATGATCCACTGCCATAATTTCTTACCTGGTTTCCCTTCCTCCATTTTATTCCCATTCCAATCCATCTTCCACATACCTGCCAAAGGGATATTTCTAAGGTATCTCAGTGGGTATGAGAGCCAGGCCTGGAATCAGTAAGACCTGAAATCAAATCTGAACTCAGATAATAGTTGTGTGATCCTAGGCAAGTCATTTAACCTGTCTGCTTCAGTTTCCTCACCTGTAAAATGGGAACATTAATAGAACCTACCTCTCAATGTTGTTGTGACAATCAAATGACACAATAATTATAAAGTGCTTACCATACCCATAGTAAGTATCACATAAACATTGTTGTTGTTGTTATCATCATCAATGCTATTATTTGCCCCAAAAGCACTAGTGGTCCCTTATTGTCTCCAGTATCAGCTAACACTGGGGCTTACTGATTGACCCCCCTTGCTTACTAGATTTATCTTGATTGTGATGATCCATGGGTGTCTTCCATGCTGATTGTTTCTAAGTGTTTAGCAAAGCATGTTCTAGGAACCAACATTGAGAGTTCAGTTTTCTAAATCTCCGAGAAGATCATTGCCTCTTCTGTGTGATGGTCCTTCCTCAGCTGTAAAAAGAGACAAGATTGCCTCTAAGGTCACTTCAAACACAAGTCAGTTTTCTTTTGTTACCAAGAAGCATAGATTTTCATGGTTCATGGTTAATTTGGCAAAACAGTTTAAAAAATAAAATTGAAAGATGTATTTTTAACCTTAGTGTGTGGTATGTAATTGACACAAAGATGAGGTTAACACAATACATTCAATGTAATCATTTGCAATTAAATTTATGGACTATTAATCTTTACAGACTGCTACTAGAAAAATCCCTACCTTTGAAAAGTCTTCTGCTACTCTTAAGTAGTAAATTTCGTCACTCGAAAAAACTTTTATGTTGTTACTGAGTTTATCAACTAATATGTTGTAGCACTGCACAAAATCATTTAGGGCATAGGGTGAAACTGGGCTCTCCTCTTCAAGAAACTTACCATTCATAAGATCAATTAAGCCACATTTATTAAGCCCCTACTATGTGCCAGGAACTGTGCTAGTGATTTATACTTCCTTCATTCATTATGATGTGAATAATATGTAACTTTTTTTCTGTAATTTTTTAAAATTGAGATAACAGAATAAATGGCTATACAAACTCATCCAAATTGTAAATGTTTTGTTGTCTGTTTTGTTTTTTTTTTTGTTAGATGTAACTTTGAATGTCATGAACCCTCAAGTATACAGCCTGGAAAGCATTCCACTACTTAATTTTTTCCAATTATCAAACATTTATTTTTTTATAATTTCTACCTCCTCCAATCCCCCAGAGAAAGAAAAGAAAAACAAAACCCTTCTGATAAATATAGTCAAGCAAAACAACAAATGAGCATATTGATCCTATTGACCATGTCTTAAAAATGTGTTCTACTACTCTTCGAACAGTATGCTGAGAATTGATCTAGGGTCCACATCTGACCTGTGGACTTAACCTTCAGGAATGCTGTAGACCTCAGTGTCCTCATCCAGAAGACATTCCACAGTCACCTAACTCTGATTCAAAAAGTTCCCTTCAAGGTCTGGACGATACAATCCCTGTGGGGCAGATTTAGCCTTAGAAGCACTTTGGAAGATAAAATTGATTGAATAACTCTGTTGGCAACTACTCATCTGATGACAAAATTAGGAATTATTTCTGACTCTGCCGTCCTTTTGTCCCACATTCCCTCAGCCAACAAACTTCTTCCTCATCAACTCTAGCCCTGTAACTCCTGGTACCAGTGTCTTCCACATTTGACCATTACAATTCTGTCTACTTCCTACTCCACATTTTCATTTAAAACCCCTTTGGAAACTCTTTTTTAGCCTGCCCACCACCATCTATGCATAGTTCATCAAAACCCTATTGATCTTCTTGTCCTTTTAGAAAAGCATTATTTTGGTGATGCCTTTTGTGGGGGGCATTAGGGTCTTAGGTTCATAGCTCTAAAGCCAGAAGGAACCTCAGAAGCCATCTTGTCCAGTCCCTCATATTACAGATGAACAAAGGAAGCCCATAGAGATTAAAGTGACCTGTCCAAGATCATACAGGTAATAAACATCAGAGGTGGGGTTTAAATCTTGGTCCTTTGAGTCTAGAGCAGTGCATTTGTTTTTTTTTTTTCCCCATAACTTCTTGCCATCACTGCCACAACAGAACCCTCCCTTTTAACCACTCCTCCCATATAGTTAAGCAGAAACAAAACAAAACACCACGTTGACCATATCTGAGAGTATATACTTCATTTTTCTCTTGTTTTCAAGATACCAGGAGACACCCTGTTTTCCAGAGCTAAGGCTCAGCAAGCAAGCTGTGTCCTGAGCTTGGCATAACAACAATCCTTTGCACTCTACCTCTGGATAAGGGTGATCTCAGACACAGCAAAATCCCAGGATTATTTCTGGTCATGAACCCCTGCTATGAATCAAACTCGTCTCATTGTTGCTGTTACCCCTCATTACCCGTGCTACAGCTCACTGTGCATCCATTGGTTTAAGTACTAAGATCTCCCCACACTAAATTAGTGCACCCCCACTAGGGGTGGGATTCCAGCATACGTGTCCTTACATGCAAGCCATTTCCCTGATTTTGAAATTAAACTTCTGTTTGAATCCTGACTTTCTTGTTTCTAGCCTGCCTCTGACCACCCACAGGTTAGAGGACAGGTCTGTCTTGTTGACATACTCCACCATCTTCCTACTAAGAAGATGAGTTTATGTATCATCATCAGTCCTCTGAAGTTAAATTTAGTTACTGCATTGATGTGAGTTCAGAGTTTTTGGATGTTGTTTTTATTTTCATTGTTGTGGCTATTGTGTATAGTGTTCTCTTGTTTCTATTTGTTTTCCTCTGTATTGGTTCACATGACTTTTCCCAGTTTATTCCAAGTTCTTCATTTTTGTCATAATAATATTCCACTCAGACAGCACAATTCATTTGGCTATTCTCCTGCCAATGGGCACCCACTTTGTCTCCTGTTGTTTTTTTCTATTACAAACAATGCTTTTTGTAAATGGAAATTTTGACATATATCTCTCATGTTGTTTTCATAAGTCCAGGTACTTGATGTCTGGCTCCCACCATCCTGAGGCTTTCACCGATCACAAAAGAAACATAGATTGTTTTACCTAAAACCCAAGTTCTAGTCAGTGTATTCTAGAGGCTCAGCATGGTCCTGTTGGCCACAAAAAAGGCTTAACTTCAGTCTTGTTAGAGTATCAAAGCTGAGACTCTGCCATGAAGAACAGCAGACTGAAAACTATTTGGGTTGATAATATGACTTATTCAATAGAGAAAAGTCTCAACCCTCAAATGAATGATTCTGAGTCGCATGTATGCAGGCCATCTATTAACTTTAGTTGTACATGCCATTTGTACCATAATTCCTATTAGGTACCATAGTTACCTACAGCTAGGTGGTGTAGTAGGTAGAGTGCAGGGCCTGGAGTTAGGAAGACTTGAGTTCAAATCCAGCCTTCAGATACTTACTAGCTGTGTTACCCTGGGCAAGTCACTTAACTCTCTTTGCTTCAGTTTCTTCATCTGTAAAATGAGCTGGAGAAGGAAAGGACAAACCATTCTAATATCTTTGCCAAGAAAAAAAGGGATGACAAAGAATCGGACACAACTAAAAATGACTGAACAACAACAACAGCTGTAGTTTAGGGTAACTCTCAGTGTAAGAGATTAAAACCTTCTTCAACTGAGCTGGGATTCAAGGACACAAGAGCATGACTACTTCATAGAAGAATCAGGATTGGAACTGATAGCTTTTGAACTTCCAACTGACATTTAGGTCAGTGAAGTGTAACAGATTAGGATTTGACCTAGCAATATTTATTTTATCCCAGCTGCTGAATATGTGTCAAGACAAAGAATTTGGGAAATGTTATAATGTAGTGTCAAGCTCTCCAGGGAATCAGAAGGCCAGGGGTCTAGTCCTGGTTCACTTGCTATGTTATTTAAGCCATGCCACTTAACCCCTTTGGGGCAATGTTGCCTCACCTGTGAAATGAGGGAGTGTTGAATTAATTGATTTCTAAGATAACTTCCAGCTCCACAATTTAGATCTACCTCAAGAAGCTTTTACTATTACTCTTGTTATTGCTATGGTATAATAAAAACTTGATGCAAAGGACAAAGCCAGGATAAACTGAAATATTTTGAGGATCCAACTTCTCAAGTGTCCCTTGGATTTTTGCACAAAAATCCCATGTCATTTCTACATGACTTCACAACTGACTATAAAGGCATGCCACAAACCTCCAGGAAGGGGGAAAGTACAGCCTTGAGGCCACATGTGGCCCTTTTGGTCCTCAAGGGTGGCCCTTTGACTGAGTCCAAACGCCACAGACTTCACAGACCAAATCCTTTAATGAGGAGATTTGTTCTGTGAAGTGTGGATTGAGTCAAAGGATAGCACTTGAGGACCTAGAGGGCCACATATGGCTTTGAGGCTGCAGTTCTCCACCCTGTATCCAGATAAAAGAATCATACAAGCCACAGAAATGCTTAATTGTCCTATTAGGAAATATCTTACTGAAAGGAAAGTAATTTCTCTCATTAGGATCAATAAATCAATCAACTTGAACTAAATTATAGCTATTATTCTAAAGGCAGATTTGACTTGCATTTAAAAAACTCATAAGACAAAGATATTTCTCATGGAGTGGGACAGGTCTCTTTCAATAAGTTGTTTATTATTACAAAAGTATAATACAAGTGAAATAGTTTTATTTTATTTGCTCCAGGATAAAAATTACAGTGATAATATACCAGCTCCAAAGATCATTGAAGCATGGTAGTACATTATAAAAATACAGGTTTTTCTTCATTTAAATGCTTCTAGGATACTGGAACATTACAAAGTATATTGAACAAGGGAAAAAAAGTTTAATTCCAGATAACTAGAAAAATACTGAGAGGTGAGAAATTACTACAAAATAAATTTTCAAGCGCGTTGAAGAAAAAAGAGTATTAGATAATAATCACAAATAAATAATTTAGAATTGGAAGGGTTCTTAAGAGTCATCTAGACCAACATTTCTTCCAATGTTTATATTTCATTTATGGGGGGTGTGGAGTCAAGATGGTGGCATAGAAGCAGGAGAACTCTGAGAACTCCTCCCATAACCACCTCAAATACCTATAAAATATGACTCTAAACAAATTTTAGAGCTCCAGAATTCATAAAATGACAGCAAAACAAGGTTCCTGCTGAAGGTAGCCCAGCAGGTGGACAGGAAGGGTCCATTGCAGTGTTTCGGGAGCCGAGACCAGCCCCACATGAACCCAGGGCTGTAGTCCCAGGGTGACCAGGACAAGCCATGGTTGGAGTTTTCAGGAGAGCAAATCACCGGCAGCTGTGGCAGTTTCCAGAATTACCAACCCGTAAGAAAAAAGGACAAAGTGAAAGGTCAGTGGAACTAGGCTAAATTTGAGGGAAAGGAGTGGGTGCAGCCATCTACTCCCAGAGCAACAAACAGCAGAAGTGGTGGCCCTGCAGCCGCCTCCATGTGGCTGCTTCAGAGCTCACAGCCTGCAGATTGCAGGGTGGAAGGGGGCAAGGAATCATTCAGAGGCTAAGTTCTCTTGCCTTAACCTGCCTGGATCAGGATTGTGGTCTTGGGTGGTGGTCCTGGGGTGAGTTTTCAGTGAGCCAAAGCTCGAAGGGGCTGCAGAGATGGTGGCTCCCTAATAGCCCTGGCAGCTGTGAAAACCCCAGTGATTTGGGACAAAGTTCTCCCCTCTGAAAGCAGAGTTCTACTGAGCCCAAAAGTCAAGTAATTGACTGGCAACATGAGCAGGCAAAGGAAGTAAAGCAAGCATAGCCATACAACTTTAGATTCTTTTTTGGGGGGCAAAAAGGATAAAAGCATGGAACATGAGGAAGACAACAAAGTCAGAACTCCACAGCAAAAGCTTCC